>MZZL01000407.1:85332-144307 GCA_002749535.1 Apophysomyces variabilis | reverse complement strand
AGAGAGAGAGAGAGAGAGAGAGAGAGAGAGAGAGAGAGAGAGAGAGAAGGAAAGAGAAAAGGGAAAGAATGAAAGAGAGAAAGAAAAAGAAGAGAGAGAAAAAAGATTGGAGAAAAGAAAAAAAGAAGAGAAGGAAAGGAAAGGAAAGGTGGGAGAATTAGCGTGGTATACTACAGGTCCTTTTTTTCTTCAATCATTCGCTCACTTATCCGACAAACGACTCTTTTCTTTTTGCGATGTGTGTGCATGAAAGTGGGGAGGTTTATGTGTGGCGAACTCTTTCAACAAAATGGAACGAAATCTCCGTAAATGTATGTCTTTCTCTCCTGCATTGCTCCTAAACCCTATCGTAGAGATCGCCATAACCATCAGTTGCTTTTATTCACAAACAATATTTATCATTTGCCACCGAAGATCGCCGAACAAACAAAACGTAATTGACATGTATACGATTATGCACTTTTGGGATCTCCCAGACAATTAGCAATTGCACAGATAAAGAAAAGAGGTAAAAAGCCTGGAAACGCAATTGCTCTCCTGCATGCCTGATGGTTATGATAAACCTAGACCTTTTTTTTTCGTCCACCGCTACCGTCCTCTTGACGTTGTCTTCCCTTGGACCCTGGTTGGATCCTTGATCGCCCCTTACTCGGTCAACTCATCGAGTCGGTCCGTCCTCTTTTACTCCGTTCAGACATCAGAAATAGGATTAAATCGACTGTTAAAATGATAATTTACTTATTTATTACAGGTGTCAAATCTACAAGGTACTGGTTAGAACGCTGACGGAAAGAAGAGAGATGACACGAAACACAAAACTATAGAAACAGGTAACTATGGGAATAGATATCCTTGTTCGACGCACGTACGTGCTGCATAATTTAACTCAGCACACCTATGGCAGCGATCTGCATTGAAGAAATCACTTATAAGCACAAAGAGAGATTCGACCCTTACATGATTTATTTTATTCCTGTCTCTGTCTTTGTTTTTAGCTTAGCAAGCAAAAGTTTGTAATTGATTTGCTTCTTCAGTAATGTCCAAACCAAAAAAAAAGTTTAAGTTAGAAGAACCAAAAGGGAAAACAAGCGCTCTAGAATGACTAGGTTTGCTAGTTTGGATAGTGTTTATGTTTGTTTTAGTGGGAGCTTGAATTCATCCTTCATACTGTTTTCTTTACGTAACAAATGGAGTTTTACCTCTCCCTCCTTGACGCCACAATCTTATTTTGACCTTGCAATCGCAATATCATTCTCAATGGTGGTCGTGGTGTTGGATCTGGAATCCTCACAAGTAGAAATACCCCGTCCCATTTCGTTACCAGCAGTTCTCCTTATCATTCATACTCAGAGTATGTCCCTTGCATCCCCACAATGGCCTATTCTATTACGAGGCCGATGCCGTGGCCAACTATGCGCTGAATGTAAACCTTTTCAGTTGCACACCGGTTTTTGCAATAATATTGGTCATCGGTAAAAGGCTATTGTCCGTTAGCAAGATAGGGAAAGCTCTCCATGATCTGAACTCAACCGATTTTAAAGCAAATTCAGCTCTTTATTGACACTGATTAATATTTTGCAACGCAAATTTCGCCTTTAATCAGCATAGTATGCTTTTAAGGCGTACTTCAACGAAAGATAAAGTAAGCCTCCAAAAGGGGGGGGCGTACGGAGAATGGATCTCTAACTTTCTGATAGCGGTCGTTGAATTGATATTCTGCATCAAAAGCTTCACAGCAACATTGAAAAGGATGAGTTGGTTTTTCTACATCTAGTTTATCATCTCCTTACACCAAAACTAGGATATTTCTTGTGCATCCTATTGCCAACATCGTGTGGGATGGATTGATTACTGCAAGTTTATTCCTAAAATGGTTGGACGAGCAAGATTCATGGTCATCATACATGCAATGTATTGGCTATACTCTGTTAACTTTGCATATAACTTTATTAATAATGACGGAAGATACAACCGAAAATAGTGAGGTTCGCAATTGCAAATCGTTGGTCTAGTGACATATGTCCTCTTTCAATACAACTCAATAACTTCGCCTCGTAATGTCGAATCATAATCACTATGCATCTCTGCATCGCGTTCCGTGCTTTTGGTGCGCTCTAACCGCGCCAACTGAATGTGTTTCAAAGAACGCGTGGTTTGAATAACAATACGATGTCGTTCTTTTGAAACCACGCGTTCTTCTTTTACCTCCTCGGGGAATATGCAGTCCCGTAAGCAGTCACAGTACAAACACTTGTTGCATCCCCTGTTGTACATAGAGGTTCACTTTTTCTTCGACTATGGCCTCACTAAGTACGTTTATTTTTCCTATATTGGATTCTTCAACAGTAGCAGCCGTGCAATTGGACGCTTTTTCCTATTTTGGCTAACATTTGGTTTTCTCGATGCTCCAGCTACAATCTTTAAGACGTTTCGGCCGTTCAGACAACCATTGGGATTACCTGCGTTGCAATCATTCAAGTACGTGTAAAACCCAGCCGATCGCGACGCTCAAATTTATTCGGAGGACCTGTTTTCTAATAAAGCTCGCACTTAGATTTTCTACCACTGCGAGAAATTTGGATACCAACAATTCATTAAGCAACCGACCTGATATTGCGGCATCTTCATTATTCGATAATGTTCAAGTAGAAGCTAAAGAAAAATTGGAAACTGGCGAGAAAAACTTGGAGAAACAAGTAGGTTGAATCGAATTGATAGAGAAACGTAAGATTAATGCTGTATTCGTTATCGACAGTATCAATGGTCGACTGCTAATTTCCGAGGAAGCACTCGAAAGCTTAATATGATTGCTCGTCAAATCCGAAATCTCCCAGTGGATGAAGCCATTAAGCAATTGGAATTCTCACCAAAACGATCGGCTAAGAAGATTTTGCACAACTTGGCCTTCGCAAGAAAAAATGCTCAGGATCAAAAGAACATGGAAAATCTGATCATTGGTAAGATCTTTTGAAAAGTGAATCAACGAAAAAATAAGATGGCATTCTTAACATTATCGGATTGTTTTCAGCTCAGGCTTGGGTTGGTAAGGGCCTTAGCCGCAAGCGTGCTCGATTCCATGGTCGTGGTCAATTTGGTGTCATGCATGATAAGAAGGCACACATGAAATTCATCTTGAAAGAAGCTACTCCTGCTGAAGAAGGAACTAAGGCTAGCAAGAGAAATATTCGCGGCTGGAAGGAGACAAAGAAAGTCTGGACGCCATTAGTAGAAGATAGACCCATTTACAATGCCAAATCATTTTATAACTGGTAGACCCTAAAACTCCCCTAGCGTTAATAAAACTGTACAATTCTGTGTTGAGGAAAATATTACTGCTGCTAAATGCTTACGGTTTGGATAAAATACTTCAGATGTTTTCTTTCAACGATTGCCAAAAGTCAGCACAACATCGAGCAACTCAGCATTGAATAAGTAACGGGTTACAGATTGCCGCCTCGATCATATATGTCAAATAGCGCCAACAGGAGATCAAACCGAAATAAAAAGTAGGTTAAAAATAAATGCAGATTATGGTATTTACACAAGTTGAACTTTGAACGGAACGGGAAGAACAACGGAGAAGTAAAAGAAAAAAACAAGATAACGAAGAAGAAGCCAACATGACCTTTAGACTCTTGCTTTCTTTCTAGCCTCTCTTTTCTTCAATCTCTGCAAGCGTTTTGCAGACATCTAAGTTTGGAAAATTTAGTTGGTTTATCCAGCAGTTTGCTTCCCCCCCCCCTACAGGTCATTTTTCTTATACGTACCTTTGCTGCCAGTTGTTCCATTCGTTCTTTCTCTTCCTTGATCTTCTTACGTTCCAATGTAATCTGGCGTTTTCTCTACATTACCAATTTTTTTTTCCGTTAGTATCCATTCCTTCTTTGAGGCAGGTCTATCGCATCGATAACGTACATCTTTTTCGGCTTGCTTTTCATCTTTCATTTGCTTTTCCAGCGTCTTCACAGCTTGAATTCTCGCCCGTTCTTGCGAACGCTGTTCCCAAGTTCGTCGAAGTGATTTGGCCTTTTGCGCACGGACGGTAGGCGTCTTTTGGATCTTCCAAGACTTGCCTGTTGATCATAAAAGCCAAGTTCTGCCATCAATATCAGCTTTTGTGGATTCTTCCTCTTACCTGAGACACGCTTATTTTGGGTATCTACGACACCTGCGACTGCTTCTTTGACATCACGAGGGGCTGTGGTTGCTGCCATTGTGCGATCGAGGAAACAAAGAAAACAACAAAAAAAAAGTGTACAGTTTTGGGGATCGCAGTCTCTGATATGGAAATAGTAGTCACAGGGGGAACCAGATTCTGTAAGGAAATGCGGATTTGAACATTTTGTTGGACTACGACACGCTATCACTAGGCATCCTAGTCATTTAGCCTTAGTTTATCACATTGTATATATGTGATTGTGTTCAGTTGCTTCTAACTTGCACGATCATGATCCAATTGAGAAGAGCACTATGTTATTCGCTACTAACACAGTTGCATGAATTCAACGATATGGTGTGATTACTGGTTACTAGTTGTTTGACGAAAGATTTATAGTACAACTGAGCATAAAAGTATTCATGATGCCACTGAACATTCCTATGTATTCAATGGAAGCTTTAACTATAGATTGCAAATTTAAGCCGAAAACAACTTAAACAATCAATACACACACATTCCATTTTGCTTCTGGCTCAGGTACATACATAAATAAGAGGCGTACTTCTGGTGATTGTTGATGCTGCCTCTTTAAGACTTTAGCCTTGACTTAGATTTGGCTTATATGCTATTGCTTAAAACGTGCATAAACTGGCCGGTCAGGAGGGACTTGCTAATCTCGGTGCAGTAATAACGCGTGCTTTTCTTTTGATGTGCACAAAACTTATTTTTTACACTTCCACCAACATGTGTATATGGCCATTGGAAATAGGTTATTGAACTGCGATATTCTCGTCATTTATCCTTGTGAACATATCCTGAACTCGTGTATCTAAACCTGTTAAACATACCCACAAGCAGAAGAATTTTATAGTTTTTTATTTTCAGCCTGCCAATATCCTTTGCTGATAATATTCTGGCATGCACGATTCGCACTCTCCCTTGCCCAACTGTAGAGTTTGACGGAGAAGAGTTATGTTCATGACATTCCTTAGCTTTGTTTAAACCGATTTTGCTGAACATGGCGTTTGGCGTGTGGAAACCTAATGGACATTTAACATGTCTGGATCGCAGGAATAAACGAAAGTTTATTAGCATTTGAGCGTTCGAGGACGCAACCCATAGCAGAAAGGAAGGTTAGGTGAAAGTGTGGAGCGATTTACAAGAATTGCTATCGCTGCAGTCTGAGACTACTGGAAAACAGCCGACGATATCTCTCCAGCAATTTCAGCACTGAAGGGACCATTCAAAGATCGAAATTATTGATGGTTGAGATTATATTAGACAGCTCCACCATTGTAACTTGCACTATTGTTTCCTCATGAAGCTGCATTAAATCGAGTCGAAATTTACTGTCTATTGAATATTATTTTACGTTACTCTAATACCAAAGTTGACGGAAGGGAGGACGGAGGATGTGGTATAGAGCCTTCGGGCCGCGCTACTTTATTCGTAGTTTTAACTTCCAATAAAATTAAAAAATATTTCCTATCCTACTACTCTAGATTCTTTCGCCAAGCAATGCGATTTTCTATGGCTTTATCTTGGGAGGGAAAGTTTACTGTGTTCGAACTTGGGCTGGGATCCACCACATCCTCCGTCCTCCTTCCGTCAACTTCGGTACTGTATGTCGTACCTAACACAATCCCCGTTGACTCCACTCGGACATCGGATGTGGTAATTTCTTCCGTATCGCCACAGAAAATCGTGTTGACAATGTGTGTGCTTGCATGTACTTGGTGGATTGGTTTAAAATAAAATTTTTCAAAAGTCAAAGCTGCTATGCTCCAACCAGCGTGTTTCTTCACCTCAGAAACTTCCAGACCTATTTAAATTGCCTTTGTGCTGACCACTGAACGGACTGAATGGGCTGTGTAAATTGTCACATCAATCCATGCTGACGCCATCGTCTCCTTCACTAGATTTCCAACCGAGACTTCACTGAGTGGGTGAACCTTATCTTGTTTGTTGATATGCGCGTGGTCCTCCGGGAGTCTCGAGCGTAAATGTTTCGTTCTTTCAATAAATGCTTGTAGTGTTCTTGACGGACACAAATCTGGTCTTGTAGTCATCCCGATTCTAGACATTTTCCATTGGGCCTCCTTGGGCTCTCGAATATATAGCTCGATACCCTGTAATTGTTTCACACTATCAAACTTGAAGTGTATATCTCTATATTGGAGAGCTCCAATATCCGATCTGGGCCGCCACATTGTTGCGATGCACAACAAAACTATTGTCTTCCGTTGTAACTTGTCTAAAGAAAGTGCTTGATTGTCTTGAAGATGTTCCGCGATATATCGAATAAGTGTGTCGACATCCCATGTCTCTACTTGTTGTGTCGAGGGCAAAGCAACCTCACTCTTTGCTTTTGCCTTGAAAAAATCTTGGACCAAGGAGTCGTTGGCAATTGGTAACTTGTCGTGATGTATCACGTCAAACACTGACGCGATTGCTGCTCTGAAAATATTTAAATAAGAACTAGAATACTCCTTGATGTCCATCAGAAAATTGACAATATTTCGACAGTTATATTCCTTGGGGTCTATTTTCGGAACCTGTTTCTCGCACCATTCTGCATATCGTTTCCAGCAGTTGTCATATGTTTTGCTTGTTCTTCCCCGATTTTTCTTGTTCAAAAATTCGTTGGTCCTCTTGTCCAACCCTCTCTCCGTCCTGGCTTTCCTGATAATTTCCAGGCGGCTAACGCCCACCTCTTGTTCAGCTGCATGATTATCGGTGCCTTGTCTGTTTGTTTCAATACCATCGGGTACCAAAACTGAGTCTTCCAATATGGTGTGATCAGGATCGCCTCCTTTACTCTCTGCTCTCGGAATTTCCTCAGTGCCTGGGGAATCATTTTCCACGGCGGATTCAAGTATAGTCCCTTCTTTGGCCACTCCTGTGCAAATGTGTTCGTTGCTAATGCCTCCGGATCCGGTAACCAACTCCAGAACTTCTTCAGCTGTGTGTTTTGCCTGGTTGCAAACGCGTCTATCGTCCTCTTTCCCCATCGTTGTTGGAGATAGTTGAACCACGTTTTCGGGAGACGCCATTCGAATATTGGCGTTTTTCGTCTGCTCAATTTGTCCGCTTGAGTATTCAATTTTCCTGGCACATGTTGGAATTCCACCGTCATCTGAAACTTGTTGATTGTCTCTTGTATCCTCAGGGCTAAATCTTGTAGTCGAACGGAAGTTGTACCTCCGTGCTTCGCTGCATACTTGAGGGCTGTTATGCTGTCCGAGAATAGTCGAATATGGGAATTTTTTGCGTCTTTTCCGTGTAGTTTGAGTGCAAACCAGATCGTCTTCAGCTCCCTGACATTGATGGATTCTTCTTTTTCGGCCAAGGTCCAGTACCTGCTGTTTGCATTTTTCGGACGTTATCCCCCAACCCGTGTCGGACGCGTCGACGTACACGTGGAATTTCGCCTTGAATCGTGTGAAGTCGATGTGGTGTATTGGTAATCCGTTCTTGTTCTGAGATTGGGATATTATGGATTTGATTGGTTTCCACATGTTGGACACTTGTCATAGTTTACCCACGTTGCGTGGCTAGAAAGAATCTAGAGTAGCGCGGCCCGAAGGGTCTATACCACATCCGATGTCCGAGTGGAGCCAACGGGGATTGTGTTAGGTACGACATACAATGAATTTTACGTTCATGGAATGGTCAAGTTTGCGCTAAAATTAAGATAAATACGCGTCTTTAGTAAAATCAATTATGCGGCAACTATATTTTACTTACATCAACTTGGTCTTCCAGTAGGACACAAAATTCATTCGAGTAGCATAAAAGTTATATTCATGGTTAGTAAATGGAAGGATAACTTGACGTCATGTACTTACCCCCGAAGGGTAATCCCAACGCATGGGTTGGTGACCGCGGCGCACCCAATCCAGGATGGCCAACGGTATTCAGATTTTTTATAAAAACAAGTAAAAACTTGCTAAAGAAAAAAGCCACCAGGAGCTACAGATGGAAAAGAAAGATGTTGTCAATATGTAATTGCTCATTCAACAAAAGATAAGGTACTTACAGGCACCTTATCCCAATCCAGGACATATACACTCCGCGAGGAGGTGCTGGTGCTCATCCTGGGGCGAGGGAAGAAGAAAGAAAGAAAAAACAGTGGGAGCGGGAGGGCCATGAGGGCGAAGGCACCTCGACCGCATCAACCACGAGAACACTGTCCAATGCAAAGTCAGTCTAGGTAAAAGAGTACAATTCCAAAGCGCGTATATTTACCAACAGGGGGACGAGTCCTGGCAAAAGAGTAAAGTCCAAAAAAGAAAAGAAAGCGACAACAATTTCACACGCGTTGATAAAGGAACGTATCTGAAACATCGTCATGATGTCTTACCCAACACCATCAAGGGAAGCTCTGTATCACACTTATCAACAATACACAATTGACAACAAAAAGATCGGTTCAACTCGTAATCAATTGGAAGTGCGATTGTCCGTACAGTGGAGATAGTAGATAAAGAAAAGAGATACAACATGCTATCCGAATATGGGGGACCTCACAGGAAGAAAATGATTTATTACCAACATAATGCTGGTTACGTATATTTTTTTTCAATCACTGCAAGGTACTCATGTCATGATGAGACAACTGTCTCTGTTTGCCTGAATTGATAGTTATAGTGCAAGACCAAAGAGATAAAAACCAAAGATATTGAATAAAGCCAGGATGAGGTACATTCACCAAAGTGCTACTCACCCGTCGGTCAGCCAACGCATACACGACCATTCAGTTGACGCAAAAAAGGTCCTCAGCCAACCGTTAAAATATTGTAAAGTGGATTGCACTGATGACATAGCCGTGACTGCCCAACCGCTAGGTCTGCATCCCCAAGGTAAGGTTTCATGTACGGAAATGGTGTGCCTCCATTAATTTATGCTTCGACGATTACAGGATCTAGCAGAGGATATTTCTCGAAATGGACACTGAGTTGACGCGTCAGTATATCCCGCCAACGTCGGTATCAGCATCCACCACGGCCCTTTACAAACACTTTAGGAATTCATCTACGACGTCTCATGTTCCCTCCGCATTGGGCGCTATCCCTGAATCCGAAGATTTAATCAGCCTGAAAAAGGATTTGGAGCACTTATTGCCTCAGGCAGGGGCACGAATAAAAAACTTAGAACATGATTTGAATCACCTGGAGAAGAATGTGATGATACTCGAATCCACTGGTACGTTTGGGAGCTTGTCATCAGAAACAATTGTTCTAGTCTGCCAAAGCAGCCCTATTTACAACTTTCAACTTTTTCTGTTTCTTATCTATGGCTTTTTTAGGCCCTTCCGAAAAGAAAGCACCCGGTAAAAGCGCTGGTGCTATCTATGAAAGGATGGGCACAAAACAAGAAACAGGTGAGAAATAAAATATCTTTGTTTTATTAATAACCTAAGCGAGTCAGCAGATGACTCAATGGATATGGTACACTCATCTTCATCCGTGTCAAGGAATCAAATGGATAGATATGCGTAAGTCTTGTCATATGCATGCCAGAGCAAAAGCTTCTCATACATTCTGTTTCATTTTCCTTTTCTTCAGGGCACTGGAGGCATTGAGGCGACGACGGCGACGAGAAGACACGGACACTACAGATGATGACCATAAAAATGGTAAACCATTACTTGCGTTTTTCTGAGGACTCACGCGAGATACTTTGCTCTCCGTTCTGCCGATTGTGTCAGCTAGTCGCAGTGAATCCCCACACCATATTGTTAAGCTCAAAAAGGTGGATGGCGCGCCACCCCTGTTATCGCGAAGCATGTCGCCACCGTCGTCTCGTGATTCGAAAAACACACCAAAATCCTCAGAGGTATGTAGGATCGAGAGTATAATAAGGTTATCTGTTCGATCAAGCGTTTCTAAATTGAAGTTTGGGCATAGTTATCTAACTATTTGAAGAAAAAGAAAGGATCCTTGAAAGGATCCTCGGGAAATCCGCGACATCAGTCATTTGGGAATGGGGACATAGGCAGCAGCCATTCGTCCCCTGGTCAAGTCAAGGCAAAATCCTCGCATAATAACAATAACAATAACGATGTTGACTTTGTCCGGGTCAAACCAAAAGACCAAATACCATTGATGACTTTCTGGAGTGCAATTGAACCTTATTTTCGTCCGATTACAGAGGAAGACAGGGAATTTTTAATGAGTAAGGTAGGTTGGTGTATACTAGCTATGAGAAAATAAATCCGTGTACCCCTTATTCTGTTTTAACTCTTCTCTCTTGTCTTGAAGGGTGATAGTACGCAACCTTACGTTATTCCGCCCTTGGGTCGTTATTATGAAGAAGTATGGGCAGAAGAAGATCGCAATTTGCCCCCAGGTCACCGACCATCTAGTTCACGGCAAAGCTCGTATGATCATGCGGCACATTCCGCAGATCGAGTCAAGTATCTTGGGTCTAATATTCCGTTGACGGACGATTATTTATTAAGCGAGGATCTAAGTTGTGGACGGTTGACAGAGAGGTTGTTGAGTAGCTTGGTTCCGGAAGCAGCAGTCGGTCCGCTTGACCATTCCACTGATGAAGGAGAATCGGACGAAATCACGAGCTTGGACACAATGGTAGACACCGAGAATGATTTTGAGGGAAGAACTATTGTCGAGCTATCGAATGCTCCTCCTGTTGGAATTGTAGAATTTGAGGAAAGATTGAAACGGGAGCTACGCTATAGTGGGTTATTCGGAGAAGACGAGGTTGGATTTCCTTTGTTTATCTGCTATAGAGTCGGTGGGCTTAGTATTTATGGCATAGGTCGATTTCAATGCAAGAGAAGATGACCAGATATGTGCTGAACTTCGGCGACTGGGACGTGAACTAAAGGAACAAGTCAAGATGAACGAATTTCGCAAGGGCAGACTGTTAAAAGTGGTGGATTGTCAGCTACAATACGACCAGTACCGTCAAGTATTAGATGAGCTTGACAGTCAGATTGAGCAATGCTATCTAAAGCGATTTGTAAAGTTCTTGTATAGGATTAGAATAACTTGGCGTTACTGATAGACTATCTTCGTTTTCTCTAGCGTATCCAAAAGTCCAAGAAGCGAAAGACGACCTCTGCTCCAAGATCAACGTTATCTGAGAACGTTGTCTATGCGATGGAAAAACGAAAAATGTGGATCAACAACCTCGGTAGGATATTTAACGATAAAAACGTGGTTATGCCCAAGAGATCCATCTATGAAGAATCGAAAGAAGACGAACCTGCGTCATCCACTGCAGAGGAGGATAAGTCTACCCATCGCTAACCTTCTCAATGTATATTTTTTCTAGTCTTTATGTTTTTCTTTTATTCAACCTATTTTACCCCCACTCCCGCCTTCATCCTCGTCCAAACCTTTCCCCTGTCTCTTCCTAAACCTCTGCATTGTACATGTAATCCGTTTTTTAACCTTTTTTTCCTTTACGATATTTGCTTGCTATTTTCATTTCATCGAGATTGCTGTAATCAAACCTTTTTTCTGTTTGTTTTTTTATTCATTTTTCTTTTTGCTGAATACTTGTTTGAAGGCAGTCCATCCAAAGCCTGCAATGACGCCTACAATATGCCCAAGGAAACTAGAGATCACACAGGATATCGGCCATGCCTTGAAAAACGTTAAAAGGGAAGATAATAAAACAAAAAAAAAGGTCTAGTTGGCTACCGCAAACAAAGCAATACTTCATCTCTCTTTTCTACTTACCTGCCAATCCCGTTCCCAATCCAGCGGAAGAACAATAGCGCCAATCCATGCACCTGAGAGAGTACAAACCACTTGGGTATAAGCATAAATTTCAGGGACCGTACTTGGGCTGGAAAGGAAAAATAAAAGTTAGGCCGATCATTTACGCTATCTCGTTTCTATCGTTCCTAAGTTTTCCTTACCAATGTTGAATGAAGACTTTGATCCATGTACTGAGATTGCTAGGCATCAACGATGCAAAGGCGGGTCCTAAACTAAGAATGGCTAGATAGGACGAAAACGCCAGTGTGTGGTAAAATTTTCTGTCAAAGACCGGAATGATGCATTAGTAATGAAGCAGAAGAAAAGAAACAAGAACATCGAACTTTTCATTATTTTCTTACGTGAGTAAGGGTGCGCCAAATAATACAGTAAGGCCGTATATGATCAAGGTAACTATGGCAATGCTAAGAACAGCGTAGCCTAGAGAGGACTTGGGTTGCATTTTGGTTGGGAGAACTTTAGGTTTTTTTCTTTTGGTGGTGAAACGCGAAATAAAGAGCTTACGGCGACATGGTCTAATGATCGACGTAGGGCTGCTGACAAGACCAACAATGAGAGATGAGCCACGATTAAGGTAGGGATTGCTGTGGACAAAGTGGTGACCGGATCTTTCAAGAGTTCTGTGGGTGGCAGACGGAAGGTGGCAGCATAGTTTACGGCTGCGGCTGCAATGCCCACCAATAATTCTGTTGAGAACGGGGACATGTAAAGAAAAACACAACACGCACGATGTGAGGAAAGCAAAAGGCAAAGAAAAATAATTGCCCGATTTGGAAATCGTAGGCTCCTCATTCATCCACGTTCGGAGTCAACTATAATAAAAGGAAAAATCCGTTTTTTTTTTGCGTAAAAGACGATGATTCGCCTTACTATGAAATCATAAAGAGAGAGAAAGAGAAGAGAGCATAAATGACAAAAGGAAGCCAATTTGTATTTATTACATAAATCTTTTTTTAATGTGCAGGTGGAAGGATACAGTTACAAACAAGAAAAGAAAATAAGAAAACATCATCATTTTTTCGTCATCCATCTTAAGATATACATCCCTAATCAATGGAAATACGTGTTGTGCTCTTTCCAGATTTCGGGACCGTGATGGTTAAAATACCGTCTTGACAAGAAGCCTTGATGGCCTCGGCATCCACTGAGGTAGGAAAAGTAAATGATCTTCGGAAAGTGCCTCGCATACGTTCGTTGGTCCACCAATGGGGGGTCTGCTCGGATGCTTGGACAACAGCTCTTCCTTGCGCTTCTCCTCCTGCTCCTTCAGCTGCTCCTTCAGCTGATTCGACTGACGTACCGGCTTCCTGTGATGACGCTTGTTGAGCGGACGACGTCTCGCTACTGTGTTGGACGGATCCTCGAAGGATCAAGGTATTGTTGTCTGCTAATTCGATTTCAATGTCTTCCTTCTTCACACCAGGCACTTCGGCTCGAAGTTCATACGCCGTGGCTGTTTCCTTCAGATCTGTGGCCGGATAGCGAAAAGCGACAGCGGATCGACGGGCTGCGTTCCACAAAGGTTCATCCAGCATAGCAAAAGCCCGACTCATATCACGGAAGGCATCAGAGAACATACGTTGTGTCAAAGACATGATGGTTAGAAAGGGTATTTACAATAGAAAACAAAGAAAATTGGTTTAATCCAAATCGTTCATTATTCTAGCATGAAGTTCTGCTTAATTTATAATTTTTTCTTTTTCTGACATCGAATTTTCCCGAATGAACTGGAAACCATTTGACTCAATCGGGAACTCTCGAGAAACCTCACGAAAGCACGATTCATGCAATTTCTACTCCGTTCCAAACGGTCAGCCTTTTTTTTGCTTTTAATTGTCATCATTATTACTATTGGTTGGTGTGAACTTTGACAACCTGTTTTCTGTTATATTACGCTACAAAATGAGAGGGGAAGAAGAGAAAATGAATGAAAATCAAAAAGAATAAAAAAGAAAGGACAAGAAAAACAATGTGCCCGTTTTGTTTGGTTTTTTCAATGGGAGTCTCACTAATAGAAAGGGACACCAGCGTTTTTTATGCTTCTGCGATATATTTTCCGGCTCTGATCATTTTCTGTGTTTCTTGTACGGTTGCCCAAAGAACACGATTGTCTAATCCGGTATCGATTCCAATAGACGATATCAATTGATCTTTCACCTCGAATCGGATGGCCACAGACTGTGGGCTACCTTGCTGCTTAGTTACGAATCGGGCCTTGAGCACTTGTTCCTCCGTTCCGCTAAAATCCCCCATTGGCCATAACATTCTTTGTTGATCCACCATCCATTGGCCAGCGGGAATACTCTGAACACTCTGCACATCTCCGTTTACGCTCGTCAGGAAATACATGTTTTGCACCGTTGGGAAAGTTGATACGACCGCAGGATTTTTCTTGTATTTGACAAGCAGTCGTGTCTGCTCTTCCTCGCATTTCCACATTGGCTTCACCACCAAAGGTACAGCATGATCACCCTTGACCTGGTAACTAATGCAAGCCACAGCCGACTCACCAGCAAGATGGAACATATGCGTATTCAACTGATATACATCCGTGTAGCCTTCTAAAGGTGTGATGTATTCCGCATTGGGCACCACACGGTCCAGACTTTCTGAATGCTTTAATTGGAAACACACGGGCGTTGCACTTTCCGATGGTCCCGTATATCGGAGACTCACTTCTCCCCAAACAGCCGAACGAACAACGTCTCCGGTTTTCATTAGCGCATGGATTGTTTCCGTCACTTGGACTTTGATTCGGGGAAGTCCGGGTGCAGTGAACGATGCCGCTGGAGGAGAAGGGCTGACAACGGACACAGTAAAATCATCATCATTGAATGGAGATACTTGCTCCGAAACCGTAGGCATACCATTATCCCCAGAAGGTTGGGTCAAAGATATGTTTTCAGAAATAGGCATAAGCGACATACGATTATCCGTCTGTGTTTGCTCAAGCACTGAATCCAGAAGCTGTGTGGATCTCTCTCTTCGGCCTCTCGGACGCTTTCCGATACTAGAAGTGTGTTTCTTTCAACAGGCAAAAATGTTAGAAGACATTTCCCACGCTAAATCAAAGATGCCTGACTTACCTCCTTCAGCATAGAGGCTACGCGGGTCAAAGCCACAGCCGCATTGGCATCTTCTTCTTTCACCGTCTCGTTCTTGATATCAACCTTGATCCGTTGGCTGCCAAAAATGCTATTCTCACCTCTTAATACATTACAAGATAGGGGTGCTATGGATTTACCTTCCACCATCAGATCCCGCATCTTCAGCCTCTAGCAAAGAAGATGATGAAATATCAGGCCATGCAGTGCGGTCTGGAGGAGGTATGGAATAACCTTCTGCGTCTACTTTAGGTTGCTGGGAAAAGACATTCGAAAGACTTCCATTAAAGCTAGGTGTCTTGCGCAGAGATGGAGCATTGAGAGAAGTAGGCGATGTAGCAATAGGGGACAAGTCGTCATTCGAATGACTTTTTCCGTTTGTAACGGCATCGCGCTCTTGAATATCAGAACTCATCCCTGCTATGAAAAAGCTGCTATTGTTCTCAACAAAGCTACTTGCTCCGTTTGTATGTAACTCGTGGTCTTCTGGGATGGCATGATCGGCGCTGATGTAACCATTCTCATTTTTAGGTTTTCGACGAATCGACATAAAAGAGGAAAGGACTATACAACTCATGTGAATATTCTGGTTATGATGTAAACCAAAGGCTTACATTTTCGTTCCTTTTCCTGTTTCCTGCTAGACGGTTGTTCTTGGTGAATGTTGGGATCTGATATGCTTGACGGCAGTGTTTCCGGAGTGACAGATTCAAAAGATCGTGTCGAACGTGCCCTGTACTCGCTCACACTATCAGGTGTCGCCTTTGGAATAGTGTTTGGATGGGCGCCACAAAATGATGCTATTTCGTCTTCTACCGAGAAACTAGAGGCACAGTTTAAAACACTGCCGGCTATCTGTATTACCACGTTTGTATTAGTTTCCTGTCATAGATGCAAAAAAAAAACCAATTACCTCCAGGCGCTTCAGTAACTGATCATTTTGAAGTGTTTCAAAGGTTTCAATGGCCTTTTTCACGTTTTGCAATCGGCGCTCATCGACAATTTGATGTTTCTACACATCGTCAATCAGTATCTCTGCTTTTTTCATTCAGGGCGAGATTCTCCTTTTATTATCACCTACAAGAAGATATTCGGGGCCACGAGAATGCCATTCCATCTTTGTTTGTTCCAGGACCTTATTAGCCTCACCAAGCTTTGCTTCTGATTCACCTTGCTTTTGTTTTGTTGTTGCCTTTTCGGCATTCTTCTTATGCTGTATAATAAGTGAGTAAGAATGATGGTAGTAGATGCTATTACTGTGACAATTCCCACCTTGAGGACTTTCATTTGCCGTTCATCATAATCTTTGGCGATCTTTTGAAATGTGATGTCCATCTCAATAAACAAACAAAAAAAGAAAGAGCAATATGAGTAAATTGCATGCCAAATTTCTTGAACTTTTCTTCTCTTCCAACTACCTACTGATTTAATTTGTCCATAGTCTGAATCCTGTTGGATGGATGTTCGTAGCGGACGCTCAACTTCCTCTGCAATCTTAAAGGACATGACAGCGTGGATAGTCGAGACTTCTGTCAGTTCGTTGTAGAGCATTTCCCATACTGGCAACAAGTTTCTATAGACCCCAATTCAAGTATAAGATAACAACCACGATCCATGTGTACGCAAATATAAAAAGAAGCAAATTTTTTTACCCTAAAGCAGATTTGTCTGAAATAAAATGTCTTTTGGATAATTTCGCCAGGCTTTTTGCATATACGTCTTCAGCATGGGCTCTAGTGATAAAGCCGGAAAAGTAGTTTAGGATCAAGTGGGGTCGGGCAGAGCGAACCAAAAAAAAAATAATATTGACCTTTCTCTGAAATACTCGGCGAGTTCTTCGTTCAGTTTCAGTGCGGCTCGAATACGGGCCTGAACCAAGTCCATGCCGTCTTTTGGTCGTTCAGTCTATGGGATGAGGGAGGGAATGTTTAGACTACGCGTTCGTTCTCATTGCATCGTTAATATGGATGGACGAGGATTTATACCAGGAAGGCCTGCGTGTATGGATGGAATGTGTCGGTCGAGTCGTTTGTCATAATGTTGGGAATGAAGTGATGGGGTGGTAAAAGAGAAGAATGAGAGAGTGAAAGAGAACAAGAAAGAAAGAAAAGATATAGAAGCAGTAAAGAACAAAGGAATGGAAAAGAGGTTAGATGGCGACCCCAACTAAGGAAAGAGGAAAGAAAAAAAAAAGGCCAAGTGGGAAATTCACTTGCCTAGTGTGTGCTGTGTGCCCTCTCTGTCTCTCTCGCTCTCGCTCTGGCTCCGCTAGATTCTCACCTGACTCTTAAAAAAGGTATGGCACACAACCTTGTTGCCGCTTATTTAGGTTTTATCCATAGACAGTCCTCTAGCTGATCGAACGGAAGGAGACAACTCGAATAGAATACTTGAATAAACCTAGCTGATAAATTATCTAGTTTGGACGATTTGCATTCTGATTGGAAACGCACTGTTATTGAGGAGTAAAAAAGGAGTAATTAGGCGCGTGATTTCTAATTGATATACATGCACAAGCTCCATCAAAAGGTCTGTGCTCCTAACCTTCTTTTGCAATCATCGCATTAGGGCATCAAGATACCACAACCCATTCTATAACAACTCTGAACACATTTTCCTTTCCATTAGCACACTTTTAAATAATCTAAACATAAAGAATATCAAGGAATTGAGGATGATGTTATTAAGAATATACTAATAATATATGACATGCCGAGATATGGATATATTTACAGAAAAAAAAAAGAAGGTAATCATCTATGTATAAGGTAAAGCCGCGTTTCAAAAGGATTCCTAAGAGTAGCATGGGACCGGAGGAGTTTGTTCAATGCTTTGCCCGTAGGAAGGTGGTTCCTCGGACGTTTGGTAAGCTGGCGGCTGGGGTCTGTCACCATCCCAGAATTGCTCCCGGGAAGTGACCACCAGAGGTAATTCCAGTGAGCATAGGGTGAGAGCTGCTGCCTTTTGGCGATGACGTTTTGAAGAAGTGGACGACAAGTTGAGACTAGATAGTTTTGTTGTTGCCTCCCGAACAACATCTTCCTGTGCATGTGCACGTCGAAGGGAAAGTAAGGATGAGATAGAGGAGGAAGAGGAAGATCTGCTCAAGCTAGGAGTGCTTGGTCTAGAATGGGAGGGCGTTTCGGTATCAGCAACAGACCCCATCTCTGTCATGGAAGGCATCGTATCTTCAGTGTCACTATCTGCACCCTCTCGTTCTTCCACCATGATATTCAGGATAAAAGAATGAGTGACCCGTAAAAGGCGTGTGTTTGTATCCGCATTGACTCGTGGACATAGCCGGAAGACAGCATTGTACTCTTGACGTTTGGTCGGGTCATAATCAGGTTCATCCGCTGGCGAAAAGGTACTCCATCCCAAGGGATAAAGATCATCAGTTTTGCTTGCTGATTGACAGGTCAATGCCTGTTGGCCAGTGGTACGGTATTGAATTCGTTCTCTCAGAGCACAAGTGACAGATCGTACCACACATGTGCTTGGACGGATAAGTTCCATGGCTAGATTGAGGTGAATGAGTCCACCTTCACGGTAAGCAATAGTTGGGGCTGTTGCACTGTATCGAAGCTTGTCAGTATGATTTGTTCCATTGACCGTCTCATTGAGATGGGTCATGGATAGCATGTCGCTCATAAGGCAGCGTCTCAAAGTGATGTCATGCGATGTATGAAGGTCCGTAACAAACAGTGGACGACAGAGTGTTGCTTGCAATCTGTAACGAATGTAACCACGTTTTCCACGAAAGCTGGCTGGTAAATTAGCTGGTAGATCGAATGTAAATGGGTAACTGTATTCTCCCGGTTCCATTAGAGAGGATACGTCGTCAAGGAAAAACTTTGACTGGCTTATCAATGTGCGTCGTTCGATACCATCTGTTTTCGGCATGCCCGGGGCTTTAAGACGAACTTTGCATCGACCTTCGAAGGAAACAACTAAACGGCGTACTTTGGTGGGATGATGAACAGTCATGATACACGATCCATTTATTGTGCATCCTTCAGATTCATCGTTCGCTAGACCGTAAAGGATACCGGTAAATGAAGGATCCACATGAAGTTGTATTGTTACGTCCTCTTTTGGAGACATTGTATTAATGTAAAAAAGAAAGGGATGGAAAAGAGGGTATATAAGAAACTTTTTACGAAGGAAATCAAAACAAAGGCTTTTTATTTATAAGGTTTCAATTTATTTTCGGACGTTTCGGATCAACACGAAATTTTTTCTTTAATATCTATCCTGTTGATCAACTCCGATTGACATATCGCCCGTTTTATCAGTGTTCCGCTTAGATCCCATATCAACTACGCCCAGAAAATGGCGCAATCTTTTCTTTTCCGTTATAAGCTATTCAATGAATTATGTTTCAATCCCTGAGGTTAATTTCATGGGTTTACCTCAGAATACATGGCCTGCTAAAATTGTTCTATGACAACAAGGATCAACATTCGTTGGCATCTTTCATAGTCCAGAATGCTCTCGGGCAGAAACAGCGGATAAAAGTTTTTGATGGATATGATTGGCTTCTAGTAAAAATTCGTGGATAACATTTTAGTCCTTAAACAGACTATATCTACAACATTCTATTATCTATGACTAACCGGGCAGTGAGGACTTACCGTACCTTGGAGTATTATCATGATGGCACAACATAGACTAGTTGGGACAATCTTTCTTATCACCTGATAATGCTGAAGATAGCATGTAAACAACCTCGAGCTCTGTTGTGTTTCTTTCTTTTGTCTCCAATCGGACTCTGTTTCGAAAATTACGTGGCTATCAGTATCAATATCAGACATTGACACAGAAACAGAAGTACTACGCATGATTGTTCAACGAACAGGTGGAAACACAAAATTCCAAAAACGTCAATTATCCAGGTATATCGCCATGCTTGTATCATGCCGAATCAAAAAACACAGAAAGTTTAATCACCGCCTTCCTGAAGGATAGTTTCATTGACGTCCGTGCGGAGGCCCTGGTTAAAAAAAACAGCTGATAACCTTGTTAGCCAGCAAATCTGTATGTCTATTTCTATTGACTTTTTGCTAACTTCTTTGCAGGGGTAATAGTTTGTTACCATAAGCAACGATTGATATGAGTTGCACAGGTTCCATGGCTACAGCTTCCCTGGTTTCCTTTTTTGTTCCGCATCCGCTTGGGCATCTCTGTCTCCGATGACAAAATGATTGTTGGTATTGTAGCGCGGTCATTTAAATGGTTCCAGCTATTGAAACAAAGGGAAAAAGTAAAATACTGTTGCCACTTTACGTAAGCTTTCTGTTTATTAATGGACAGGTGTCTACCAAATAAATTTAGAACTGTCATTAATTTAGCTGCATTAAAAGCATAGATCTACCTGGATAAGATCCAAATGATAGGTAAAAAGAAGTCGTACAATGAATGAAACGTATTAAGCCGGGTTAATTGAACCTATAGACAGACTACTATTCTTACAGATACAGTTACCCATGTATCTCGACTGAGATACTTATAGTAAGCAATGGAAGAATGTATAATATGCATTCGGTCCAATTCGCAGTCGTACTTACCAAAAGAGGTATTTGTCAATGTTGGAGGTACAAACAAAGAAAAACCAATCGGACAAGAGACACAAGCCTCTATAAACTTGTAATTTGTTACGCTTTCAATCCTTCGTTATTCTTCAGTTTCTAAAGTCGATTCAAACTTGTAAAACTGAAGATTCTAGTTAAAGAATCCTACTTTATTCATAGTGTAATTTGGTTGCGGCGATGAGGACATATATCAAATAAAGGAACCATGCCAGTGTAACCACGATTTCGACCGATCAAAGGAATACACAGCATGTAGTTGGTTTCTGTGAAGTCAAGGGTGTGATATCAGGGTGCGACTGGGTAAAGCTGACAGGAGAGACACAAGTACAGCGAGACTGTATCCTGGTTTATTTGTTGGAAAATGAAGTAATAAAAACTACGTTTATACAGTCCAATGTGTCTGTGTATCTGTCAGTTGGCATTGTTCAGTGTGGTGAACTCTCCGCTTATTGAGCAGCAAGTGGATTTATGATCGGTGATAGGACGTTTAATTGTTAAAAGAACTGAGGGAGCCCTCTCCCTCTCAGTTTTGCTCGCTCTCTCCGAGCGATGATGTTGTTCATGTATATCTTAAAAATTACTCTTTTTGCTCTCCGAGATGCTAACATAATCATTGAAATCACCCTGGAAGGATAATGCTAGTTGAACTCCTACTGAATGGTATATAAAAACAAGCTAATTTTTTTTTAAAAAAAAAGAATCTCCTAAGTGAGAATGAAACTATCATTTCAAGCAATATAATGTCTTAAGCTTGCTTGCGAAAGGAATACAAACATGAAAAAAATTTATTAATCTAGACTTCGTTATACGTTTTCTCTTTCACAGTAAAAGGTGGTATCTCCTAAGGTCAGCTTTCTCAAAGCAAAAGAACGAATGGTCGTAACATATGTTCCAAAAGTCTTCATTTTGCGGACCTCCGAAAAATGTCCGTGACATTGCTGAAACCATTGCGTCCTGTCATTCAGATAACATATTTCGTCAAGCCGTTCATGACCGTAATGGTTCAGTTCCGTTGTTTGTTGTAGCTTATAAACCCTACAAGCTTCCGAGTCACACTGTATTATAAAATGTCTCAAGCTTGGGTTGGGGAATTCTATTAGGATGTTGCGTTCAGGAGGCTGTTTGAAGGCATACGAGATCCTTGTGAGTTGGGATGTGAACCGAGCCAGGTATGGAAACACGTCATCTGCGATATCTGTCGCTTTCAATGATAATGCTCTAAGTTGGCGATGACATATGCGCTCCCCCTTGCGGTTTACTGTGGACAACTCGTCATAATGCCTGCTTAGGTCAATGTGACCGCCAGAGACGGACAGATTCTTCATGTTCCTGCAAGCAGCCAGAATGCGGTCGATCTCAATATCAAATGTATGTCCATAACGTAGAGACAAGTCTTCCAATGACTTGCAATTTCTGAGCGGTTTTAATATGTATTCAAGTGTAGCTTGTACCCCTCTCCAAGAAAAGTCAATACTTCTCAGTGTGTTTTGGAAATCTGTTACGGCGGATTTGGCTAAGCGTATGGGCGGATAATACAAATTAAGAAACGTCAATGGCGCACCAATTTCTACAAGTATATCCAACGATTTCCGATAAAAGTCGTGATCGTTAAAGTCAATCATACGAAGTCTTTTCAGATTTCGACAAGATCGTAAAAATCGGTGAAACGCTTCTGTTTCCAGGTCACCGACAATTTGAACTCTTTTAAAATCGATCATCTCCACATTCTTATATTTGGTTGCAAAGTATTCAGGCCAACACAAAACGTTCATCGGACCGAATATCAAAGTGCGTACTGAGTTGCAAGGCTCGACGGATTCTGGCATCGGCCCTCTAAACTGACAGTATCCCAGATTTAATATGCTTAGATGGGGAAGCTCGTTATGTATCTTCTCCAGAGCAGACAGCGGCAATTCCGGATTGCACATGATTCGTAGCTCTTCAAGCCTTGTAAAATTTGGTATTGTATCAAGGATTGCCAAATCTTCTTCGATGGTTAAGGACAGTCGCACAATTGTATGTTGTAATCCATCCAACCAAGACTCTGGATTATTATGTAGGCTGAGCAGAACATCCAGTCTTTCGAGGTGCTTCCATTCTTTTAAATAGGGTGTGGACGGTTTGGTCAACCTGGAATGTTTCATTTCGAATTCGGTGACATAAGGACAAAGCTTTACCAGGTCAAACATGATCGCTTCTGGGCCGCAATAGAAGTCAAGGCGCAATTCGCGAACATGATCACCTAGCCGACCATGCTTGGGCGAGTTATGCAGTGTGTGTACAAAATTGTTCAGCGCAACATGTGAACGAAACTTGACAGATTTGTACAGAATAGGAACAAGAGCTTTTTTCCATGGTTGGCAGGTAGCTGTACAAGCATTAAGATCCTCCTGGGACAAATAACTGCCAATGATGGTCAAGATTTCAAGTGGTAGGTTGTTTGACATCTCGATGCTCGACAAACAGTACTGCTTTTTCTATTTCCAAATCGGTCTTTTTGAACCAGCGTTTCCAAAAAGGGAAATGTAGCAAAAGCAGTAAGGCTCACAACGGACGGTACGGTAAGGTACGGCACGGGCCGGTGCAAGATAGGTGGACCGAAACCGGCGGTCATCATTACTCGGTCAGCAGTTCCCAAAATCAGGTACCGAACGCCGGAAGATCTTGTCAGAAACTTTTTCACACTAAATGCTAGTGTCACTTGAAAATGGTATGGCATATAATGTTGAAAGGAAGAACAATTATTATTAGCAACAATACAAAGAACAGAATGCTGAGTTTGCAAATAATTTTTTATTTTCGCATACTATAAGCAAAAGTAAAAATAAAATGAACTGTTTAAATGATCACCGACTATTCAATCGGTCGGGTCCGGAGGATCTAGCTGAACCCAGGGCGGTCTAACATCTACAGACCCAGACCGTCCATCCAAAAGTTATGGACCGAGACCGATGGTATGGGTTGGTATCGGGAACGGTCGGTCCAAAACTGCGAGCCTTAATCTGGTTCCTAAACTTGGTACTTTTGATGGTCTGTGTCAATACTTCCTGTGACACGTAATTGTCAAGGAGCTGCAGCATATTGCCACATTCGTGGTCTCTTTCGTCCGGCACTTGTTGTACTACATCGATGAGGTTTGGTATATTTCCGGTAACGCCTTCAAAATGTTCGACTGCCAGGCTGTACAAGAGCTTGATCGTTTTGTCACCATTCCATGGCATATCAATGATTGATGCTGTACCTTTCGCCAGAAATAAACCAAGAGCTATGAAGGGATCCAATGGTTCCGTAAGGGAGCAGTCATAGATGTTTGAATGACATAGGATGATGCATTTAAACTTCGTTAGGGTTGTGGATAGGAGCGTTATCCATCACTAGATACTTTCCCTTTCTTCCGGTCTTATCCAAGGTCTCCATCAAGCTTCCAGATCTTGTTTCTACCCTTGTGTGGACTGACGTGGAAAGTATCCTTATGCTTGCGTTCGTTGCTGGATACAAACTTTGGTTTTCTCAGGGTTAAGGAAATGACACCTTCCATGAAAATAGCACCAATGAATTGTCTTATATGTTCAGGAAGAACTGAGCATATGAAAAAAGCGTTCCATTTTTGTCATCAAAAAAACTCGGGATCTTCCGCCCGATCTACCTTTTGCATGAGTTAGATGTTCGGAACCGGTGGCAAGTAGGAAGTTTAGTTTTTTGCTGGGAGCAATCAGAATTACTCAAGAGTAATTCACTTTGCCGAGGTGACCAAACAATAAATAGGTAATTGAAACATATAGGAAACAAAGTGACAAAGTTGCATCCTTGACTAGGGCGACTCTTATGTTCCCAGGGGCGCACAGCTGATCCGGTAAATAAGAACGGACAAGATAATTTAGAAATACTCATAACAAAATGATCGTTTTCCGCATTGTGAGCGTGCAAAAAGTGTACTTTACTTTTCTTGAATATGGAAGAATTAGCGTAACCATATCATTAGGGAACGGCTTCGAGTATAGCCGAAAAACCCGACGTCGCCTTGTCATTGTTTAGTGGGGTTTTGGATGCAATGGCGGCATTGAGGGGATTAAACACTTCCGAGATAAGCATTTCATTGTCGTCGGTTTTTTTTTCAAGCCATCATCGTTGTACTTGGATCTTATCTGTCAGTGATTACTCTCTGCTTAAAACCCGAGGAAACAGCTTCTAGCTCGGTGTAATCCGAAAAGCAAAAAAGACTGTATCTCCCTGTTTTCGCAGTATATCCTTCCAGGCTTGCATGGATGGGTCGACAATTTCTTCGCTGAGCCAAGTTTCTTATTTATTTATGTCGCTACCATTATAAATACCACGCCATCTGAGAACCAATGAGTGTTTAGCCATCGTTATTGAGAAGGAGAATGGAGAAGGAAATCGTGTGCTTTTTTTTTTGCAGAAACATTTGTGCTGCTCGAAACCCGTTGTATTCGAGTGGCGCAAATTTCCTTGCAAAATCGTGTACTGCAAGAAAGGGGCTACGGCCCCTGCCGGTGCAGTTAAACGCCACGATTCCCAATGCAAGAACCACCGGTTCGATTCGTTCCGCCGCAAGAGTTTTTACCGCAGTCTCAACGTCGCTCTCTGCCGTGTTATGCAAAATCAGCTATTCCCGTGGTCGCTTCCCTACCTGTGTCTCAAATCAAATCCACCTCTGGCTAAATTTGTTCTATCATTGTCGTGTCGTGCGCCGTATTTTCTTCCTGATCTGGGTTTTCTTCCTGGCAAAGGTCAAACCCACTAGGGATCAAGGGTAACAAAAGAGATAGAGATAAACGGATAGTTATCTTTGTTGCTAAGCACATCCATGGATATTTATATTTTTTCTAAATCTAATTGTAACAATGCTGATACGGTCGAGCATTCGAAATAAGTAAAATAAACGGGCAAGAGATTATGTAATGATTTTGCTGAGCATGGTCCTTCTGGAGATGTTGCTCTTTTGTAGTGAAGGCCGAAGCGTTAAAGGTTTACCGCTTTTGGATCAAGGCCGATCTGAGCAAAAGGTTTGTGTCACTACAACTTTGCAGGCACGACAGTCGTCTGTCGTCGTAGTTAGCGTGCTTTTTTCTTGTCTGTACATTCACCCTGTAATTGAGCTGTCTCGAGCAAATATGTCTGTCACAGACGCTGTGTTCAAATAGAAACGTTAAATAAAACCAATAAATTTTAAACGTACTGCAAGAAAAAAGAATTGGCAAAAGCAGTTGTTCAAAAAAGCTTGTCACAACAAAGCCGTCACTTGCGATCACCAAATTTGAACCCGAAAAAAAAGCGTTAGAAACTTTCTAGAGAACAACCAGGCATCATGGTAAGGCGATCAAGCCCATATGGGTTGTGATCACTTACAGAATGGTATTAATCAAGTATTTCTAGGGTAAAGCGAAGAAAACAAGAAAATTTGCCGAAGTAAAACGTCTGTTGAGCACAAAAGATGCGAGACTGTAAGTCGATCATACCCTCATACCTGTAAAATGTACTCATTATCGATCTCGTCGTTCAATTAGGAAGGAGAACAAAGAGAAGTTGAAGAAGAAAGAAGAAGATAAGGAAAAGGCAGTAGCTCGTCATATGTAAGTTTTGTTAGCTAAAGCAAACAGAGGTATTGGTCGGCTTAACCTTCTTTTTGGTTGTTCCTGAAGGCCACAGGTTGCTTCTTCTATGTTCTTCCAATATAATTCAGCCCTTGGTCCGCCATACCATGTTTTAGTGGATACCAATTTTATCAATTTCTCTATTCAAAACAAACTAGAACTAGTCAAGTCGATGATGGATTGTCTTTACGCCAAATGTACGTATACAGCCCTTCTTATTTTTACTGATTTGCGAGTATGGCTAATGTGTCTCTTTCTGGGTGAATAGCGATTCCTTGTATTACCGATTGTGTAATGGCAGAATTGGAGAAACTTGGACCGAAATATCGTATTGCATTAAAGTAAGAAATCAAGAAGCATTGGGAGACACAAGATGCTGAATGTTACTCGTCTATTTTAGGATTGCTCGTGACCCCCGGTTTGAGCGCCTTCCTTGTTCACACAAAGGTACCTATGCCGATGACTGTCTTGTGAATCGTATCATGCAACATAAATGTTACATTGTTGCTACCTGTGATCGTGATTTGAAGCGTCGTATCAGAAAAGTCCCTGGTATTCCCATTATGTACATTTCAGGCCGCAAGTATGTGATTGAACGCCTTCCTGAGCTCGGCACCAATGCATTTTAATTTTGTAAATAAAAGAAAAGGAAAGGAAAAAATGGCATCTATCCAACAGTCGTGCTCTCATGGACATAGCCTATCGCTAACTCGGCAGCAAACTGAGTCTAAAGCATACAGAATACTCCAAATATGGAATCTGATTACGTGTAGCTCTTTTATGAACTTCCTAAACTATCAAAGAGATAAAGGTTGCTGATAAATGGTTTGAAGAAAAGAAAAGCACTTCAGAAACGAGGCATGATTACGCGTCTGGCCAAAAATGGGATCTGTGGGAAACGGTGATACAAAACAAGGGAAAAATATAGTGCGCGCATAATCAAAAGCTTTTCTTTTTCTTTCCCTTCCTATTATGGCTACAAACACAGCTTCTACCGCCTTACTTATAGGTGCCACTGGTAATTAGCAAATGATAACTGTTTTACATGGCATTTCAACGAACCAAAAAAAAGGGGCCGTTGGCAAGGCGTTGCTGAAAGATGTGCTTCAAAACGGAAAATACACTCAAGTTATTACTGTTGGCAGACGGGAAGCCAGTTTGGACGAGAGCATTCCCAAGGAGAAACTGGTAATGTCCCTTTCTTTGCGATTGCGTTAATGCTAGACACTGACAATGACAGGGTAGGTCCAAAAAGTTGTAGATTTTGAAAACCTTGAAGCGCACCGTGAAGCTTTTCGTGGTGTCAAGTAAGTGTTTTATCCGTAACAATTCGGGTAGTATCTTCTTAACGACGGCTTCTATGAAAGTGACGTTTTCTGTTGCCTTGGAACGACACGGGCTGATGCTGGTAGTGCAGAGAAGTTTAAACGCATTGACCAAGGTTATGTATTGGAATCCGCAAAGGTCATAGCGGAAGAGAATCCACCCCCAGCAGGCGAGACGCTGAGTCCCGTTCATTTCTTGTATTGCTCCAGTTCGGTAAGTTCATAAACAATTGAGTCTCTTTTCAGTTGCTTACCGAATACGATAGGGTGCAAATAAGGATTCCTCCTTCTTATACCCTCAGTCGAAAGGGCAGACAGAGGAGGGCATTAGTGAGGCAGGGTTCAAGAAAGTTTCCATTGTCCGACCTGGCCTTTTGGAAATCGAAGAAGAACGACCAAAGGCGAGATGGGGTGAATCCTTAGCACTTAGTCTGCTCCCTTCCGTCAACCGATTGTTCAATCTTCATATGTCTGTGCCAGTACGCGATGTGGCCAAAGCGATGCTTACTGTAGCACAGACTGAGGAGAAACCAACGGAACAGAGAACGTCAGCCAAGGGAACCAAGGTCTCCATCTTTGGCGCCAAAGCCATTGATGAAATAGTAGCCAAAGTGAGAGCGTCTAATTAGTCGGATATGCATTTTTCTCTTATGCTTTTCATTTCTATTGTTTTGCTTGGTATTATAAATTGTATTCGCTTAATGGATAGTAAGCAGCTAATGGTTCTCACGAGCTCTAAATATTGCCAAACGGTCTGTTCTGGAAAAGGCTTTTCTGATGAACATTTAAGATTTAACTGTTTCCAGAAGCTAGGCCATATTCCCTCTTGGTAAATACCACGGCTCTCACAGAAAATCTGCAACCTATCAATCCTGTTAAGACAGACACAAACTAAACCCATAGAAGCATTCTCATGCCTGTTTCCGCTAACTATCTACGACATGTATATCATTTGCACTTTGGTATCCTCTAATAGAAAATGAAATGCTCTAGAAGCTACCAGTAATCGCATGATGATACCACTTCCGTTAATTCAAATAGCAATTTGCTTATAATGACTCAAAGGCAATAAACAGAAAAATTCATTTTTGTAAGGGACAAAGTCCACCGCTCTCTTTCGTTAGGTTCTTGTTTCGCTGTTTAACTTTGTCTATCGGCAGCAAGGTAGTGCAAAATCCCATTCTAAGCTTATGAGTAGTATTCGTCCTGCATGCACTAAGAAAAGGTTGTATGAAAAGGACAATGGCACTATTGTAACATTGTTAATGTTCTTACGACCGGTTTCTTTTTCATTGAGCAGCGTGAAACGCGTGTCATTTTCCGAGCATGACAGGCGCTTGGACATCATGGTAGAGGAGGTAAGTGAGGCAGGGTATTCATGAGCAATGCGACGCTTAAAAAAGATGTGGCTTGAAGGTACTCGATCCAGCTTATGGCTGCTATGTATGGCCTTCAGCTATTGTTATGGCGGATTATGTTTGGCATGTACGCCATGACTTTGACAACCGAACCATTTTAGAGGTAAAGACGGGAAGACAAAGGCCAGTGGCTAAGCTAATTCTCTTATAGGTTGGTGCAGGTATAGGATACTAAGAAAACATAGAGATCATTTTGTTAACTTAAAAAGGATGAATAAGGCACTTCGTTACCTTCCTTGGTTCTTGCAAAAATTACTAGTGGCTCCCATTTCATTCTCTCTGATACCGACGCCATATTACCTGTCATCCGATCCGAATTACAACTGAACAATTTGAAGGAA
Source organism: Apophysomyces variabilis (assembly GCA_002749535.1). Classification (NCBI taxonomy): domain Eukaryota; kingdom Fungi; phylum Mucoromycota; class Mucoromycetes; order Mucorales; family Mucoraceae; genus Apophysomyces; species Apophysomyces variabilis. Next base: position 115,003 of record MZZL01000407.1, on the reverse strand, counting down.
GACAAAAGACTGCAGGTCCGCGAGCTGCTATGGGGAGAAATGGGTACGCCAACGGCAGTGGATCGGTTGGTACAAGATGTGGAAGCAGAAGGGAGAAAGATCGATTACGTCTTAGGAAGTGATACCTTTTACGATCCCGCAGATTTTGAAAAGCTACTGATGGTCATTTCCTACATCATCCATCGCCATAACCATCCATGCATATTTCTTACCACTTATCAAGAGCGAAGGTAGGTTGCCAAATAAAAAACAAAATACTGCTACTATGTCTAATGCATTTGGTGTGTTTACCCGACGTAAACTATTAGTGCAAAGCGAAGTATTCAGTATTTGCTGGACAAATGGAAGCTACAGTGTCGCCTTATTCCAAAAGACTCGTTTGATTTCGATGAATATCGATTTGTGGATATTGAAGACGATATGCAGGATGAAGGATACCCACCACATATCCGGATGAGTACGGAATCATTGTCGAGCGTATTCTTGCTGGAAATAACAGGAAAAGGTCTTTAAAATCATTGTTTACACGCAGAATTTTTTCTTCATTTTACTCTCATATTCTATTACTGGCATGGAAAGGCTCTGTCAATAAAGGTGGCGCCCACATATACAATCCTTTGTGCCGAATGATCAATTAGCTATAAGCTCCAGAAAATTATCATTTCAAAACTGTTATCCTGAGCAAGAATATAGCGTAGCATTGAACAATGCTTAACATCTTCCCTGAGGCCACAAAGAAGAAGATACCTTGTATTCAACCATTAGGAAATTTAAACAATTATTGGTTTTCTTCCTCTTTCCATCCCAGAATCCCTTCAATGGCTTCAAAGACCGAAAAGACCGAAAAGACAACTAGTAATAGAGCTACAAGCACAGTCGCCAATATACTTTATACCAAAAGACATATACGACACATAGTTTTGGATTCATGTGGAGACAGTTTTGTTCCTTGTTTCTCAAAAAAAGAAAAAAAAGAAAAAATAGCAGACGAATGCAGATGGATCCATACATCCAATTAGTATTCTGCTTCTTCTACTTCCGAATCACCCAAGGAATCGGATCCTACTTCTTCGTAGTCCTTTTCGAGAGCAGCCAAATCCTCACGAGCTTCAGAAAATTCGCCTTCCTCCATACCTTCACCAACATACCAGTGGACAAAGGCACGTTTAGCATACATCAGATCGAACTTATGATCCAATCGGGCCCAAGCCTCTGCAATGGCTGTGGTGTTGCTCAACATACAGACAGCGCGCTGCACCTTGGCCAAATCGCCCCCTGGAACAACGCAAGGAGCCTGATGGTTGATGCCCACCTTGAACCCAGTGGGACACCAGTCAACAAACTGGATCGTACGCTTGGTCTTGATCGTAGCGATAGCCGCGTTGGTATCTTTCGGAACCACATCACCGCGGTAGAGCAGACAACAGGCCATGTATTTACCATGGCGAGGATCACACTTGACCATCTGGTTGTTTGGCTCGAAGCAAGAATAGGTGATTTCTGGTACAGAGAGTTGTTCATGGTAGGCCTTAGCGGCAGAGATAATGGGTGCATAAGTCACCAAGGGGAAGTGAATACGAGGATAGGGCACCAAGTTGGTTTGGAATTCGTTCAAGTCTACGTTCAAGGAACCGTCAAAACGAAGGGAGGCCGTGATGGAAGAGACGACCTGGGCAATCAGGCGGTTCAGGTTCACATAGGTAGGTCGTTCAATATCCAGATTACGACGGCAAATATCGTAAATGGCCTCATTGTCGACCATGAAGGCACAGTCCGAGTGCTCCAGCGTGGTATGGGTGGTCAAGATGGAGTTATACGGCTCTACGACGGCTGTGGATACTTGCGGTGCAGGATAAACGGAAAACTCAAGCTTTGACTTTTTGCCATAGTCCACAGAGAGACGTTCCATCAGGAGGGCTCCGAAGCCGGAACCGGTGCCTCCACCGAAGGAGTGGAATACAAGGAATCCTTGCAGGCCACTGCAGTTATCCGCCAACTTACGAATGCGATCCAATACGGTGTCCACAAGCTCCTTTCCAACAGTATAGTGACCACGCGCATAGTTATTAGCAGCATCTTCTTTGCCAGTGATCAATTGCTCTGAAAAAGAGAAAGAAAGAAAGAAGTTTGTTAATGCAACTTGATAAGATTCACGGCTTCAGTACCTGGATGGAAGAGTTGTCGATAGGTACCCGTACGGACCTCATCCACCACAGTGGGTTCCAAATCGACAAAGACGGTACGAGGTACATGCTTTCCGGAGCTGGTCTCGCTAAAGAAGGTAGAGAAAGAGTGATCACTCTGCTCCTTCTCAGCATCCTCGGAAAGACGACCACCCTGATTGATACCATGTTCGAGACAATACTATTCCATATCAAGGAAAGCGCTTCATGAATATCTCTTTCAGGAGTCTCCTTAACTCTTCCCTCTTCTCCCCCCTTTTTTTGCGGCCAAAACGATTCTTACCAGTTCCCAGCATGCATTGCCAATTTGAATACCGGCCTAAGTCAGGATCCATGGGTGAGCTTCAATTTTTTACATGAATTTACCACTGTTCCTCTCTCTCACTCCTCCTTCTTCTTCTCGTTCTTCTGACTTATTCATGTCGCCATCATCTACCGTTTTCTTGATTTACCTGACCAACGTGCAAACTAATGATTTCTCTCATTATTAATAAACTTTTTGATAAAGGATCTGGGTGTGTTGTAGAAAGTCCAAAGTTACGGTGAACGTTGAAGAAGAAAAAAAAAAGAGGAGCTAGTAAGGGATATGTCAAGCATTTAAATAAGAAATCAGAACGTTCGGAATCGCTGTACTAGGGAACTGCAGCCGAAGTAGGTGACACACGTTGATACTTTCTATTTTTGCACTGGGATTATGCAATACGTAAAAGGGATGACCGAGGATCCCGTAAACCTTATTTTTCTCTATTATTGATACTGCTCTAGTTTATTAGTGTTTCAATCGTTTTTGCTTGTTGATCGCAGCTCGTAATGCCTTTTGCTTATCCATCAAACTACGCTTGGACTTGGCGACCACAGACCGTTTATGTGTGATCATCATAAAGTTCTTATTACGTGCCTTTTCACGGTTAGTCGTGCTGCCCTTTTCTTTCTTGCCCTTCTTGGAACCAAACTTCTCACGACCCTCACGGCCCTCTTGAATAGAGGCCATTCTTGCTTCATAATCCATCTTGGCTTTCTTACGAGGTCCAAGAATCGTACCTTCATCGATCTGACCATCATCTCGGTTGCTATGATCCCGTATCAGACCTGCATACTCTCCAAACATTGTTAATATCATCTTACCTGTCTTCTGCTGTTCGCTTAACACCGGCAGCCACCTCAGCTTCGTTCTGAAGTTTAAGTTCGTTCAATTTGGCAAAGTCGGCAGGTGTAAGAATACGTGATGTTGCCAATTTAAGCATGGCTTCCTCCTTTTTACGTTCTTCTTCACGTCTTGCTTCAGCTTCCTGCTGCAGTTTCAGCTTCTCCTCTTCCGTTAATTCCTGGTCCTCTGCCTCTTGCAATTTTCGGAGTTTTCGTTTTCCAATGCGTCGACCCTTCTTTCCATCCTTGTCTTCCTTCTGTTTATCTTTATCCTCTTCTTCTTCATCACTCATCGCGATATTAACGTATCCATCTTCATCATCCGAAACATTAACCCAGCCATCATCATCCTCGCTATCACTGTCTTCATCCACTTCCCATCCTTCCCAAGCTTCGTCTTCTTTTTCTTCATCAATGGTTTCATCCAATAGTTCAATGCCTTGCAGACCGTTCACGCCCAAAGAGTTGGCCGCACCAAACTGAATATTCTGCACGTTACCCTCTTTCAATCGCATCGTTGCAGATTTTCCACGGTCTTTGCGAAGCAGCATTTCTGGGTTGATTTCACGGAATAATGTAATAAGCGATCGAGCACCCATCATGATACCCTTATCACGATGATTCTTGTATTGCGTCAAATCTTGCAACAGCGTAGCATCCATTGCCAAAGGCTGTCGGACACAGATTTCACGAATACCGTTAATACTAAGAATCCCAAACTACTTAGCCACAAAAAAAAGACCATGTATATCATATTCACTCACCCAACGGCCATGACCTCATTGGCAACACGGTCAGTTACAAAGTTATTGGCGATCGCTTTAAGCACAGGTTCCAAGCTGTCCGGAGGCACAAGCGGATGGGATGCTTGCGCTGCACACACCAAGACCATAGTCACATCGCGTTGGGAGGGTTGGAGATACTTGATCAAAAGCGGATAAAAACCAAGAATGGTCAATTGATGGATACCAATCACACGGGACACCAGGTTCATCTTTAACAATCGGACCTCCCATCGGTCTTCTTTTTGTGCCAACTTGGAATACAATTTCTCAGCAAAACCTAGATCAAACAATATAAGCTAATAGATACTCATTCCAGTTCTCGTATATAATGTATACTTTACCTTGAGGATCATTCAGCAAATGGAGAGCAGAAAAATTGAAAGATTCTGCTTTGCTCTTTGAAGAATTCTTGCGTTTCACTTTCTTTTTGGCTGCATCCAATCGACGTGTTTTCGCCTTGGTCTTTCTGGAGTGAATGTTGGCTTGAGTCATTTTTCGAATATCCGGTAACTTAATAAAACATAAGAGACATTATGAGATAACAGAAACAACATATAAACCTTTTTTCCTATTTACATCTTCATCATCTGATTCTTCCTCTTCTTCTTGGTTCGTATTCAAGAAAAACTTGAGAGCTGTGACAGAAATCTTGGTGACAGGGGAGAAACATGCCTCAGCAATCACATTGACTGTTTTACCGTCGTTCCTAAATAAATCTCATTCAACCACATTGCCTCCTCAATTTTTTTGGTATTTGCCATTCACTTACCAGATGTTCTTATGATAAAGATCGATGCATACATCTACACTCTTCTTAGCAGCTACCGCATTTTCATCGCTATTTCCTGTTTTTGCCGATTCCAGCATAGTAAACATGAAGGATTGTAATGTCTTGTTTAATTTGTTATTCTTTGCTTTTGCATTGGCATTCTTGATGTCATTGACAATATGGTTGTATAGCAACTCTCGGAGTGCTTTATCCTTACACTTGAAGAGCGTGAAAAATAAAGGTAATAAACTAGATCGGCGTACCAATAAGAATCCTCCCTCTTTTTTTTTTGTTCGGGCAGAAATGGTCCTTACCGGGTATTATCCAAGATATTCTTGTTACGCATAAGAATAAGGGCTTGTACAAAGCTCCTTCGTACGTCGGGGTGAAGCACCATATAGTGTTCCTTCAGCAAATCCACGATTTGTTGAGGGAAACTCTCGGTTTCTTTTGGATAACATTGCACCACTTGACTGAGGAAATTGACTAATTCCGATAGCTCTTTGGCTTCTTCGTCGGGTTTGAGGCAAAAGATCGATACGGTGGATTGGAAATGGCGATATTGTTGTGAGAACTCTGCTTCGTATGACTTTGGATCTCGTTTAATCAGGTTTTGTAGTTGCGGTAAATGCGTTGGTAATAATGCTGCTCTATTTCGTTTGCCCATGATATGCTATTGTGTATGTACGTTTTTTTTGTTCTTGAAAACTAAAAGATTAGGTGCCCGCCTAAAAAAAGTAGTATCTCTTTTCTGGCTTAGAAAAGTGGTGGCTGGTTTATCAGGTGTGAAGCGGTCACCTTCCAAAGTTGGGCCAACCCAGAGAGAGAAAAATTGTTGCATCTCCGCTTCAACTGTCGCTATTAGAAACAAAGGTGCTTGAAACGATTTCATGGATGCCTAACCTGGCAAAAAGAGAAAACGAACAAAAATTGGGGGGAAGGAAAAGCAATCAAACAAATACAATGTACCATTAGTAACAAAAAGGGATCTTCAGAAACAGGAAGCATCTATTTGTGCTTCCTGCGCAAACAGATCGACATGAACCGTGGTTCCTAGAAAGTAGAATCGAGAAAAAAAAAGAGGAGGGGCATCGGTATTTCGTTGCGTTGCCTTATCGCACTCTTTTACCTTGATATACTAGAAGAGATGCACTCGAAAAAAGTTGGATCTGTATGTGCTGTGCTGTGCTGTAAACCCCTTAAATGCATCTGAAACATCCTGCCGACTACAAACGGGGATGTTTTTCTCTATCCCAGTCATTGTCTTTCTGTAAGAAAAGCTACGTTTTCAAGGTAAGAAAGCTATATTGGAATGAATTATTTTACAAACTAAACTAAACGATTAGCCTGAATAAATGCAACAGAAACATTCTGGGCAAGCCCATTACTGCAAAGAAGCGAGTTGAAATATGCTAGGCGCCAAAAGATGCCGTAGGAATCAATTGGAAGAATAGCATTATGCTGTTGTTTGCAGAGATGAAATTCTTTTTTTCCACTGATATGTCCAACGAAACTGCATGTCAATATGAAATGTCGTCAGATAATGCTAAACCTTTTAAGCAGATATTAATTTGTCTGCAAGAAATAATGCATCCGTCAATCAGTGGAACTTTACTTTACTGTGTTGATCACCTCAAGTACACTAGTACTTATAGGCACTACAACCTTGCACACTGTAACTATCGCTTGAACACGTCAAGTAACGGGCGTACCAGGCTTATGCCCTACTACACTATCTATGACACTGAATCTAATACAAGTTGATCAGTTCCTATTGATATGCAGTATGGGGGATTGCCCCAACGCATAGGGGAACTCTGTGATGTTTTGGAATAAAAAAAATCGCAGCATGAATATCGGTCGATTCCGAACCTAGTAACTGCTTAATTAACTAGGCTTACAAAGAAGTTGATGAGACAAAGCCAATGCCATTACCCTTCCCTACGCAAACATTGCTATTACCGTTCTTTTGATAGGTTGCCAATAAACTTCTATTGATTCCAAGTAAAGGCAATGAAATAATGAATTGTTTTGCTCAAATAGAATCACACTTTTTATTGCGTCGGTTCCGATGACACATAAAAGTATCGTTGACCCAATTACTTGGATTTTGCTTGAAATTTCCTCTATTTGTCTTTTACAGCAGCTTGCAGATGAGAACGTAAAGGGAGGAAAAGTTTTACTGAAAGTGAAGCCCAGGCTAGCCTTTTGTGTCATGACCGCATACGTTTCATTCATACCCTAAGACAACAGTTTCTAGGCGCTACTGATTCACTTGAGCTGTGCAGTTTATGAAAACGTATCCATCTTCAATTATCATAGGTTTTTAAAAATCACTAGATCAACGGTTGAAACGCTTGGTGTTAGCAAACGTCGGCTCTGACAGCCAGTGGATAGGCAGAAATTAGCTATGACAAATGCATGAAGAGAAAATCCTATTATAAGCTCGCTATTCATGCATCTTACGCGATGCATTCCATTTTACGTATAACCATATCTTTTGTTATCCGCAAAGTTATGCTCTGATCAGCTTTGTGCTTTCTGATAATGGCGATCCTGCTACACCTGATTAATGCAAGTCTTTGCATTGCAGAACAATGGTTGTAAGCTGTTAAACAAGGAATATTTTCAAGTGCATGTATGGAAAAAGTATCGACACAATGCCAGCAACAGTATAAAGCATCATTAAGCACGTTATGTGTGTCCAATCTATACCATCCTTTTCTTTTCTTCGACTAATTGAATAGAATGTATATAATGTTCACTGGATGTATTGAATTGCAGATCTATGTTAGTAGAAAATCTCAACTTTAATTTATGCACAATGTGGAGAAGTCTGATGCAACTGTAGATCCTATGTTTAAGCCATCAACGGCCCGCATGGAGAAGATGAATAGTGGTTGCCATGCCAGTTATTCCATGGTCAGGTAAACTCAATTTTCTTTTAAGTAGTGCTATTGATACTTTGGTGTCATGGCTAGTAACAATGAGGTACGTTCAACAAGGCAGTCGTTCGACCAATTTATACCGCGCTCATTTCTGCACTGATGCATGGAAGTACAATCTGCATTTAAGTACCTTGTGTGAGATGGCGTCAAGGCACGCAGCCTAAGAAGCAATAAACAAAACAGCTGCATCAGGCTGTCTTAATTCCATGCTTGCTTGTGTATCTCCTTGATGAAGTACACATAGGGTAAATGTGAGGTTTTTGTTCTGAATGCAGGCTGAAGACCAAGTAAGATGCAAATAGGAAATGGGATAGCTCGTAAGTGTATATAAACGAGATAGATTATCTTTTGCAATGATTTACTTCACTACTACTTATTTGGTGCTTTTTTTCTACACTCTTCTCCATTATGCGATTCGGTATTGCCTTTGCTGCAGCCTGCTTTTTTCTTGGAGCGACAGTCCAGGCAGCTGCAATCCCAGATCGCGGTGCTGACCATCTCGTTACTCAAGCTGAAAGTATCGACGGAAATGAGAAATACAACGACCCCAGACTGCAGGGAGGAGTCGCCATAGTTAAAAGACAAGGTGGAAATAGTCCAACTTGCGATTTCATTGGGGCAAAAGCCCAAATGGCTGGAAACCTATGCTCTAATATTGAGGAAGCTGTTGGTGCTGCTGTTGGTGCTGGTGGTGCTGGTGGTGCTGATGCTGCTCCTGCTGATGCTGCTCCTCCTGCTGCTCCTGGTGACGATTAATCGGCGGAATTTGTATTTATTACAGTCGCAGATGATTGTTAACATTCGCTCGCTGTTCGTGGGTTATGACTTTTTGTTCTGTTACTTGTAATAAAAACCCACAAAGTACTTTTCGGTTAAGCCATGCTCGGATCGCGATATTTGATTGATAGGTTCAGTTACGCTTTAGGGCTTTGCTAAGCGACACGATTGGCACCATCCCTTCTGAAATGTTTGAGTAGTCTATGTTATTCACGATTGAATATAATTTACTGTTGACTCTACTCTACAAATTGATTGCCTAATTGAAGTGAAATTCTAGGCAAAGGAATAGATAGCTAAGAACCGAAAAGGGAAAGACATAAAACAGGGACAGGATCTGATCCCATCAAGCATTGAATAGCACAACAAAATTGGTTATGCTTTTTTTAGATAAGAGCAAAGGCGTCATAGCCGGAAAGTTTGCTTTTATTGCAAAAATCTTCTTATATCATTAACTTCCTATCCGTTTGTCAGATAAACCACGGATCTTCCTTAAAAGATGTGACAGGTACAAGTGTAAAAATTTGGTTGGGTTGTACTTCATCCCTTCCTAATAGTCTGATTCCACCATTGCTTTTACTTAGCACAGTCCATCGCTTCCGGAAAAGTTCGAAACTAGTGGTACCGTCTGAACTTTTCGGCATATACCAGGGAGTTCCTTTACGCTCTGCAGAGGTCAAAGCACCGTTTTCTCCTAGAAGGACATATCTTTCTGCGTGTGCGTTGTACAGGTATAACCAAGACGTTTGCGGCGAAACTCGAACACTTGCCACGGGGTGTTCTCTGGGTAACTGGGAGCAGCTATAAACCGCTCACTGATCGGATTGTAAGTCACAAATGGTTCAGGATAGGCCAAGCTTTCCAATTTGTAAAGTGTCTTGCTTGCTACTACAACGGCATAAAGAAGGACCAGGAAAGCAACAGAGAGGGCAGGTCTTAAATTCATAGGTGCGGGAGAAAGTTGGCATCAACAGATGCTCTTTCTTCGCGTTTTATATTTCATCGGCAAAAATTTGTAGGCTGGATAGTTTGGTGGCCTAATGATGTCGCACTGTTTCATGTCAAAAGATGTACTTGCATACTTTTGGCGAACTTATACACTGTAGGTCAATGGCTGATTGGCTATTTTTTGAATAGAACCTCGTGATATCGATCGTTGCAGGGCACAGCGACAATGAAATTGGGCAGGACTGGCGAAAATGTGCACCTTTATCGAAAAGGAATTAGAATTAAGGTAAAAAGACGAGAGGTTTTATGGTGAGAAAAATTGACCCAAATCGGCAAATTGTCTATAGACATGGATGCCGATCATATCCGTAAACAGATTGCGGTTCCGAACTGCGTTTGCAACTTTGCGTTGACCATGCCGGTAGTTCGTTCCATTTATCTGATCAACTTCATTTTCGGTGCGCGCAGATGTTTTTCCAATGCACGCAAACTACACTGTTGCGCAACATCAAGGTGAAAATTCAGTGCAGCCAAAAACGCAATGAACACAACACTATGTGATTGAAAACATACTCGCTGAAAACGTTTCATTTCTTCATCGCTTCTTTCTCTGACTCCAGCTTCTGCTATTGCTCAGTAATGAACGGCATAATATATGAGAATGGTAATGGTAGCACGATAATTGAAGAAGGCGTTCAAGTCACGGGACTGGACGAAATAGAAGTCGATAATTGCATAGATGGGATACAGGCGTGGAAGAGTAATTATTTTTTATGTTTCCAAACTCACATTTATTACTGCACAAACTAACCAAATCAACATGATGCCATCCAGATTATATTAAGTTGTGTTTAAAGAATCACAAACGATTGGAGTTCAATCATCACAGGGGGTCTGAGTTGTGCGTAAAAAGAAAAAATGTTGTTTAGATGACTCCAGAACCTAAAAAGAAACAAAAGTTGTCAGTAACCCAATTTCAAACGACATGTGTCGCAAGAGAAAGTTGGTCTCTTCCCACTCCAAGCTGGCATGCAAACGCTACCAGGACCTTGAACATTTCTCCGACGTAGGGCAGGGTTCAACTGGACCAACTTTCCATGATGACAGTTTAAGGCTCCCACTCCAAGCTGGCATGCAAAAGCTACCAGGACCTTGGACATTTCTCCGACGTAGGGCAGGGTTCATGTGTAAATGCCATCATGTTTTTCTTGCAAGATGATATACTTATCTGCAAAGTTTTGAAAAACCAGAGTATGAGTGGCAATTGTTTCACCAACAAACTCATTCTGATCTAACGATGTACTCCATGGGCTCAGGGCCGCCATTCTCATCAACGACATATCCATGTCCATTTTCAAATAAAAATACTGTGCTCATCTTAAAATGTAAAGCTTTGAAAAACAGAAAAAAACAGAAAACCAACAGCAGTTTCCATTTCTGAAAGGCGACATTTTTGATTGGCCAACAATATTGATTCTGACCTACAAGCGACATCAATTTTGGATTAAGCATTGATTTTATTTACATGTCCTGTTGGGCGCAAACTAATACAAGCGTCCACCCGGACTAGATCAATCCTTGAGGAGGTATAACAGTAGACATAAAAACCCCTTTCGGGACAAGGATAAAAAAGGTAGAAGGAAAATTAAAGGAAAGATATGCGTCAAAAAGCTATGGGATCAAAATTAATGTTCAAGCCAAGTGACAAGGCTTTGGCCAAAAGGTCTACAGTTGGGATCAATGTATAATGGTGTAATTGGTCCAGTTCGTGTAGAAGCGAGCATATTACTGGCAACGATGGGTCCAGGAGAGAGCGGTACTTTTAGAAAGGGATGGGCGTATTGGCAGCATGTTTAAAAGAAGTGATAGGGGATCTGCAATAGACCTTGGCATATAAAGCCGTCGGTGCATATCTAGACAGGTAATAGCGTGTCGCCGGGATAGGGTCTGCGTCGGGTGCCTTGGGCATGGTTTGGGAGTACCACCTGATAGCCACCCAAGGCGTCATTTTATACAGCGATTTCTTTCTTGGTGGGTCATCGGTAGCAAGAGGATAGGATCAACAGGTATTTTTGGACGGCAACTGGACAAGAGCTTGGAATTCGTACTTTTCAGCGTTTTGTTCAAATTTTCCTGCAGGAATCGCCTCTTGATGGTCTTGAAGTCACTGTCGGACATTTGTTGTATCCGACGGTAGCATTCGCCATAGAGCTGTTTTTGATAGCATGTACCATTGGTGGCCACGTGTTAATCTCATGTGAGGTAGCAGACGGGATAATAACGTGTTCGGAGGCAACGACAAGGATCGAAAAAGAAACTGGGCTTGGAGGATGCTTATTCGTTCTGCTATTGTGGGTAGCTTGGAAAGGTGGAGCATTACTTTGGTGGATGTTTTGCTATGGGCGCTATAGATTTTGCGAATACAAGCATTCTATACTCCTTCAAGCGCTCTGAGCTGTGAAACATTGAATTTGTTGATGGCGAGACCATAATCTAATTGACGGCGGACTATCTGCGTGTAGAATCGTGTCGATAACAGTCTGGGAGAAACCGGATGGATTAACTCCAATTGCATTAAGAGTGTTCATCGTAGAGAGGGCTCGCGGTATACTGCTGTTGACAAGATCCTGTGGGCTGAGATATCCTCCTAACTACACATTTGGATGGATCCATCGGTATCCTATTTGTAGGCTGTGCATTTCGCATTTTCGAAATAATTCTTCCATCTTGTGTTGTTCTGCAATTAAGACCATGTCATCGGCATAGAGTAGGCAATTGATCTGGGCTGCAAGGGCAACCGAGTTCATCTCGTGCGTTATCTCCTGGGTATGGAGTAGTTGAGGAAGGTCATTGATGGACACCGAATAAAGGTATGGTGAAAGAATGAATCCTTGTAGAACACCTGTACGAGGACAGTGTTGAATACGAATGTAGATAATAGGGCAATAGACCAGTGATTAACCAGACTAAAAGGTATTGATCAACTTTATTTCTATTGAAGCTTATTTATACTAAATGTGAGACACTTTTTCAACTGAGATCGTAAAACTTTTCATGAGGCTTATTCATGATAGCGGAAGATCAAGTACTTAGGACGAATCAGATATCCCTGATATGACAATAGTTTCCAAGGAACAATAACAGATCAGATCCATTGGTTATATGTACCTGAAACCTACTTACATAGTAATTGGTACGTTTGATGAACCTGAGTTTAAATAGCTTATTGTATTCCAATCAGTTGTCTCAAAGTGACAAGCTGTAGTCGAATAACTGACAGTTGTTGTTTCATACTTGGTTAATAGTTAATCCTTCAAATTTGAATACAACAGACAGAAACGGCGCGATGTCGCGTTTGAGAGTAGTAGTACTTCAATTAAAACGTCATCAAAAAGGTTACGCAACAGACTTAGGAGGGGAGTTGGGAGATATTTCTGTAAAATACTCCAGATGCGGACACGATCGACAGTGTCGTAGGTTGATTTGATGTCTAAGAAAGCTAAGACTGGTGTGGTTTTATATGTGGTGCGTAGGATGTGACAGATTTCGGGTAGACAGAAGGCTTGATCCAATGCGCCACGGGACGTACGGAAACCACCTTGCGCCACATCAAGGGGAGGCCCAGCATCTTGTAGTGCCTGTTGGATACATCGTTCCAAAACTTTTCAGAATATGGATGTGACTAATGGGCCTATAGTTACCGGGATCGGAAGGCGAGCCTTTTTTATATATGGGGATGCCTTGAGCAAGGCACCATGTTTGTGGAGTATAAGACCATGACCAACATAAACGGAAGAGCGAGAGTAGCAGTGGGGCTAAGAGTTTTTCCGTTAGGCTGTAGCATCTCGTTTCGAATATGATCTATCCCTGGGGCTTTCTTTGTTGGCAAGGTTCGGATGGCTTCCTGAATATCTTCCAATCTGATTGGGCATTCTGCCTCAGACAGTAAAGCAGGTATATCCATGCTGGGTCTTGGTATGTCCCTGACTAGTTCGCCGGCGTATACACTCTAGAAAATATGATGCCATTATGTTGGCAGCGTGTTGTGATCCTTCTGGGGTGGAAAATGTTGCTTTCCATGTGTGGTCCTTCCGGATACGGCTGAGTCTCGCAATGGCATTAGTGTATTCGCCGGTTGCCATTTGGTCACAGAATCTGTTCCAGTTTTCCTTATGTCGCTGATGGATCAAACGTCTAAGTATTGCACGCGCTTGTTGGAGTTGTAACCAGTAATCCAATTTGTTCAAGCCTTGTGCTTTACGCCCATTTTCTGTAGCAGCGTTCCTTGCGCTCATAAGCATTTTTCATTTCTTTCGTCCAGAAATGCTGCATCGGATCCGTCGGTGGACCTCGTCGGCCACATGAAGAATCGAGGGACCTGTATATCGCTTCACAAATGGCTCTGTTAAACTGCTCAATGTAATCCTTTGCTGTTTGCTGATCATGGATTCGAGTAGTAATACGTGTCATGGACAACAGTATATTTGCTGAGGCTTTCTGGAAGCACTGGACGTATTGTTTGTATGTTGTTTGATCGCATAACTTTTCAATTTTTCAATTAATACGTGGCTGTGGTGTCTGTTGTGGTATTGGTATGCTTGAATGATAGGACAATGAAATCATTTTATGATCCGAATTCAATGCCATGTCAGCATGGATAACTATTGAAGGGTTATTTCGTGCAGCATCGCTAATGAACAGGTCTATAATGCTAGTGCCTTGATGCGCTACGTAAGTGGGACTACCGTATGCAAGGCGTCGATTCCATAAGATCAGGTTTTGTTCTTCTATCCATTTGGGTATTAAGGTTCCTCTAGCGTTGGTATAACTGTCGCCTGTGTAGGACCCTATTCGTGCATTGAAATCGCCACATAAGATAGTCCGTCTAACCTGTGGAGTTGTCGGTGGGAGTGATTGTAGAATCTCTGCAATGGTGTTGTTGTTGATATGAGGTGGAAAGTATACTCAGTGTACAAGGGTATCTGCTATAATAAATGAGAGGGTATACTGAATTAGTGGTGTGTTCTCGTTTGTTAGGTGGTGTACATGGTATGGACAGGTCAGGTTGACAAGAAGATAAATCCCTTGGTGTCCTTTCGTAGCTAGGGGTTGGGTTTTAATTCTATAGGTATGGAATTGCTTCCAGTGGGTAGGGTATCGGTGAGGTGGTAGTAGCCAGGTCTCAGTAACGAGGAGAACTGAGAAAGATTGGGCGAAATTGATTAGAGACGAGATGGCTTGTTTGGGCAAGCCTGTGGCGTTAAATAGTGTAATTGTGATGTTGTTCATAAGGATGGGGTATCATCATCCATAGGTGCATTATCGTGAGTGGTAACGGTGTTTATTTGGTGGCTGTCTGGTTCATCTATGGCGCTCATCTGGTCGTTGTCAGGAGTGAATGTATCTGCTTGTCGTTGTAGGCTAGTCTGTTTTGAAGGTAGGCTTTCTTGGAGAAGCTGCTTGCTAATCCAAGCTTGGGAGAAAAAGTATCGGGCAACGGCGTACTTGACTGGATCTCGGATGTGATGTAGGGCTCGCTCGATACTGTCACAGTGATGCATGAAAGCGTAATCAGCTCGTTTGGTTTCATCGAGGAGGGAATCTTTGGGATCCCGAAGGGTTTTTGGATCGCATGAATTAAAGTCCTCTTTTATGTTTACTCTGAAGCGTTGTAGTTGTTCTCGCAGTTCGTGTTCATAGTCGTTGTGTATTAGCAAGGCCACAATGTTACGACCCGGGTAGTGGATGTCTAGTATTCGGTTATTGTTAATGTCCAGTTTTCGTAAACGGGAACGGATTTGTCCGACTGGTACTCTGGCTTTGGTTGGCAGGTAGATGTATTTGAATCCTTGGGTAGTGGAGGGTGGCTGCAAAAATCGTGCAGCTGCTTCCTGTCGTTGCTGGCGCCGTTGTTGTTGTTGGGTAAGCAATTGATTCTTAAGTTGCTGAAGTCTTTGGAGTTGATGCCAAGGAAAGGGTTCCGATGGGTTTTCCGAGGCTCTATCTCCGAGGGAAAGGTCCTGTTGTTCAGTGATATTGGTTGCTACCGGAGTGAAGCGTTGTTTAGCAAGTTGGTTTTGCAGATGGCTGCTCTCTTCACGCAGACGTGCAATTTCGGCTTTGGCGGAGGCGAGTTCTCTTGTATGGTTCTCGACCATGGTGAGCAGTTGTTGCAGATGCGGTTGATTGGCATTGGTAGGCATGGTTCTGTGTTGGAAACCACTAGAAATTTCGGCATCAATCGATGTTTGAAGTTGTCTTCCAGTAGACAAAACAGATTGTATGATATGCATCAAGGTCTTGGCTCTGAAGCTACTACCGCACCCACTACAACGGAAAACAGGTTGGGGAGGCTCAGTTTTAGTGGTGCCATTGCGACGAAAAGTACCCATTTTCTCGCAAGTGGGATATTTTAATGACTTTCGGTGAGTCTCAAAGTTCGAGATAAGGGAATCAATTTCTTCATGGGACAGATTATTGAGTGTTAGATATATTATCTGTTTGGGTTATAGCGCCTGGAGGCATTTTTATATAAGTGTATGTGTTGTTTTCTGATAAATTCGCGGAAGAGCCTCGACATCAATTTTGATTGGTTGCGACATTGCTTGTTGGGAAGCACTGTTCCCTGTTCCACTGTTCAGGGTTTTTTAATGGACTGTTCCTTTACAGACCGGACGAGAGCAATTAGGCTTAAACAAGCGTGTATTCACCGTGATAAATAAAAAAATTAGCTTTTGGAGGTACCTAAATCAAAACAAAGTTACAATAAGCAAATCCTATGCATAGTATGAGTTGCTTTCTCCGTTTCCTGTTTCTTTGTCAAAGTGTCTACATGTACATGGCAGTACAGGACGTAGTACACCATTCTTTTTCATTTCCTTTCTTCTTTCATGAATGATGGATTTCATCAGATCTTCAACACAACACGCCGTAAATGGTGTGGTATGTTCTGGCTCCAGCGTGTCTCGTCATACCTCCCAAGCAAATGGAAGCTTGATCGTAGCAGAGCCTGAAGTATCATCATGCACCAAAACTGGTTACAGTTAATGGCGATTTGTCTAAAGATTTTTCTTTCACAAAACCTCTCTATTTATAATTTTTTTTTTCATGAAAATTTTTTTTGCTTTCCCGTGCCAATTGAAACTACGAAAGCAGTCTTTCGGAAAGGAAACGAAATTACCCGTAAACTCCCAATTCATTGGGAGCCATTACATTAAATGAAACTGACAAACTACGTATACAGGTTCTGCTTAGAAGCATCGAGCAAGTTAACTTGAATGACACTCAAGACGAAGCAATAGAAAAGGGACCTATATAAAGATCAATCTACATCACAGATATGCTATGCATAATTTGATCAATTCTAATAGTAATTGGTTGCTTGTAATCATTACAGCAAGATGCCTTTGTCTCTTTTCCTGTGGCGTCAGGGTTTATGCAAGCCCAGATTACTTTGTCAGCCAAAACCCCGGTGGCACGAATTTGATGTGACACAGCCGCACGACTTTTTTCACTAGCTTTTTTTATTCATTATGACCGATGAAGCTTCTCAAGCCGAGGGAATAGCGGGATTCGCCCACTTATTCCCTTCCGTGGCTGTTACAAAAACTCCAGTAGTAGAGACGCCACCACCAATGGCAGAGAAAAGACAACCCCCATTAACCAATGCCGGAGTGGACTATGTGATTCTGTTTCGTTTTCCGACTTCTCCTAGCAACGGCAACACACGGTCTCAACTGGAATCGGATGTCAAGGATGCCTTGACAAACACTGTCAACAAGATTTCCAAAGCCGGACTTTGTTGTCAAGTTCGTCCAGGTCCCAAAAACGGTATCCTTTTGGTCCTCGTCCGTTGTCCTTCTAGTCGCCTTAACAAAGAATGCAGAACTGAACGGTAACCTTTTCTAATTTTTACTTTGCCTGCCACAAGCATTCAGTCAACTTATCCTGAGTAGCATCCGAGATTTCCTTCTAGGCGTCAGGGTGGATGATATTCGAGAAGATGCTATAGCCGCACGTGGTGTCGACGATTTCACAGATGCTGAACGTCTAAGACTGGTACACGATATCTTGACCTCAGCAGAAAAGGATGGTGGTGCCGATATCTCGCCCAATGTGGACAAATACGTAGAAGCCATTATGCCATTACATGACGAAAACTTCGACCACGTAAGTGAAAGAAAAAATCCAGACCGATACACTTGCATTGACCGTGGTCAAAAATGATGGCTTAGGAATGGATCGAAGCGTGGGCTAGAAAATGGTTAATTGACAACGATGACTTGACAAAGATTCGGAATCATTTTGGAGAAAAGGTTCGTGCATAAAAGCTCACTGTTCTGATTCGTTAACAAAGCGTAATGATCATCAAGGTTGCCTTTTACTTTGCATTTCTCCAAAATTACTTTTTATGGCTCAGTGTACCTTCCGTTTTGGGAATCCTGGTATATCTGACTCATAGCAATACACTCAGTGTCACCTATTCCATGGCCATGTTAATATGGTCTGTGGTATTTACTGAAACGTGGAAAAGAAAACAACAAGAGTTAGCTGTAATGTGGGGTGTCCGAAATTGCTCAAAGTATGAACGACGACGCGCAGCTTTCAAAGGCGATAAGACAGTACGGGATGAAGTGACTGGAGAAGAAATGCCCTTTTGTCCGGCCTGGAAAATCTTTCTTCGTCGAGCTTTATCCGTGCCTGGAGTAGCTGTTGGCGCCATACTTTTAAGTATTATTGTAGGCTTCGTGTTTATTCTCCAGCTGTTCTTGCACGAATATTATGATGGACCTTTCCGGCAGATCTTGGTATGTTCTATTTTTCTTGGATCTGCGATGTAGCTTTTTTAACACTGGCTTCGTACTATTTTTACCTATGTTTTAGCACTATGCACCTACCATTGGATACGCTTTGCTTGTGCCTACCATGTCTAACTTATACAGCGATTGGGTACGCGTACTGAATAATTGGGAAATGCACAAGACGGAAACTTCTTGGGACAGAGCGTACACGCAAAAGATCTTTATTGCGAATTTCCTAGTAGGATACCTGTCGTTGGTAAAGAATAACGGGTGTTGCCATGTGGATGACTGATGTGTTCTCCCCGATAGTTTATCACTGCATGGGTATATATTCCATTCGGTGACCATGTTCTTCCATATTTAGTCGAGTTGAATATCAGCCATAGTCATCAGAAAGTGGATTTTCAACGTCTTCGATCGCAGTTGGTGTATTTCGTTGTTACTGGACAGCTTATTGGGTTTGCGACAGAAATGGTCTTACCCTATGTGTTAGCTCGCGTCATGCCTGAAGCGAAAAAGATTACGGATAAGGTTACTGGTTCGAACGAAACTGCTCCTGTGGATGCTGAGGTGACCAGTGAGGCTGAAGCTAAATTTTTGAAGAAAATCCATCGTGAGGTGGATTTGCCAGAGTACAACATCTACACGGATTATGTTGAGATGGTGATTCAGGTAAAACAAGGTGATATAAAGGCGAGCAATTCATATTGTTTGGATTTAGTTTGGCTACGTCAGTATGTTTAGCACTGTTTGGCCCTTAACAGCCGTTTGTTGCATGCTGAATAACTGGGTTGAGCTAAGAGGAGATGCAGTGAAGATATGCAAATATACAAGACGTCCCATTCCTTTGCGTGCCGAAGGTGTTGGTCCATGGATTGGAAGCATGGTAATAAGGCTACATCCTGTACCTGAGTGAGCGTTTTCTTACCTTAATTTAATTTTTATTTTAACAAAAGGAAACTTTGGTTTGGTTATCGTCTGTGACAATGGCGTCGTTCGCCTATCTTTTCCATCCTTCGACAAACATCCATTCGCCATACACCCCTATTTTCACCTTGCTGGCTATTTTAGTTTCCGAGCATCTGTATGTTGTTGTACGGCTTGCAGTTCGGTCTACACTGAATATGTTACCCAGCTGGTCCGATCTAATGGTGCGAAAAGAAGATTATAAATTGAAAAAGGTGTGGCTGGACCGGTTGACGGGAGACAAGAATGAGTTGGATGCTAAGGCTGAAGAACCATTTGTGTCGGATAGCCTATACAGCAGTTTATGGTCGAACGCCACTAATGAGTCTCAGTTGGAAGAAGCAGGACGGTGGGTAGAAGCATCTTTGAAAACCAATTGAAAAAGGCAAAATAATAAAAAAGAGTACAAAGAAACAAACAGATAATCAATTTATATTACTCACCCAAGCTACTGTAATTTACTTGTTATTTTTTGCAAATTAACCAGTTGAAGAGCGGCAATAACGATGGGCTCGGTTAATGGAACCCACTGGGATCA
Source organism: Apophysomyces variabilis (assembly GCA_002749535.1). Taxonomy (NCBI): domain Eukaryota; kingdom Fungi; phylum Mucoromycota; class Mucoromycetes; order Mucorales; family Mucoraceae; genus Apophysomyces; species Apophysomyces variabilis. The sequence goes on along the minus strand of MZZL01000407.1, from coordinate 95,142 downwards.
TTTTTCTTGAATGCTTCCAGAATCATTACATTTGAACTCAGCCAGATGTGGCACTTCCCTTTGTTCCAAGCCCGCACAATCTATTTGTTTCGCTTTGTTTCCACACGATCATGTCCGCAGCCGAATTATACGCCCGTGCAAACGACGCTTTCTTTGACGATGATTACGACGAAGCAGTACAGCTATTTACTGAAGCAATCAAAGCAGACCCAACAAATGCAGATTTCCTCTTGAGACGGTAATACGCTTTACTATAATTTCCCGGAATCGCTTTCACGCGAAAACAGCTGTATTCACGCCTTTTCACGACTAGTTGTGCTACTTATCAGAAATTGAACCAACTTGATAAAGCTCTGACTGACGCATCGGAGGCTTTGGATAAACTGGAATCCAACCAAGGTGCTCGAAGCTTGCTAGCCCGAGCTCACCTGCAAAAGGGGTAAGTACAAGCAAGAAATGTTATTTCTCTCTCTTTTCTCTCACCGAGAAATTAAAATTTTCCAGAATTGTTTTACATCGATTGGAAAAGTATGCTGAAGCTCAAGTCCACTTGGAAAGCTCAAAGGAGCTGAATCCCAACGAAAAGACGCTGGTGACTTGGTTACGAAAGAACGCGGACAAAGTTCCAAAAGGTAAGCTATGCCCTTATGCGAGGGTATTATGCGTGGATAACACTTGCCTTCTATTGGTGAAGAACCTGCTCATCCAGTCAATGAACCAATTCAGACCACACCTGCTGTGGCCCCCGCACCCATCACACCTCAAGCTGTGCGCGTAAGGTAAGCATAGGAAATAGGCGATTGGTTCCAAGCTAGATGTTATTGATAAACAATGGTCAGGCATGAGTGGTTCCAAAATGAAAACTACGTAACGGTGGAAGTGTTCATGAAGAACGTCAAGCAAGAGAGTGTGAATCTGGAGTTTTTCGACTCGGCGGTAAATCTAACGAAATGTCGTTTTCAAAACGATCAAACATTGATCTGTATCGTCTCAGGTCTCTTTATCGATCAAGATGCCTAGCGGTTCAGACTATTCGCTTGAGCTTGATCCACTCGCTCACCAAATTGTCCCTAAAGAGTCATCCTACAAAGTCTTGTCTACTAAATTGGAGATCAAACTGAAAAAGAAGGATGCTGGTGTGATGTGGGGTACATTGGAAGGGGAAGATACCCAGGCTGCCTCAGGTAAGTGATGGACAAACTAACAATGATCTAATGGAGGTTCTGACGGATTTAAAAACAAGTGGCTCCTGCTTCGGTCTCTAGCGCGCGAAAACCCAAAGACTGGAATAAGCTCGCCAGAGAAATTGACCAAGAACAGGAGAAGCCTGAAGGTGAAGCAGCGTTGAACGCGCTTTTCCAAAAGATTTATAAGGATGCGGATGAGGATACCAAGCGAGCGATGATGAAGAGCTTCGTGGAGAGTAATGGAACGTGTTTATCCACCAACTGGTCCGAGGTTGGTAGTAAGAAAGTCGAAACGAAACCCCCAGAGGGTATGATTGCCAAACGCTATGACCAATAAAGTGAATCATATGTCAACTGGGGTTTTCTGTTTTATGAAGAAAAATTCCACTTTCGCGTGGTTGTGTATGTGTGTAATGTGTGTGTATCCTTCCCTGCGTGAATGTAGTTTGTGTGTGGGGTTGATTTTCCTGTCATCCAGAATAGTGTGAAAAAGGAAAGACAGATGAGTCGCGTGCAACTCGAGAATTATTTATTGGCAGGCAGCATTTTCTTCCTTTTCCTTTTTCTTGCTTAATAACTTTACCCCACAAACTATGGTTGCCATTCAGAAAGTCCTTATAGCCAATCGCGGTGAGATTGCATGTCGTGTCATTCGTACATGTCGACGTATGGGTATTGCTACTGTAGCCGTCTATTCCGACAGGTATGCTGCCGAAATAAGGAGAAAGGTATCTTGCCAGCTGATGAAATATTAATGTATCGAATTATGAAAAAGCGACAAAGATGCTCCATTTGTCAAACTAGCTGATGAGGCATATTATATTGGTCCTTCTCCAGCAGCTGAATCGTATTTGGTGGGGAGCAAATTGATCGATGTCGCTAAGCGATCCGGAGCTGATGCTATTCATCCGGGTTACGGTTTCTTGTCCGAAAATGCCGATTTTGCCCAGCAAGTCGTTCAAGAAGGAATTGTATTTATTGGTCCTACGGCAGATGCTATCCGGACTATCGGAGACAAGGTAGATAGATTGACGCACAACAGTGCAATACCCCGCATTTGCTGGTTATGCTAAAGCCAAAAACTCCACTTTTTAGATCGCCGCCAAGGTGTTTATCCAAACACATGCGTCTAGTATACCATTGATCCCTGGTTACAACGGAGAAGATCAAAGCGTAGAACGCCTTGAGGAAGAAGCGAAAACCATTGGTTAGATACGAGCATTAGCTATATGTGGGATTAGCATGAATAACATGTTTGAAATGATAGAGTTCCCGGTCCTTCTCAAAGCATCTGCTGGTGGTGGTGGCAAAGGCATGCGAGCAGTTTATGATATTGGAAGGTATTACACAGGGGAAACAATCAATATGAAACTGAAACACGTTACCTAAGGTTGCGTGAGGAAATCGAGGCTGCCAAAGGCGAAGCTTTACGATCTTTCGGATCCGATCGATTGCTGATAGAAAAGTATTTCGAAAGCATTCGTCACGTTGAGGTACCTGCTATAACCATATTGCATGATCAAAGCTAACAAAAAAGCTGTCTAGATCCAAATATTTGGCGACAAATATGGTAATGTCTACCATATCAATGAGCGTGATTGCTCCATCCAGCGAAGGCATCAGAAAATCGTTGAGGTAAAGGAAAAAGGTCAAAAAGGAGGATCAAATGCCCGATAACTGATAATTAACCCATAGGAAACACCATCGCCTGCCGTGGATCCAGTCTTACGTGAGGCTATGACTGCAGCTGCCGTTGAACTAGGAAGAAAATTAGGATACCAGGGTGCAGGCACAGCTGAGTTTATCTTGGTAATCATACAGAAACTTGTCCTGAAGTACGTTCATTACTGAATCATACTTTGATTGGATACAGGATGAAAGAACAAAGAAGTTCTACTTTCTGGAATTGAATACACGCCTACAGGTCGAACATCCCATCACCGAAGCTATTTCTGGTTTGGATCTTGTGGAACTGCAAATATTAGTGGCGCAAGGTAAAACTAGATTCAACAGGAAAATGGTACTAAGTGATAGTTCGTTTCTAACAGGTTCCAATCTTCGTACTCTTGGTGTTCTGGATAACATTAATTTTCAGGGGCATGCTATTGAATGTCGTCTTTGCGCTGAAGATCCCGATCATGACTTCCAACCACGTACTGGTGTTATCCGGAAGTGGAGTCCAGCAGATGCGGCAAGTCAAATGCCTGGCGTCCGATACGATACTGGCGTTGAAGATGGTATTGCTGCGAGGAATTTCTGCCGGGAAAACTGATTTCGTCTCAAAATCAACTTACCAGGTTCTGAGATTTCTGTCTATTATGACTCCATGATTGCCAAGGTGATTGTCCATGCCCCTACTCGTGAGGAAGCTGTACGTCGTATGGCCTCTGTATTATCTAGAACCGTTGTCCTCGGCGTGACGACCAACCAGAAATTCCTTATCGATATTATGAAAAATCCTCGCTTCCAATCGGGAACATTCGATACAAATTTCATAGCTCAGGAGTCTTCTCGCTTGTTTCATGCCAAAACAATTACAGATATCCAAAATAGTGCTATAGCTGCACTTGTTTTTGATTGGAAAGTCCGGCAAGATCAGCAAGTCCATCTTCGTAATGTTCCTTCCAACTGGCGTAACGTTCCTTGGAGGGTACCAAGCGTTCGTTTTCTACTAGAGGATGAAATGATTGAAATCACATATGAGTACCGTGGCAAACTTGACGATCACAGTCATCATTTTGTGTGCGGATTACGATTCAAGGACGAATCCGCAGAAAATATCAATGCTGTTCTTTCTGAAGCCAAAGTAAATGATGGCGCAGAGTTACCTGGAGCCGATGGTATCAAAGGAGCTAACGGACTGCTCCGGGTCGTCATTAGTAAGTTAAAAGCATTAATCAAAAAAGTAAAGCTTGAATGTGGTTGCAAACATTTTTGGATAGATGATAGTCAGCAGTATTTCTATGTTGCTTCGACTGTCTTTGATATCAACAAGAAGTCTATTTTTATTCATGACTTCGTTCAAGGTCATCAAGTGGAGTTAGCCAAGCTAGATAGACTTAAAAGCACTACGTCACAGACTGAGGATGATCGAGGTAAGGTTTAAAGATCCAAGGAGAAAGAGGGCCAAAAAAGGAGAAGATCATTACTAACTTATATACAGTTACTCCCTATACCTCCTCTATGCCCTGTCGTATATTGAAGATCATTGCACCTTCGGGAACAAGAGTCAAGAAGAATGATCCATTGTTATCGATTGAATCGATGAAGACGGAAATCAAAATCCTTAGTCGTCATGACGGTGTTGTGACAGTAAATGTAGAAGAAAACCAACTGGTAGATGCAAGAGTGCTCTTATGTTCAGTTAATGAAGTAAAACAATGAAAATTTGTTCATGACTGGAGAAAAATAATAAAGTGATGAGCAAGGTTACGCAGCGTGCACGCACCAACTCCACTGGTACAACTTTTTTATGCAGCACAGTCAATCACTTGCGCTTATGGAACTCCGCTATTCAATAAGTAATGAGAGGGAGGTTACTGCTGTTTGTCTTTTTTCCTGTGTTTTCTGCCCTCTACCCTAATGCCAAGCGCAATGCAAATGCAGTCCATTTCTGGCATTATTACTCAGGTTCGAGTAACTTCTGGAGATATACCTCCTCCATTGGTGGGGGCATCAACAACTGTCATTGGCGATCATGTCTATGTGTTTGGCGGATGCCTAGTTTCATCGCACAAAGTGACCAATCACATGTACGTCTTGAATATCAAAACGCTTGTGTGGACTCGGCATATACCACCTCCCAACTCGGACGAGCCACCAAAACCTCGTTATTTTCACTGCGCCAGTGTACATAATAATAGCATTGTTATTTTTGGTGGCATTGCCAGCTCAGCAAATAGCAGCCAAGGTCTTTCTGTACTGGATAGTGTTGCTTTGTTCGATACCATTGAGATGATATGGCGATGTCCTACGATTCAACCGTCGTTGTTTTCACCCTTGCCACGCTATGCCGCGATTGGCGTGGTCAATCAAAACAAGCTGGTCATCATCGGCGGGCAAGATGCAAAAGACGATTATGTGAACGAGATCAATGTGTTTGACCTGCAGTCATATGAATGGATTCAATCCAAGCAGTTTGAGAAACAGACGGGGGCATACAGGTCGGTTGCAATTACAGCACCACCCGGCACACGACTTCCTGTTCTGCTCAAAGATAGTTTGGAAGAAAAAGGCAACGATACGCGTATTCCTAGTCCTGTCGGTAACTTTGATGAAAGCAGCCATCAGACATCACTTGTTCGACACTATAATCAGTCATTCCAGGCTAGTCCTGAACATTGTCCAATTTATGTCTATTCCAGTTACGATTTTGGACATATAAAGCGTGAACTTCATCTGATTCCAGCCCCACTCTCCACAATAGAAGATTGTTCTTCATTCATCCATGGATCTGCAAAGCCCCCTAGGTTACGTTTCCCGACAGGATACACCCTTGGTCACCATCTAGTGTTATCTGGAACACTCGTTACTTCTGAAACTCAATCCTACAGTATATGGGCTCTTGATCTTGATACGTTGATGTGGTCACGGATCGAAACTGGGCCAGTGTTCGGATCGGGATCATGGAATCGCGGTGTACTCTATCCTCAGCAAAATAAGCTTATGGTGTTTGGCCATCGTAACCGCAGCTTGTTGGAAGACTACAATCACCGACAGGTCAACTTTGATCACATGGCTTTTGTGGATTTAGAGGCCTTCGGGGTGTATCGACTGCCTAAAGCAACATGTTCTACGTTAGCACAGGAAATGGGGTTGACGCTTTTGAACGAACCAGCCGTTTCAGATTATGAAATCTTAACCCGTGATAACCACCGGATTCCGGTGAATTCGGCCATCCTACGCCAGCGGTGGCCCTATTTTGCGGAGTTAACTTGCCAAGACGAATTGGCGGAAGGTACTGTGTCAGCTGGTATGGGCACTGACCTGCAAAGTCCAAAAACCATTCTGTTTCCCTACTCATATCCAGTGGTGGTGGCTCTGTTACAGTTCATCTATACCGACAATTTGTTAACAGCACAACAGTATCAGCCACATATCCTGTCTCAGTTATTGCTGCTCGCTGACATGTATGATCTGACGAGGCTCCGTGAGCTGGTAACACATGCTCTCCATCAAATGCTCAACATGTCAACTGCACCCCTGATTTTTGAAACTGCAGCCTTATCACATCAGACAAGTTTGCAGATACGTGCGCTAAAAATGATGATTGCTGCCAAACGAATCATACAACAGCAACGTCAACGCGAGCAGTTGCCCTCTCCCCCAATCACTCCACAAGAACAAATCACCCAACAACAACAACAGCAACAAACCCCATCCGAATCGTCATCGTCACAACAACAACGCCCATCAACACCTTCTTCACCTTTACCGAGGCAAAGAGCACCATCACTTATCAATAGCATGGGGTTAAGGCGACCTTTCGGTTCACGGAAACAATCAGGCGCATAAATATGAATAGTCCAAATCCTGTTGACAGCAAAGAAACATAAAAAAACCACATCATATATAAAAATGCATACAAAAAACATTCATAATATCCCCAAATCATGTTTGAATAAATTTAAGAAACATTGCGTGATGAATTCTACTGGAAGGAAATCAAAGAAGAAGTTCATATGATCGAAGATCGGGTCGCACAGGGTTTATGCTGGCTCCGTTTGAATAACGGCAAAGATCGCAAGATGGTTAGCTTTTTTCACATGTCAAAATGAGGAACAGTAAAAAAAGAACGATATCTAAATATATAAGTTCTTCTGTTCACGGATCCCCCCTGTTTTGACAGCAAAAATCAAACTAAGATAAACATGTCATCTTTACTTTATACAATAACGCCTTCACCATCCGTACTGGAAGTCAAAATAAATCACAGTAAGTGGAAATGTTTTGTTTCATTTGCATGTAGAACAAAGGAACGTGCTGACTCGGTCATCCTAAACCAGGCAACACTGATGTGTCCGTTGAGGATGTCTCCAAGATGTTGGATGCTTTCAATCTGGATCCTCTTTCCCGAGAACGAGTGGATCAAATTTTGAAGCAGTCAAGCGCATCGACTATTGACCACGATACGCTCCAAAAGATCTTTAGTATGTCTGTTCTTGCAGATAGTCAGCCATTGCAGGAGCTGTCTGATTCGATCCTGGGTGCTTTCTTGATATCCACCAAATAAGTTCCCTAGAAATATCTCGTCCCCACTATCATCCCCCATGTTTATTCTGTTTACTTTGTACTTGACAATTGATATACATATATGTACTGTAAATGTGTGCCTTTATAACCCTCCCATAAATACAAGACTCCTCCCTCACTTAAATTAAATGCGCTTTACGTTATTTCATTGAGCGTAAAGCCGTGCATGTTGTTGATCGAGAGTAAATTTATTTTCGTAGCAGAACCTCAGAGCGGTTACATCCCTCAACTGGTTTAGTGCGCCATCCAAAATTTTTACCATGAAGCTCAGTGAACGAAGATGTTACTGGCTTTCATCCTGATCGTACGGAATTTCACGCTTCATACATAACTTCGCTGACAGAAAATGCCTCTACTATAAGACACTGTTCAAATTCCGGTTGAAACCTCATTTCCCTTATCATTCTCAATAACAGTAGAAACCGGTCATTTTTAGCCAACGGTAATCAGAATTAGGACCTTTCTATACTAAATCATTTTTGAAAGAACAGTGCTCCAACTTATACAGTTTTTTCTCTTCGATGCGATCGACATGCCGATATCGCACGAAGTAATTCTTTCTCTATAGACCAATGCATCTAAATCATATGTGTACTCCAGATATGTTGTAGAAAGTGTCCTTAGCGAGCAGTTGCATGTCGCTATGGAAAAGTACAGAGAGGGTGAAATAGGACCGATATCAATCTGCTTTTTCCTGCTTATACATGTGCCTCAGTGGCAAGATGGACGCAAATCGTGTGGCGGCCTGCACATTTGTATGCATGAGCATCACGTTTAAACAGCGTAAATTGAGCGAGATTGTCTCTCTTTGATTTTATTTTATTGAGTGTCGCTTAGCAATTTTCTTGTTTATCATTCATCATGTAGTTTGTACATGTTTTGGTCGCAGTTTTGTTTTTTTATTAATGCGAAAATTAATAATTGATCCTTAACCGTGCTATAACCACGGTTAAGCTGGAAATGAACGATATTTAACCAAAGCCAAGATATACAAATCTTAGGTTCAAGGAGACGTTGCTGGATCAAAACCGTAGCCGATCCGGTTGTACTTGTAGCTTGCTTAACCGAGCCAACGGTGATGCTACCGTCGTACTTGATAAGGCATCACTTAGTGCACCTGTGAAATTCCTGCTAGCCAATGCCTCGCTGTATGAGTGTTCCTTGGGTAATGCTTTGTAATTTAAGCGTGTCGAAGCTGTCTTACCATGGAGGCCAAACGGGTCATAACAAAATATGAATTTTGTAAACCGTAACTTTTTAGCTTTAGTGATACGTTATATATAGAGAGAACGTAAAAGACAGTATCACCGTATACAATGATAGATGTTGAATCAAAGCTACAGAGTAAACCCTCCAGACCATTACGGATCTTAAATCCAAGGCATATGTTATAATACTGCTTGAAGGGAAATACACATTCAGCAACGCCAATTCATCCTAGGTATCGACACGGAGCCTTATGATATAGGTGTAGGTAGGTTTCCCTTTCATATCTCTCTTTTTGGAAGTTCAGGCGGCGACATTCCATGCTCACAATACATAGGCTCAATAAAGTTCGCATTGCTGCGGGCACGTCATTCACCACTAACTCATCTGTCATGGATTATTTTCGCAAAACATCACCTAAAGCTTGGAAATTTTCAGACGCAATCAAGGCGTACGCGCAAGATCATCCCCAACGACAGGATAGAGAGATCATTGGATTGGTGAAAAAGGACTTAAGAGAGATCGCGAAGAATTCAGGCTCCCCCGACAAAGTCTCCAAGGCAACTGAATTATTACAAGCTCGCAGGACAGGCGAAAACAAGTCAGCTTTCACCAAAAAGTCAAATTCAAACTCGAATGCCGAATCATCTGGTAGCAACTCCAATGCGATCACGCAACAGACTAGCGGCAACGTCAATGATTTTCGTTGCTGCAATTTCGAAAAATCGACAAATACGTTCAATATGAATATTCAGGGTTCTGCAGTGAGTATCACACAAGCATTATTCTTGGCTGTGGCAATGTGAATCTAATTTAGACCGGTTCCATGTCAGACCCGTTCTGGTTCACAACAATTGATTGGACAACAGGAAGAAGGGGAAGAATCAGATAAAGATAAAGGTAACGAAAGATTAAACTTAACCCACTTGTCGCTTAATTAAATTTAATCTTTAAACAACGAAGCTGATGGCGAAGACCAGGAGACCAACGACGATAACGACCTTCCACTGAGACCACCTATGGAAACGGCTACGACAACGAGTATTAGGGCAAAGGATTTTCGAGAGAAGGTGTTCCAGTTGGCGACAAATGCAGTTGGTCTTGAAATCAAGCCAAAGTAGAAAGTTTCTATGAAATTCAACTCTTAAAACCAGCTGAAAAAATG
>MZZL01000407.1:67811-79309 GCA_002749535.1 Apophysomyces variabilis | reverse complement strand
GAAGATTAACGTGTCATTACCGATCGTACGGATTTTACAAAAGATACTAGTAACTACCCCAACCCGCTTTTACCCGCACGCACTGTCTAAAATATTTAAAGAGAGCAATTAGTTATGAAATAAAGATAATCAGAGTCTCGCTTATTTTTCTAGCGTCTGTTCTTATTTTTATACATCAGTTGAGGATACGCGAAAATATCAGCAAAAGTAATGTAGCCGATTCTGTTTGTCTCATGCAAAACTCCAGACACTTGTATGATGTATGCAAATACAATAAGTAAAGGTTAAACTTTATTAAACATATCATTTACCCTAGCAATGAAAAGAAAATCATTGATAATTATAAACACCGACAGTTTGAATTACTGAGTATTATGTCAGGGCATACTGTTACTGACTACTATATTAGGATTGTAGTAGAGGACAATAGAGCTACAATTCCAGGGTCTAAGATAGATATAGCTGAAAAAGAGTTCTTTATTTTTCTAAGCACGGACTAATTAAATAGCTGGCTTTCAATTCTACTTCTACTTTCTACTTCCGGCTAAAGTCTATAACACATACCATAGAGGCTTACGTGATATTTAAAGCAAGCCATGGTTCCCCAACCATCTGATCCTTGTTCTCAATATCCTGTTGATTTTGTCACGAACAAAATAATCACGGAACTTTTGACCATTCTACCATATCAGCTTCCTCAATACGTGAGGTCTCATCCATAGCTGCCCTGTTACGCTGAATAAATGAGAGTAGACTTCCTGTCCAGGAACGTTATTCATAGTGTAGTTAGTGATCACAAGAATAAGTGATAGAAAATTAGAAAATGAGACTTAAAACGTCCACTAAGTATGACCCTGCTTTGTTTATAAAGTGTGATCCAGAATGCATATCAAAGAAAGTTTGATTGTTCTTTCTAACAAAACAATGATGAATACATGTTTTAGTAATAAAGTTAACAATGAGTGTACAAAGAATTGTATCAATAGCCCTTCGTTGAGCAGACGATGACCGTAATGACACATCATACCTGTATTATCTCTAGATGAATTCTGATCTCATACACACTAATGCATTCTGGTTGGTGACACGAGGCATCACATACTGCACCTTCGTATTCTCTTTCTCTAGCTTTGATAGTTATATTGTTTTTAATTGAATCTATCGTCACCACCTGTGTAATGGACGAAGTTTGGCAAAGCTGTGGAAATCCGCATTATAGGCACGTGTGAATCGAGTGCGAAACAAAACGTTATCAAAGGCAAAACCTAGTTCGAGTCCAGTCAGAGAGGATACTTGTTTTGACAAGCACGAATATAATACTCTTTTTCTTACGTCCACTTTCCCTTGGTTTTTCCTTCAATGGTTATCATCAATGACTGATTCCGTATTACACATTTCCATAGACCTCCTATTTGCCCTTTTCATTTCCATCAGTTTATTAGTCTATTCACCTTTGCTTTTTTCATGATTTAAGAAAAGCAGAAAAGCTTCAAAAAGTAGAGGCCACAAACAAAGGGTTTGTCATAAAGGCTTATCTTTTTGACCTACAAGTGTCTTTGTATACATTTCAAAATTAGATATTGTAATCTTCTTTGACAGAAGTATGAGTATCGTAGAATATAGCAGTATACTGTATGATTTACATATACGCGACATTTGGCACGACTCACCTGTCAAGTATGTGATATCGGCTTGTAACTTACAATTTCGGAAAACCGGTTAGGCCTACACATCTTAAAAGTCCTGTTTAGCGGGGCTTGTATGGTTTTGATAACCTTGAATTAGTAGCGCAGCGTAGACCCTGAAGCTTAATTTGACATTCTTGTTTCAAGCATGATGCGTCTCTGTTTAAAAAAAGTTGTCCAACCTACCAGCTTAAAAAATTTAATAGAATTTGTTTTGTTAGAAAAATGAAAAAGTCGGTCTTAAACTTTCGAAGGTCTTATTTATGAATGTCGAGGAATAGATCATTGAATGGCATAATGGAAAAAGTTGTTTCCATGTAAAGACGACGAAGTTATAGTCTGGATACACCGTCATTAATAAGTGAAGAGCAAAAGTTGTCCAATTACGCATGTGACGGTTTCGGATTACCATCGTACCTTAAAAGAGACAACAGAAGTAACAAGAACATTCTATCACATCTCTTTTGCGTTGTCTTTTCTCATTATGCTTCAAGCCGTCTTTGAGTGGTGCTGTTCAAAATTGACAGCTTTGATTCCGCGTTCCTATGAATGGAACTGGCAAGGTATCGTCTGCCTTTGCAAAATCAGAAAATATTTCCAACAAGAAGCAGAACGCTTAAAACGAGAAGAAGGTGAGTCTTACAGAAGGGACAAGTTTTTCTTGATCAATAGCCTTATTTATCATTGCACACATATCATGTTCAGTCTTTTGCAAAGACTGCGGGCAGAATGGTCATCCAAATAAACGATACAAGGCATGTCCATTGAACGCGCGCCATGGAAAGAAACCTGGTAAGCTAATACATTTTCTAATCCGCAACGTGTCTCTGATAACGTCCCTTCCTGTGTAAGTTGGAGTAAAAAGAAAATTGAATGCTACAGAGGAGGCAGAGTTTTCAGCGGCAAAAAAACGTGGAAGACAACTCAAAGCGGAGGAGACATCGAATCCAAATAAATCCAACAAACCATGCCCGAGCTGCGGCGGTATCGATCATTCGAAATCTTCTTCTAAAAATTGCAGGAAACCCTCCAAAACGAAAAAGAGCGTTATCGCGGAGAAACTAAACGACAATCATTACGAAACTTTTACTCGAAAGTTACCAACTTCATCTGTGGTGCGTCAAGAATTTCGAGAGATTTTCCAGGAGAATAGCGTTCGATTATCGGCATTCCTTAGGGAAGTTATCTTCCGTGCTCAGCTACTTGTCAACTCGTACATTATTGCGAACTGTGATAGACCGGTGCCTTCTTATATTTATACTCAAAACTTCTGGTATTCGGCGTGTCAGCTTATCATGGGCATCAATATTAGCAACAACAACCCCAATTTCCCTCAAGACCTACGTGATCACTGGAGAGCGTTCTTGGATAACCATCCAAATGCTCTTTATCCTGTTAGGAATTTTTCCGGTTACAGTGATGCCCTTTCCGCGGCCTGTGTCACGTTAGCCACCACATATTCCAACAATGTCGCTGAAAACTTTGAAGGTCGCCTAAAGTTTTATATCTCGAGACGACTTACAAAGCTTATACTTGTAAGATGAAAGCATACATAGTGCATACCTCTCAACTAACTATATATGTATAGGGCTTATCCCAAAAAAATGCAAAAGCCATTGCAGGAGACTATATTTATGAACTACTTGCTAGAGGTGATCCTCACTGGCCTTTCGAAGATGAACTTGCCGTCTCGGACTTTGATCAGGCTGTAGAAACCATTTGTGGCGAGTTTGCGACACTAATGCCCGAATGGCAAACAAACGCGGAAAAACTATCTGCTTTTCCAGGCAGCTACATTCCAGTGTTAGCATATATACTCACCGAATACAATCGAGAGCATGAAGAAGCCAAACAAAAACAAAACGCTCAAGGAGAGCAATACGATCCAAAAAACGAAGAAGCCGAAAAGGCAAAAGGTAGTTTTAAGGATCTACCGCGATTGTTTTCTCTGTCTCCGTCTCCTTCAACTCATTGGAGATTTATCTGCGTTAATTCCAAGACCCTTCAACAGTTAACGAACATCAGCCACCGAAAAGACTATGAGGACCAGCTTGCCCAGTTTTATCAAGTTTTTGATTTCCACAAGCTGGGATTTGACAGGTATTTACTATGATTATTTGTAGCTAAATCTCTCAAAAATGTTTGTTAGTCTGGAGCAGCTTCAAAATTTCGGTAACAGTGGACGAATCGCTTTCAAAAATGTTATCTTCACCGATGGCTACGCGATTGACTTCCAGTTCGCTCGCGCACGAAAGATTGAGTCAGTGGTCACGGACGCCAGCCTCTCTGTTGAAGACATTGACGGTAACCATATCTATGACAATTTTGCACCATGTGCGATTGATCCGGGCATCAATCAAGTCTTTACTGCTTCTTATGGCTGCGGATCAGAACCTCATGAAATAAGGAGATGCTCAACCAAAGAATACTATGTGTATACTGGTTCGCCGAATAGACAGAATAAAATGGAGAAGGAAAAAAAGCAGCAAGGTATACAAGACATTGAAACCTCATTGGAGTCTGGAAAAACAGCGCATATCGAAGCCTACGACGGTTATCTACGATCTATATTCGGCAATATGGACGTGCTTTTCCAGTTTTATGGTCCGCATCGAGCTGAAGCTCGATTTCGAGGATATCAAGGCGTGCAAAGAGCAAGAGAGGAAATGGTCAATATACTAGCATTTGGTGGTAAAAAGTACAACTGTAGCAGACGGAAACGGACGAGATCAAACAGAAAATCCCGGAAAAGGAAGCGAAAAAGTCGGAAGAAGCATGTCAATAAAGATTCAGAAGTTGGCAATCCGTTACACCAAAGGTTAGTATTTATCTGCATGACAGTTCGTTACCTGCAGGAATTAACAGCTAATTGATAGCCTTCCCCAGCCAAATACATCTGCCGAGCGCAGTACGCTTAAAAAAACCAAGCGTTTACCTCACTGGAGGCAAAAGAAATTCACTGTTGAAAGGAAAGTGCCACTCATTGTATTTGGGGACGGGATGTTCAACAATCGATGCAACTACAAAGGACACCGAAAGGGAGTTGTGAATATCCTATGGAGATCTTTGAAACGGAGAGAAAAGCGCGAAGAACTATTGGTGCTCACGATAGATGAATACCTTTCTTCGCAAGTAAGTTGGAGCGATTGATAGTAATATAATGCTCACAAACGTCGTTTAGGTGTGCCATAGCTGCAGATACAGGTCCCTGCAAAAGCTTACCACAGCCGATTGCGTTTCTCACCATAGCATCTTGGTATGCAAAAACTGTAAGATGTTATGGGACCGAGACGTCTTGGCCAGTAAAAATTTATTCTTGATTGCGGAGTCAATTTGGTCTGGGCAAGGAAGACCAAGAGAGTTTGCCCGGCCTTCATTAGCTCAATACACCGCCGTTACGAATACGGTTGGTCCCTCCGGGGACTTTTAGGTTTTTACGGTAAGTGTATTAGCCAATTTTTCTAGTTAGGATTGTTTTACTAACGTTTATCTTTCGCAGGTGGTCACGCCGGTAAGTTCACTATCACAGTTTAACAGAGGATAATCACTAACAGTTTGTTGGCAAATTATTTATAACTTTTATACCCAAATCTTCAAACAATTTTGGGTGGAATCTTCAAACAATTTTGGATGAAATCTTTAAAAACTTTTGAATAAACCAGTACTGTAATTGGATTCATTAGCAGTGACTTTGGGTTGACGTCTATCGGCTATATTCATTCTCCGGATCGTCTTACAGATAACGAATAATTGTCTTAATAGAGAGCAATAAGAGTTATAGATAATGAAGGCAGACAGTAACAGCGATGTCGACAATAACGAGGATTAGGATTGGAATAATATCTAATATGTTTATTTGATTTCTTAGTTATTTAAATATCTTGAGGGAGTCCGGGATGCCGGGGAGTGACTTACCGTCTTCGAGGTCCATTAGGACGTCACGCTAATTGATTTCTCTAGTGCATTTTCGCATTTTCTAGTGTGTGTGTCAGCGTCGGCCTAAAGTCCGAGACTTCATAATTTCTTAGAAACTACGTGACTTTAGGTTAACTTGGGTGAAGGTGACGGGAAAAGGTATATGGAGTTTTCTTTGCTTTACTTGTCTTAACACACTTCTGATTCTTTAACTGGGAAACCCCCTTTTTTTATTATTTGAAGGTTTTTCGTTATTTAATTGCTAGCGAACCTTCCTGAGGCTCCGCTGCTTTTAGTAACGCTATCCAACGGCAGACTCAGGCAAAAACGGCTCCGAATATCCATGACTTCGCTGTCCCGATGGCCAGATATAACTTTGTCATTTTGGCTCGCACTTAGACTTCTCAAAAACTGTGTTCCACCGGTTCAGCCGCCCTACATCAGGCCCTCGAGTCAATGTGTTGAAGCTTTCGCTGTCACGTACAGTTGATACTGTCAATGGTCAAGTAGCATCCGTCTTCCATTGATATCTCGACGATCGATTCTGGGAAAATTTGGGCAGGATCAACACTACTTTGTGCGCAGAAATGTCATCTTCGAAAAAGCTATAACAAGCGATAATGGCCGAAGCGCCACCAAAGGCAAATTAGACAAAAGCAGTTGCGAATCGCCATTGTCATGGAAAAGGAATTATTGCTGGAATCGGTCCAGACAAATGCGTTGCAAGTCTTGGACATTATTGACATGTTGGCCAAACACTGTCTATCTGACTTAGCCTCTCACTGTAATAATGACCAAAGTGAATTGACATCATATCGCAAGCTCACAAAGATTCTTGATGAAATCCTAGATAATACCATGCCGGACATTTTGGATGGTGAAAGCACGTGCAAAGCTTCCAAGTACGTCGCAAAAAATCACAAAAAAATCTATGGCTCCAGTATCCCGCTTAATAATGGCTTTGGTCGACGCATTGATTTGATCCTTACAAACAAAAATATGGAGTTGTCCACAAGTGAATGGAAACGGACCAAGACTCCAGCTGCCAAGTGCTTGCAGCAGCAAGCCAAGAATATTAGGATAAATAAAGCTATTTTCACGTACCTCTTGGATCTTCCCATTAGCGAAGTGGATGATGATCATGTGTTTTCAGTGGGCAGGGATTGGGCCGGCTCCATGGGCTATATGTTCGCTGTCAAACGACTGGATGACATGTTTGTAACCCATACTCTTTCTACCCTCCAAACGCCCACATATCTTGACGAGTTGCCACCCTTTATTGATACCTTGGATTGTCTCTACGCGTGGCGCAATCACCATCTACATCTCAAGTAAATTATTTTGCCAGCATTTCGAAAGCATGAACAAGCTACATTTTTTTCGTTCATCCTTGCAACCTCTACGATAACAGAGATCAACACCTCATCAAATATTTATTTGAAAAATACCATTTACTGTGTTCTTCGTCACGGGTAGAACAATTGTTTTATCGGAGTAATCATGTGATTAGTCTTATGGCAGAGACACCTACAGGTAGCAAGTGCGTAAATGATGATTCATGCTATCCCTGGGCATGCGATTAAGCGCGTTTCTCAAGGATGCTACAGAAACAAACATCGAAACAAGACGATGAATGTTGACAGCTCTTCACTTCTAAAGCCTAAACTAGATTCATAAAAACGATACGTTTAACAATGCCCATGGCCCACTTTTCCCTAACCTGGCTCAACCTAAGTTTCACAGCTGTACCATCAAATTTCTGCATTTTTTTAATGATCTTTGCTTAATCGCGTATTTTTCAAAAACATGTGTTCGTTATTGATGGTGATCACCAGCTAGAAAGTTCGCCCAACATCACATTACTCGCCAAATCTTATAAAGCTATGACTGTAATTGGATAAATGTTTGGTCTATTATTTATTAGAAAGTTGGCGATATAACGCATCATATAAAAAGGATGATTAGCATTAACAAAAAAACAATGGAGAGCAGTAAAGAAACATAAAATATCATTCTGAGGAAAGCTAGTGCTAAAGAAGTGTCATTGACACGGTCGCTTGTCAAATGTGATCTCGGTTGAAAAGCTTGTGATTGGACGTCGTCCTCGCCAGAAAAGACTTCACCCGCTCTTGAAAACAGTAAAAAGGATATAGAAGAGCATGCACTCGGAATATACAGAAAACAATATTGATCCTTGAGCCACGTCCAATGGTTGGTTGTGAGAAGAAGAACCAAAAGGAACGCTATTGTCGTCGGCATGGGAAACCGATCAAGCTACAAGGAGTCAATCTGACCAAAAGCATATACCACAGCAATATCCCAAAGGTATACGCTATCCTATTGTCGTGTTGTCTTCATACCCAACATCAAGTCAGTTTTTTTTAATCCGAGCGTCCCACCTCAACAATGTTGACCCTTGAGCCACGTCCAATGGTTGGTTGTAAGAAGAAGAACCAAAAGGAACGCTATTGTCGTCGGCATGGGAAACCGATCAAGCTACAAGGAGTCAATCTGACCAAAAGCATATACCACAACAATATCCCAAAGGTATACGCTATCCTATTGTCGTGTTGTCTTCATACCCAACATCAAGTCAGTTCGAGATGGTCCAGTAGAAACAACAACCTATAGGACCCTTGTTTATGGGAAAATCTATTGGCTCAATTTTCTCCTATGTGACTGTGGATTCATTTCTGGGACTTACGCATGACTATCAAAAATATACGCGAAACGGCAGAGCTATGAAGGCGCAAAATCCTACTGTAGGCAGTGATCACTTTCCTTTTACTCCCTTTTCCTTTTATCATAACACATGAACAGTGACAATTACAAACATCATTATAGTGGCAAAGACAAGTATTTGCTATTTTTCTCTCAAAAATCTCTCAAAGATTGGAGTTATCACGAATTTGAACATCATTTCCAAGCGTTGCCGGTTCCTCCAACCAAAAAGACTGATTGCTGCTTATAAACAATGTCTGGCACAAATAAAGGACAACAAGACAACCCCACCATATATCAAGCACAAGATTGACAATTTTATGGAAGAAGTACAGAAAGCTGTCAAGATTTAATACGAACAAAAGGCTACCACGAAAACACTGTGCTAACGTTCTAATTGTCCCTTTGTAGCTTTCCACAGATTCCTCACGTGCTCATTCGTCAACAATTTATCATATCAATCAAGGACCATCCTCAGTGGTCAACTATGGCAACAACAACACTATTTCCACTTCAAGTGCTGAAACAAGACCAGAGCAGCAAAGTGATAGCAACGCCACCCTTGGACACAAGCGTAAGTTGTGGGGGCGCGTATGCATATAGTTTTTCGATGCATAGTTAGCTTATTAAAAGTTGAGAAAAAACTAGGTACCTTTGATATCGATGACCATCAACAATCTGTGCAGGATCGGGAAAACGACACTATCGTACGTTAGAGCCGTCCTGGTTCGCAACGATTTATTGGACAACATGAAGAAGGAGAAGAATCAGATAAAGATAAAGGTAACGAAAGATTAAACTTAACCCACTTGTCGCTTAATTAAATTTAATCTTTAAACAACGAAGCTGATGGCGAAGACCAGGAGACCAACGACGATAACGACCTTCCACTGAGACCACCTATGGAAACGGCTACGACAACGAGTATTAGGGCAAAGGATTTTCGAGAGAAGGTGTTCCAGTTGGCGACAAATGCAGTTGGTCTTGAAATCAAGCCAAAGTAGAAAGTTTCTATGAAATTCAACTCTTAAAACCAGCGAAAAAATGGAAGTCTCATGATGGATGAAGCAGCACAGCTGCAATCCTATATCAAGGCTTTCAATCCACAGTCTCTCGGTGAGCGACTAGATCTTTTGGCTGCACGGCTTCTATCTTGTAATTTGGAAGAAACATCAGTTATGGTGGCTCTCAAGTACGAAAATCCGTAAATTCTGTGCTGTTGACAACCAGACTTATCAGTGTATTAGAATGGCATTATCAAGGGTGTTATACTGCTTGAATCCCTCAGTCCATAAAGTCTATAAGCATATGATGAGGGACCCGCAGCTTTGGGAATCGGCATCTGCGATCAAACCGGATTTGCCTAGAGGTTTGAAACCGGAATCAAAGAGAATCTTTTCAGAGGTCATAGAGGTATGCTCTAACTTCCTCAAATGCGGCTTACAAGATTATTCTGGGCAATACTATATCTTCATAGCGATGCCGAGGTGAAGATGGGAAACTGAATAAGAAACTGCTAGATATCGCCGTGTGCAAGAAGAAAATTGAGCTGCTTGAGTGTCATGGGGAGCCTGAGCCTCAATTGCTACAAGTGTTGGATATCATATCCGCCATTGCTAACAATTTTCCAGAGAAGCCATGCCACCGACAGCACACGAAAGGTCCAAGTGAAACCACGTTTTACAGAAAGTTCGCCCAGATTTTGGACATTATAATGAGAGATAGCAGACTGGAGATCGATGAGTAAGTATTGCGCTCCTTTTCCTCGCATATCAAACCAGGAGTAACCATTGATTGGCAGCGGCGAGCGTGTCTGCCAAGCATCCAAGGATATTGCTAACAGGAATATGCGGTTCAATGGTGGAAAGAAGCAGCTGAATGCCTTTGGTCGGCGTATCGACCTCATCCTTGCAAGCAGTGGTGTTGAATTCAGCACCAGTGAATGGAAACGGGACAATGTTACCTTGAGCACTGCACTAAAGCAGCAATGTAAAAACGTAAGGATGAACAAGGCGATCTTAACCAACTTGCTCAGCAACCCCATCCCTCACGACGTGCGAAACCAAGTTTTTTCTTTGGGTATGGATTGGACAGGTAATGTAAATCAGCCAGTTTGCTACTACTATAAAACATAAGGTTTACATTATTCGTTAGGTAGCGTTGGATATATTTTCTGTGTGCAAGAGCTCGAGGATGCGTACGTTGCAAAACCGATCTGCACAGTAAACTTTCCCCGAAGCATCCACGAGATCAGTGATTTTCTGCCGACATTAGACAGTTTATTTGTATGGAAAAACCATCACGAACAGTTGATGGACATTCTTCTTCCTGCTATAAACAACAGGAAAAGTGAAGAGTTCCTTGGACGGTTAGTGTACAGCGGGGAGAGCGAATTAAATGCAGACGAGATAGAATATTCCCCAAATGTTTTCTTTACTCCTTCAAAGAAACGTCGTTGCTCAGCCGTAGAAGAAGATGAACTTTCCGATCTTGACTGTTAGATTAATAAATTTCCTGATATGATGTCCACTCCTATTTTCGCATAATTCTTTTGCTACCAATATCTGCTATGTCTGTAAAAGGCTTTAAATATGCCTTTAACCGTTCTTCTCACATTGATCCATAATAAGATGAAGGAAGGAAATATACAATGTAGGTCGGCAAAATATGGATATGTTTTTTTAAACAACGATTTTGGATTGGATGACGCCAAACTTCAAAGATCTTCTTCGTATGGGAATTCTAATAAACTGTGCATTACTGTTCACGAAAATGCAAACGCTATATCATCGAACAACTACACAAAATCAAACAATGCTAGGAACAACGTGATGGAAATTATCACGCTACCAAGAGAGCTGGCGTAAAGGCAGACGATAGAAGGCATAAAGGCTTCCATTCACCTCTCTTATGCAAACTACCGTTGTAGAATGCGTACCAGGTCATTACGCCAATCAGGTGCGTACTTGCTCAACAACTTCCTTCTGTAAGGACGATCACTAGCCAGTTCGGTTTGCAAAGCAAATATTCAACAAACTGCTGTGGCTGGCATAAAGGCAGACGCGCAGAAGGCATGAAGGCTCCCGGGCACCCACGGATCAGTTACGATGAGCAGCAGAGCCTGAGAGGTAAGTGGACCTAGCGGCTGTACAGCGTAAAACTTCCATGCATCACTAG
>MZZL01000407.1:16429-66964 GCA_002749535.1 Apophysomyces variabilis | reverse complement strand
ATTACTGTTCACGAAAATGCAAACGCTATATCATCGAACAACTACACAAAATCAAACAATGCTAGGAACAACGTGATGGAAATTATCACGCTACCAAGAGAGCTGGCGTAAAGGCAGACGATAGAAGGCATAAAGGCTTCCATTCACCTCTCTTATGCAAACTACCGTTGTAGAATGCGTACCAGGTCATTACGCCAATCAGGTGCGTACTTGCTCAACAACTTCCTTCTGTAAGGACGATCACTAGCCAGTTCGGTTTGCAAAGCAAATATTCAACAAACTGCTGTGGCTGGCATAAAGGCAGACGCGCAGAAGGCATGAAGGCTCCCGGGCACCCACGGATCAGTTACGATGAACAGCAGAGCCTGAGAGGTAAGTGGACCTAGCGGCTGTACAGCGTAAAACTTCCATGCATCACTAGCGCCCAAACATTGCTTGTTCTGTGCAGCTGTTTCTTTATTTGCCTTGGCTTCTTCTAACACATAAAGGAAAGCAAAAACCCTGAAGGTCCGTAAACACAAAAGCCCTGGAAAATAAAAGCAAAAGCCCATTTTATCATAATCCTTGCTGCATGTAACCTTCTTACCATTGTTGTTACTTTGCCATTAGGTTAACTACAATCCGGCGAGCCTTACGCCGTACGAGTCCCTGTATGTTTATTTGGTTTGATCCTGTAAGAAAAAGGACAATCTACCACACTGGGTTGGCTGCGCAAAGCCTAAATGTTAGCTTCCGCCAAGATTCCCTTGTTTTGAGCGCAAATAATCCACGCGTAGCGTTCGCCATGTCGAAACTCCATTATGAGTTCCATGTGATGAATACATCGTGAAGAAAGATATCCAAGTGAGGTCGGCCAGTATAATGTAGCTCATCTTCCATTCACATGTTTTTGAATCCATAGGTGCTGTTTGTTCATTTCACGAATATGAAATATACGCTATGCATAACAGGACAGATAAAGGGATGCCCGTTATTTAGTAGTGTCTATCAGTTGCACGTTAGCACCTAACAGTGTCGTGTACCAAGATGAAAGATGGAGTTCTATGCGTTTCGTACACTACGAATTCGACAAGAAGCGCCAAAATTTCTCAACGACCACAACGGACTGTTCATCGTGAATAGTCTGTCAGTTGAAGCTGTTTGAAGCACGATGTATGATGTAGACATTGAGTACTTAATGGCACCCTATACATCGAACACTTCTGCAATATCTTCATCTAATAAACCTGTATCTATCTCTTCGATAGCAGCTGCACCAATTCTTACAGCATCCAACCGCCTGTATCTAGAATTATCCAACTCGGATGTATTTCCCGAAACAGGCCGGGATAACTGGAAATTTCATGCTCAACGCTCGATTCGTGTGCTTTAGGAACAGTAGAAAAATTTGGAAAAGAAATTAGCTACACTAAGAAACAAACGTCTTATTTTAGAGCAAGTATTAGCTAACATTTCATTGACAGTTTCTTGTAAGAGCACCATACGCAAGTATGAATCCTTATATTTCGCTTTAAAGATCTTGAAAATTAGTAGACCATGTGCAGGTTGTCGGAGTGTCCGTGACTCTTTTTCCCATAGTGAGCCGATCGAGAAAGGGCTTGCTTTGCCGTGCTCCATTTTGTTACCTTTTGTTACTTCATCCTCCATATACATATCTATACACATACACAACTATGCAGCGTGAGTTTGCTCCTGCTGGCTCATATACCATTACTCTGGGAAAGACCTTTCAGCAACCCGATCAACATGGCAACCCACAGTTCTATACCCTGCGATGTAAACACACTATCACAATGAAAGAATGGAATGCCGTATAGACTAAACGCTTCTCCTTCTTCCTGCAGTTGGTTCACCCATTGAAGAAGAAAACCTTCCAGCAAGACGAGCCTCTATGTATGAGGAAAACGATATACAGCACATGGAATGGAGTCCGTTACAGGTTTGGTCGTCTTGTTGGCAAGCGAAAATAACTGAATATCGCTCCTTAAAGTCCGGGGGTTCAGTATCAAATTACGAAGCTGTACCCGGGAATAACCAGGATTTTGAATGTCTGCTGATTTACGATGAAGAAACACAGGTTTTGAAAGAAGAAATGCGAACAAACGAGAATGCAACACATGCTAACAAAAAGGCTATCATTGCATGTAGAGTTTTGTATTAGAACGCCAAACAATGCGATTTACGATGAAAAAGACATTGAAACGACGACTCCATGATCAAAATGCTCGTGAATCAGCGGCGAAATCGGAGAAGGCAATGACTCCTCTGGAGAACTTGGCGCTTCCCCCAAGGCAAGCGTCGCAGATATCGACCACTCCGACGAACACGATTCAGGAGTCATCCTCGGACGATTTCGATCTGGACATCTCGAAAGATATGGACGAAATTTTGGGTAACGACGACGACGAAGATGACCAAGAGGAAGGAGAAATTGTCAGCAGCAGCAATACCACAAAACACAAGTCGGCGGAAGAAGATATATTTGAGGAAGTTACTCCAACTGCCTACCGTTCGTCCATGGGTGGAAGTAGCAGCGTTCCGCCGCCGACACAGACCACACCTTACGCCCTTCCACCGATGAGCGGCAGCAGTAGCAGCACCTCATCCCCGGCATTACAAGCATCTAACGGAGCAAAACGACGGAAATACAAAATGGCATCGGCTCCCATACGGCATATAGAACCAAGCACAACGAATCACTCTCCTCATTTACATTCTACGCCTCCAACAGTATCACCCGCTGTACCCTTACCACCCACATTAGCAGTGCCCTCACTGCATCTCCCTACACCAGCACCGCAACATCCACCAGCAACGTCACGTCATTCTGCGGCACGATCGTCCGAGTCAGAGGATGAATCATCTTCTGGTTCCTCATCTGGCAGTTCCGGGTCTTCGTCTAGCAGCGGATCAGATAACGATAGCGATAGTTCAAGCGGAAGCAGCAGTGGAGAGGACGACGACAACGACGATGATGATGATGATGAGGATGATTTTGATACCTTGGCCGAAGATATCTCTCGAAGTCTTTCCAAAGAAGGCTCATCCACGGCCCCACCAGAATCACTGTCACCGCAGGTGTTTGGCTCTTCCAGTTCACCTGGACGACTGCGGAAATCTCCATTAGAAAATCCATCACGAAATACACCTACCCCTGGCCGTGGGGCAGGCGGAGGTGGCCCCATGTCTTTGCGTGCGCTATTTCGTAAGTGTGATCTCAGCTCTTTTCACCTTGCAATTGTCATTTGCTGACCGTATTGATGGAGTAGACGAGGACGATGAGGAAGAAAATCTTTCTGGATCTAGTAGTGGTAGTGAATGAGCTGTAGTTTTCAATGACAATACAGGGCACAAATGCATTGAGATAACACGAATGACATGCTCCTCAGGAATCTCTAAATTGAGCTATTATTGTGCATTGAATGTATCCGTGCTGCCTAAGCTATTATTGTCAGGCAAAATTGAAGGAGCGACAGCAACGATCGGCCAATTTGATAAACAAGCTTAGAACTAGTCATCAAGCATTGCTGCTTTACTTCTATGTTTTGACATGCCATGGCCCAATTCCCTTTTTCTTACTGTTACTGGATTCTATCGTTACACAGCATTAAACAATATACATCACATATTTGCTTGAAACTTTCCATGTGCAATCTCAAGAAGGTATACCTCCATCATTGGACTACCATAGGGGACACCAAAAAAAATGGCAACGATGTGCTTATAAGACTTACAGAATTACAAAGTTCTTATACTTTAAGCAATTAAAACCATGTGTTACTATGAATTATTCTTATTTACAATGTCAATTTGATTGCATTTCTTTTTTCAATTCTGCTTTTCCGAATTCTGATTCGCAAAAAGACCTCTTCCTGCCAAAAGGTCGACGAAAGGTCTATGTTTGTACCACCACGCTGCTTTGGGTTTGCGATTCTTGGAATCTGTCATTGGAAGCAACTCTTGCACAGAAAGAAAAGAGACATCAGCGCCAGAAAGTCCGATCACAGCTGCTGATTCGACAGAGCGAGTCAGTTCAATGGGTGCGTCCCTTCGGGCACGATGGGCTTGATCGCACGCTTCTGCTGAATGATGTTCCATAAACTGAACCGCACGCATTGCCAAACGTGTGGCTCGAATTCGATCCAAGGGTGAGGGTACGTTGCCTTGCTGGATATGCCCGAGAATAGCAGTACGAGAATCAAACAAAGCATGTCCTTCGTCCTTGATGATGCTGCTGATCACTTCCGTGGTGTACGTGTTACTCACTGTCTCATTTCGAAGAATGATTCTTCCTTCGGATTTATCGGCGTCGTCGTCCAAATACAGAGCAATCAAATGCTGGACATCCGATTGCAGCCGTGACAACGAGATACCTTCTTCAGGGATATAGATTGTGTTCGCTCCGGTGGCCAGACCAGCTTCGACCGCTAAATAGCCTGATTTGCCTCCTTGGACTTCCACTACAAACACGCGACGTCGGGAAGACCGGGCAGACTGAATAATAGAGTCGCAGGAAGCAACAATAGCATTCAATGAGGTATCAGAGCCAAGTGAATAGTCAGTGCCAGGGACATTGTTGGAAATGGTCGCTGGTATTTGACAAATAGGGATACAGAAGGAGGGGTACTTTTCGCGTGCAGCTTCAAGATTGACCAAAGCACTGAAGGCTTCAAATCCACCAATAATCATTAAAGCTTGGATATTATAGTTCTGAAGTTGATAGGCTACCATGCCCATATCCACATCTTTTTCTCCAGGGACAGCACGGTTTGTGCCAAGTTCCGATCCACCACGCGAGGTCCAGCCATCCACACTAAACCATGTGACATCTTCAATGGACCCGCGAATAAGTCCTGGGAATCCATTGTAGACGACCAGCGGCTTGTGTCCACGGTTAAGGGCGTAGCGTACAGCTGTCCGGGTTGCCGCATTCATTCCACCAGCTGGTGCTCCTACGTGCAAAATCGCTATACGAAGCTGTTTATGGGCAGGCAACTGCACAGATCCATCGTCCAAGATGGTGCTTGCGTTGAACGCTTCAAATTCTTCGGCAAACTGAGGGTCCCGTAGTTCCATAGCTCGGGCAAAGTTTTTCTCACTGATTGCTTTTGCCACTTCATGGGTAAGCTCAACAGCCTTCATAAGAGGCCCGCATGTTACCCTATTGCTACTCAAACCAATGAGAGGCGATGGTGTGTCCCTTGTTGCCTGCAACACGGCTTCGACGGCTTCTACACTTTGAATAGTAGCCAGAATACGATCAAAGGCAGCAGGTGATCCTCCTCGCTGAGTATGTCCAAGTGTAGTGACTCGTGTATCCAAACCAAGACGCTCGGTCAGGACATTTTTGATATGTTCGGCTCGGATGGGGTTAAGGTACTTGTCGATAGCTCCTTCAGCTACAATGATTACTGTCTTACGTTTC
Source organism: Apophysomyces variabilis (assembly GCA_002749535.1). Lineage (NCBI taxonomy): Eukaryota > Fungi > Mucoromycota > Mucoromycetes > Mucorales > Mucoraceae > Apophysomyces > Apophysomyces variabilis. The sequence goes on along the minus strand of MZZL01000407.1, from coordinate 61,539 downwards.
CCAAGTTGACGATGTCTATGAGCGACAGAGCACATGACGGATTCCCAGTCATCTTCCGTTGGTGGTCGTTCCGGTATGAAGATAAAGTCGGCTCCCGTAGCAATACCCGCCATAAGAGCAAGCCAGCCACAGTGACGACCCATCACTTCGACAACAAATGCACGGGAGTGTGATAAGGCCGTGGTACCAATAGAATCTACACTTTCGCATATCCTGTGAAGTGATGTGACACTGCCAATGGTGATGTCTGTACTCGACATGTCGTTGTCAATGGAGCCGACCAAGCCGACAACAGTCAGGTCCCGGCACGATGTGCTTTCTTCTTCTGTAATTCTGCCCGTTTCCTTCAATTCCGTAAGTAAACTGGGCCATTCAGATCGAAAGACATCAGCGCCTGTAAGCGAACCGTCACCACCACAGACGATCAGAGCGTCGATGCCTTTCTTAACAAGGTTTTCGGCAGCCTTCAGACGGCCTTCACGCGTCTTAAAAGCCATACATCTCGCAGTTCCTATATTCGTGCCACCCTAATAGGCAAATAAGTACCATTAGATGAAGGTTAATATCAATGCAAGAAGAAAAAGGGCTGATCCATTACTTACCACAGCCAGCCAGCCGCGCACACTCTTCCAATCCATTTTACGAATGCGATCACCGCCATCCACAAGACCTGTGGGCTGAATAAGTTATTCAAAGGAAAAATGCTAGACTGTTCAGGCAATACCTTGGTAGCCTTCATAGACTGCATACACATCACATCCTTTCGTAATACCATAGCGGACCACGGCTCGCACACATGCATTCATACCAGGTGCATCCCCTCCGGAAGTGAGGACGCCAATCTTACGACGTGTAGGAGTGGGTACGGTCTCTTTAGTGGCTGTCTGCAGCTGAGCCAAGATATTTGGAAGTGCTGGTTGGGTTGTGAAGATAATTACATTGTTGAGCGGATCTAAAGCATAGAGCTCTACGGTTCTGTTCTCTCCGGTGGTGGTGTCCGACTGGTCCTGGTACAAAGCACCCAGGCCCTCTAGCTGAGTTTTGACTAACTATCGGCGGTTTTTTTAAGTTTCAATCCGAATAATTCCATCCTGACCCTTTAGGGACGGGCACTTACCTCTGCATCCGTTACTAGCAGGACAATTCCTATCGCAGAGAGGGACCAGTCCTCGTCTGCAGAAGGCTGTTCTTTTCTGCTTGCTTCTGGGTGGAATACCAACCTGAGAGAGATATCCGTTGCTTGCGTCTCTTGGTTTGCCTCAAGGTTTAGCCAGGTCTCATTCTCGGGTAACTCATTGTTGGTGATCACTTTAAATCCAAAGGCTTTGTAAAATTCTCTTGCTCCCTCATACCCTTCCGATGTCGTAGCATGAAGCACAAAATGAGAGAGTCCTTGCAGCATAATTAAAGCAAGAAAAACTGTAAAGTAGTGAAACTTGGGAAAAAGGAAAGAGAGAAATAGAGAACGCTTTTCTTTGTGTTTTATGCCTCGGTGACTTCTTTTGGCAACTCTGATCCACGCGGCGACAGCTACAGCATGAAGTATATTTCATCATACGATATATAGGGAACTAAGGCATCTCTGGGCCACCCAGATGCTTCTTTAGCCTTACATATTTCTATAGTGCTATGAGACTTCGTCTTTCTTTTAACATAGGAATGCAATGGCTGTCTTAAGTTTGGAAGCAAGCCGAGTGTTTCTACACAAGTCAAAGGTTATTTTTTCGGACAAAGTCAATCTAATGCCGGCAGTCAAAAATGATATCATCTTTTTTTTTGTTTGCTGTGAATAGCCTCTGCACTTTGGCATGAAATTGTGGCGGTGTCTTAATCGGATGATAGTATTGAACATTTTCTCATGGACGTCAAGCCAGCGAATCGACTATTTCTATCAGAGCGTCAGATATTCAATACTGATATGAACCTACCTTTAACTTTTGCGTGAGCAATCCATAGTGGTCCTACAGTAAAATGATGGGAATGTCTATTTACGCAAGAAGCGTCTATCAATGATAAATCAAAAGAAATTCCCGCAATACAAAGTTAATTACAGCACTCTTGTCAACTAGATATTCAGAAAAAAAATCTGGGCATTAATGCATTTCACTACAAAAAAAATTATATACAATGGACGGCATACATATACAGCATGGATCCATTGATCGTATTCCCAAAGAAGCCTTAGAAAATAGACATGGGCTTCTTAACCCGGCGAAGTGGGACAGCTTGCCTATAACGATTCTTGTTTGGAAAGATGTTTACACAAGAGACATGCTATGCTTTCTAACTCGGTTGCTATAAGCATTCCCTATCGCTACGCATTGTAGTTTTAAGGAGGTAATATCAGTCAAAGGTAGCGGTAATTACCAATGCATGTTGTACGCTTTTGAGAATAAGGCATTTGGCTGTCCCAGTAGACGCCAAGTGATGGGTGCGATTGCTCTGGGTATATTTAAAAAGCCAACCTTTTAGTGTTTCGTGGTTGTGGCACGAGCACAGGTCGTTAAGCCTATTCTTGCCACACAAGCAAACTATGTCGCGATTGGTAGCCCCTTGTCGGGGCTTCGAATCGATATCAAGACTCTCTTAGAGGAATAAAGATATTGCGGTCTCTTCTTTTTGCTTCCCTCATTCTTAACATACTCGAAACCCATGTCTGTCGTCATTGAACCTTCGACACAACTGACCTTTTCTCGTTCGTATAACCTAGTTTAATGCGATGTTGCTGAAAAGAAGTTGTGTGTGTTAGGCCCTTTGACACGGAGCAGTGATGAAATCTTGGTCGTTAAAAACCCACATCCCGAACCCCGCACGTTTAAAGTGAAAACAACAGCGCCCAAGCAATATTGCGTACGACCCAATGCAGGAAGGATTGAGCCAAACTCTCAAGTGGAAGTTCATGGTAAATTGAACCCTTGAATGAATTTGAATGTGCTTATAATGCAATCAACGCCATGTTGGTGTGAACATGCAGTTATTCTTCAACCGCTACCCAACGAACCGCCGGCCGATTTTAAGTGCAAGGACAAATTTCTTGTTCAAACAGCTATAATCAAGCCGGAGTATCAATCGATGTCCATTTCAGATATGGTAAGCAAATGAAAACTTTGAGAGAGAAGGAGTGTCATGTTGGCTCTTTTTGCTCACCTAAATCTGGATATCTATTTCAACAGTGGTCGCATGTGGAGAGTGAAGATAGAGATAGTATTCGCCAGCAAAAGATTAAGTGCGTTTACCTACCTCCTGACGAGCCTGTAAATGAGGTAATGAAAAAGGGATAAAATCGAAGATGAGACGGGTTTTGCATATCATGAGGTTTGCATAGGCTTATTTCCTTTTTATTTTTCTCTTATTTTTCTGTACAAAAAACGTAGCCTGAATTGACTACACAAACATTGAACCGTCAAAATAACGACTTTGCTAATGAAGCGCCTGTTGGCATCACTGCACCTGTACCCCCTTCTCCCGTGCCACAACGACAACAGTCCATACAAGATACTACCAGAGACGAATTGGTGCGCGAACTGAAGCGTGCGCAGGATACCATCACTCAGCTACAAAGCCAGTTAACGGCACAAAAGGAAGAGCAGGAAAAGCGCGCAAATGGTCTTCGTTCGCATGAAAAGGCTTACGCAACCTCGCGCACACTGGCCCCGACAGTTCAGCCTCTGGATGCTGTGCATCAACGTCTGGCTGAACTCGAAAAACCTCGAGTGACAGAAGGCTATCCACCTCAAGTTGTGCTGATTGTGGCGGTTTTGGTTTTTATCCTTACCTATCTGTTTTTCTAGTGATTATCGAATAACTATATGTTAGTTGTATGGGTGAATAAGAACTATGAAAATGGACTGGAGGCGTAGAACAAATCAAAAAAGAAAAAAATCTAGTTGCGCAGCATTAGAATGTCTATGCTCGTATAAGAGACTTTCTCTACATATAAAACTTTGCAGGTTTTTAATACTTAACCCATGCATTAGCAATGGTGTTTGCGTTTTTTTTCTATTGTAAGACAAAAAGAAACAAACGATTAAAATGTGCAACGTTTCGTGGTGTTAGAGGATCCAAGAGGTTCATGATTAGTACCTGAATGATAGGTATAAGGTCCAATTCAGTACGGATGTGAAGGTGCGAAAGCTGGCACGAGATAATGAGTTAAAGGCGTTTTACGTAAATGGTGTGCTAACCAGTTCGAAACGAGGGGAAATATACCCAATATGCAAGTACCAAGTGAATCACCAACTTGATCAACGAATAGGAACGATGAGAAATTCATTCTATCATTGTCCCAAGTGATATATTATGTTCGGAACAAAGTTCCTTGGCGGAATATGAGGCGGTTAAAAGCGAAATCTTTTACCACAACTACTGTAATTATTCATATTAAGGGACATGTACGCATGGCCCAAAGCACGCTAGCAAATGCCCAAAAGAAAATGGCTGTTATCGGGATGGTAGCATTGTCTTGAACCTCTAGGCTACTCAGAGAAGCTGGATACGTCTGTTTATCGCTACTCTATGGCAAATCTTCGTATGCGGAATAGTGGTATCTCCATAAGCAAAAGATCAACTATGTAAAAGTTGCTCGCCCCAGTATTTGTCTTCCTATATGAATTCATTCTTACCTACTACTTTCTAACGAGTTCGTACTGAGATCAACTATCAGTGCCAGTTACCCTTTATTCTTACATGGCTTTTTAGTTTTTCCTCGCATAACTTTATTATACCTTCGCCATTGATTTCGAATTATTCAGTTTGTTTGCTACCAACACGAATGAATTATTTCCCTTGTTTGTATGTCTTTTTCCTCTAACATTATTCGTTTGATTTGTTTCCCTCAAAGGTAACTTCATTGGTATGGTTGAGGTTGTTATTTGCAGCCTCGCTGCATGCCATTTTAAATCTTGCATATGTGCAACCTTCCTTTTTATCTTTACTGTCTATATCAAACTTTTATGAAGCCATATTATATTTAGGTGGAGCACGATCGTGCTTAGACAAATAGCGCTGCTGAAACCGTTTTAGCCAGAAAGAAGGCATTCGTAAAGCAGGCCGGCTAGTGTCCTGGGCAAAAGGGGTGTGGGCATTGTCTATCTGCTGATAGACCGGCAAGGTCATGTAATCGTCGATGGAATTCTCCAAAACGGTGATAGGGGCGTCCAACAGAATTTCCCTTTTTGCGTTTTCAGATAATAGTAATTGTAATGAGACCTGGATCCAGTGACGAACGCGGATATTACGATTGGTTGTCGAAGGATGCACCAATAGGGTCTGTTTATCTGGGATGGCATAGACGGCGCGGATTTCCTCCTTATCCACTAGGGCGGGCGGCTCAGAAGAGTCGAGCGTTATTTCATGATGCAGAATCCTTGTTGTGTGTTTGGATGGTGCGTGGAATTTTTGGCGTTCAATAAGTTTTACAATGAGTTGATCTATTGAGAACCCCGGCCGAGAAAAGCGAATGGATAGGGAGAGAGGGATTCCGGGAGCGATATGTGCGCTATCAATAACGATGTCTAATTGGTCGTCATCTAAGAGATGCGTTTGGGTGATACATCGTGGGGTGTCTGCTGAAGGAAGCCGTACGAGGACTACAGGGCAATCGGCTTTGAGATAAGCACCGAATATGGACCAAGGTTTGAGTTGAACACGACATCTTAGTTTATATCTCACCGTACCCAGACCGCATTCGATGGATTCGGACAGGGCATTGGATAGCAAGATTTCGAAAGGAATAGAGTGAGATCCTTTCTTGACATAGATTGGTAGACGCCATATAGGGATTACCGAGTCGACCAAGATCTGTTTATCCCAATGTCGGGAAGCTTATGGTAGGTAGGGCCACGTCAGCCATTAAACAAAGTGTTCTTTTTCTTTTCTCGGCAACCCCACAAAAAGAAGAAAAAGAAATAGCAAATAAACCTTACTGGTACACAAGCTCATTTCTTTCTTTTCTTCTTCTTCTTCTTCTTCTTTGCGCTGGTATGGATGGATTACCTTCAGGCCATAATGTTTTTGCTGTTCCAATGAATTGGATTGTGACAGATTCGATATGGATAGGATGTACCAGACTAATCCGAATAATGCCTCGTAGTAAATTGGATGTGTGTTTATCTTTTGGATGTCCGCGTAAATAGACCACGGGTTCAACAAGATCGATCGAAAGGGAGTTGCGAATCATTGTGAAAAAACAAAAAGAAGAAAGGAAAAGGGAGAGAAAGAGAGCAAGATTGAAAGATGAAAAAGTGACCCTTTTGGGCTTTAATGATGCAGGTTTCCTTTTCTCTTTTTCCTTTTTTTGTTTGTTACTCCTTAAAAGTAATTGAGAGGCGTCTTCTTTGTCTCCCTGAACCCCGTCATTGTTGGAAAGAGATCTCTTCTCTACCGAAAGGGGGTTGCCTTTTTTTTTTGGCACCTTTGGAACGGAGATTTTCGGCAGCGGGATTCATGTGTGATTGACGATAGGCTCCAACTGAAAGATGAGTGCATTAAGGATACGATATCGAGAGTCCTGATTGGTGGGGATAATGAGTGTTTCAGAAAATACGAAAAAAAAGGCTTTTTTTTTGATCTGCTGTGACCATCTCAGTGTGCAACCCGATAGTGCGATAAACAGTGTAAGGGAGATTATCAAATAAAATCCTCGCTTTTTTTTCTTTTCTCCCTTTTCCTTTTTCCCTCTTCAACTTACTCTTTTGTTTCCTCTTCCTCGTCTTCATTCAAATATATCCTTCTGAATGATCCATCTTGTCAACCAGCGATACGATCTGGTGACACCAGACCGATCCGTTCCTTCGAGTCCAACTCTATCTCCCGCCGTGGTGACTCATACAACAGCCACAAGTCATGTTCATCACCACTACAATGCACACGATCAACCAGCCGTTGACGTCTCTGAATTAACAAAACGTTTACAATCAGCTGCCTCAAGACCTCCACGTCCACGTTCTCAGCTCTTCTTGTCCTCAAAACCCCCCTCTCCTTCCACTTCAACATCCTCTCCTTCCTCTTCCGTCCTTCCGCAACAACAAAAGCAACCCGCATCAAACGAAGGAACATCGACTCCGCCACTTCCCTCTAATACTCCTCGCCCTGCCCTAGCGCATCGTCCAGCAAGCGCCAGTACACCGTCTCAATTCATTTTCAAAAAGCCAGAATATAATCAACACTATCATCAAACTCATTTTCATCGTCAGCCCGCCAATTCAGATCGTTCAAGCAAAGATCTCTTTGTTGTTTGGTCCGATTTGCGTCGATTTTTTGCTTCTGATCAAGCATCCTCTTCCGCTGGTTCTTCATGCTCAAGCGTACAGATGACGGACGACGAAAAATTGAAATCCGACACCTTTGCGAATCAATTCCGCCAGGATATTGGTGGGCGTTATGGCACATGGGGTAAATAGCCAAGCCTTTCTGTGAAATGCTGCAGGATGCTGATTTGGAAAACAAAAACAAAAAAAATAATCAATTTTCCCTTTTTCAAATCTCTCCGAAAAAAAAAATGAAATTAGGTCGGCATATCGGCAAGGGCGCAGGAGGATCGGTACGATTAATTCGACGATCGGCGGACCAGAAAACATTTGCAGTTAAACAATTTCGAAAGCGTTTACCATACGAGAGTGAAAGAGATTATGTCAAGAAAGTCACGGCTGAATTCTGCATTGGATCGACGCTGCATCATCCCAATATAATTGAGACGTTGGATATCGTTCAAGAAGGAAATACCTTTTACGAAATCATGGAGTATGCACCGAACGATCTGTTTAATGTCGTCATGAGCGGGATGATGTCTCGTGAAGAAATCGCCTGTTGCTGGCGACAATTATTACTTGGTTTGGAGTATCTTCATAGCATGGGTATTGCTCATCGTGATTTGAAGCTGGATAATTTGGTGCTCGATCATCTTGGGATTCTCAAGATCATTGATTTTGGTTGCAGCTGTGTCTTCAAGTATCCGTTCGAGGACGCCATTACTCTGTCTAAAGGTTAGTATAAAATAGCAGAAAATAATCTAGCCTTTTTATTGTTTGCTGATTTGTCACAGGGATCTTTGGCTCTGACCCCTATATCGCTCCTGAACAATATACACAACCCACTTACGACCCTCGACAGTCGGATATATGGTCATGCGGCATTATTTTTATCTGCATGACCATTCGTCGTTTTCCATGGCGTTGTCCACGGGCTTCCGATCCTTCATTCAAAGCTTTCGCAACCAATCAGAACCAGCAGCAATATCGGTTGCTTAAACTCCTTCCGCGTGAAGCTAGACCCATCATGGCGGATATTCTTGATTTGGATCCGGGAAGACGGGCAACTTTGAGCAGTATTATGGCTGATCCCTGGGTTCAGCAGATCGACGTGTGTAATGTAGACGAACCTGGAAGCCGTCATGTTCACCATGTTTTGACGGCTCCCCCAAGTAACAATCGCCGGGATAATCTTGTGGTTGTCACACCGGAGCCTCCGGGTGTTGTAGCCGAAAAGGAAAAACGGAAAAGGATGGCTCATTCCAATGGCTCAAGCCGACCTACATCACCGGTTCCACCAAAAGCCCCTGCGGACAAAAAAGTCGAGCACTGACAGTTATACCAAACAAAACCAAAACCGTCAATTGTACCATAAACATCAAAATTTTCCAAGCCCCCTCTTTTTCGTCCACGCTGGTCCCCCCAAGGCTCCTTAATTTTGGCTCGTTTCAATTGTGCTCATAGACAACAAACAAACAAAAAAACCGAAAAGGATATATATATATATATATACGGACTATACATTATCTTGCTACTCTTAAAAACGCGATAGGGGTTGAATCGTCCTTGTAGCTAATGATAATACCTCCCGCTATGAACACCCATTCTAAAAGAACTGTGTATGTTGAGGATAAAGTGCTAGCAACCACGAATATGGTTTATGAGGCATGAGACGATCCAAAAGCCCTTTCGTCTGGCACGGAAAGGGATAGATACTGTGTCACTCGATGTCATCAGTTTCGGCTCGTCTGATCGTGTTATTCAAGAAACAAAATTGAGAGGGGGAACAACGACAGACGGAAACAAAAGACTGCTTGTAATCTCTTTATCCAAGGTATACGTTGTTTGTTAACTTTAAATAAGAGTGAACTCATTTGCCTCCTGTTTTTACACCGACAAATCCTCTCATATGGTCCAAGCATGTTTCTTGTACATGCTTTCAGGGCATCGGACTCTGGTAATAGTCATACGCTCTTTTCGTAAGACTGTGCGAACGCAGCAGACGGCCAATATAAAAGCTTCCAACAAAATCCTACTACTTGAATGCACACTATCCTTTATGTAGCCCTAGTCTCAAGCTACAGAAATTTTCTGGCAATATTTGAAGCGAAACCCAATCTACTTATCCAATATGTTCTACGATATTTGTGTGTATTATTCTTTCGTACCTATTGCAGCAAGTCTTGCAACTGACAACGTAGCACGTAGCGTGGTTCAGTGCTACCATTGTACCCGTACTGCACACTGTACAGTAGGCATAAGGTGGGTAACGGCACCAAAATTCATGTGGAGACATCGTCCGACGAAAAAAGAAACTATGTTACTGCGGCAATCGGCGTCCTAAATAGTCAATCATTCTTGCATCGTATAAAATGCAGCTTTGCATCTGACTCACAACTATACAAAAGAATGGGTCTAGAGACTTATACCATTCAGCCTACCAACAAATACGATCGCTCACTTCCACCATCGAAAATACGACTTCATGGTCTAGATCTTCTCAATCCTCCCATACAGATCCATAATCATCGCTTTTTCCGTCCCACGAGCAGCCCTATTTCAAAAGTGATCGATAACCTCAAGTCCTCGCTTGCCGAAGCACTCGAGTTATATCCACCAGTTGCAGGTACTGTGATAGCCGAAGGAAATGGCGATATATACATCGCAATGGATACCGAAGATATTGTGGGTACACCTTTTGTGGTTGATATGAAAGATACCCCATATGTTGGCGATACGGAAGATCTATCTGCTCGAATGGACATGTTGCTACCTCCCTTCTCCAGTACATTAGCTGTGAAAGTAACACAGGTAACGTAAATAAATCCTTATGTTCAATGGCCGCCAACTCAACCTATGCATAATCCCTTCTTTCTATGCTTATTCCTTTTCTAGTTCTCCTGCGGAACTATAGCCGTAGCGTCTTCAGTACACCATCAAGTCGCTGACTTGCGCAGTTTTCTGGATTTTCTGGAACTTTGGGCTAGGCTCGCTCGAGGCGAAACGGTAGATCTGACTAAAATCCCGGACGACTGGTCTCGTTGTCCTGGTCAATTTTTTTCTGGTCTGATCGAAAACTCAGCCATAGCAACAACAACAGCTCCCTCTTCATTCGAGGTGCTTCCTACTCCCGCAAGCGGGCCTTCTCCATTTTTATTGGTGCCATCCGAGATTACACGATGGATATTCACAAAAAGCTCTATGGAACGATTGAAAATGGATTTTTCACCTTCTGCTAGTCCCGAAGAAGACAAGTTGGGTCGGTGGATTTCATCCGGTGATGCACTGGCTGCTCTACTTTCGGGCGCAATCGCACGGGCCCGCGAACATAGCCATGTGCCCAGATTAGAAGGAAGATCGAGTCTAGCATCGGAGACAGAAACGATTGCCATGGCCGCTGATGGTCGAGAAAGGGCACCTGAAGGGAACATGACGCATGGACGTTATTTTGGCAACTTCAATCCCCTTTGTAGTAGCACAGTTTCCCGCTCCGATCTATTGTCCCTCCATTGTAATGCCGCCTCGCGCGTTGCTCTGGCTATCCGAAATGCTCTAAATCTTCAATTATCACCCGAAGCCCTTGCTCACAAGATCTCATTCTTCGAGGATCCTCGAAATATTCAACCTCCTGGTCGTATTACCTGGTCAGCAGATATCATTTTAACGAATTGGTGCCGATTTGATTTACAAAGTCCAGCCTACGGTTAGTTTCTACCAAACAACACAAAACGCACCTTTTATGGATCCATCGATTTCTTCCTAGCTACCAAAAACATCACAACATCATAATATCAAGCCTTTCTAACCACATCCAAGTAGATTTTGGTTTTGGACAACCGTTTTGTACAACATCCGGGGCCGGTACTATTTTTCCTCCTGGATACTGCTTGATGACACAAAACAAAGATTCAGGCGATATTTTGGTGATGATGACAGTGGAAAAGGAAGGTGCAAATGGGTTGAGGACCGATTCATTGTTGAACAAGTATGCAACACTCGTCCCAGTTCATCCAAACTGTTGATTGCATCGCATCATAATTAACAGCAAAAACTTTTCAATGTCAAAAAACCTTGCGGACTATATCTTTTGTTTGTGTGTTTCTAATAAATGATTTATTTCGCTTCCTTAGAAAGAGATGTAGCGTCCATGCTATCCAGGCTCCTATGAGGTGGTTTTCGTTTGCAAATGAAATACATAGTTCGGATGTGCCAACGTCAATGTCTAAACCGAATTCTCTTCGACAGCACGTTTATACAATGAGATAGTAGCTTTTTTTAGTCAACAGAGTTTTTTCTTACCATAAGATTGTACGTAATATGTGTCTTTTTTACCAATACTTCGCCTTCATCACTTAGGATTTTGCGAGAGACCCCAATTATCTGCCAAGGCCGCGTTTAGACAGCCGCCTTCGTTTGATTGGCCAATCTACAATTAACACAAGCCCTGTTTTCCAAGTACGCGAACTTTTTCTGGCCCCTCTCCCTCTCTCTTTCTTTTCAGTTTTATTTCATCCATGGAAAAGTTTAAGGAGGTAATTCAGTCAGTCTAAATCGTTTGTTGGAGAATGGGCCATCGAGTCTCATTCCCACCATCACCCTGTTTGTGGGAAAGGGAAAAAGAAAAGAAAACGCACTTGTTCGATAAACGACGAATATTGGCGTTGACCTTTTCTTCTTATTTGCCCTGAGTTAAAGACCAGAGTGAGACTTACTTCTTGTCTTTCCTTTATCCAGAAACTCGCATCCCTTCGAGCTGAAGCCGATGAGGCCAATGTCCGTGCAGATGAACTTGAAGCCCAGGTTAAGCAACTGGAATCGGACCATACCGCCAAGGATCACGAATTGCTGTCGCTCGAGATCCGAGTGAAGAATCTCGAGGAACAACTCGAAAAAGCCGAGAAGCAGCTGAAAGAAACGTCCGAGAAGTAAGGAATAAGAATAGAAAAGCCTCCGGTTTCGAAGATATTCATCATCTTACGATTTATATGATTTTTTCTTTTTTTAGGTTCAATGAAGCTGACTTGAAGGCAGAACAGGCGGAACGTGAGGTGACCAGTTTGGAACAAAAATTGGCAGAACAAGAGGAGAAGTATGAACAACTCCAGAGCAAGTTCAACGCATCTCAAGCTGAGCTGGATGAATTGAGTCGTCAATTTGAGGAACTCTAAACAAAGAAAAAAAAAAGAGAACTTTAGAAACGAAATGAAGAAACCAAACATGTACCAATAAAAAAAAAGCAACACAGAGACACTACTTTGCGGTTCTTGAAAGGGGAAAGCTCAGCCAAAAAAAAGCAACATTTGCCGTGGACAAAAATTATATCAAAACGTCGGTGAGGATAGTGCAGTGTGGTTAGGGTTCGGTAAGGGAATTGGGATGTTCCGGTATTACCAAAGAAGAAGAACATAAGGGAAAAGGGTATATGATCTTTTTTAACGAAGGTAACGATTGAGCATCACGTCCTTTTATCAAACTGTTCGTCAAATAGTCTTTTACGCTAATCTAGGCAAGTTTTACATCCATGAAAAAGTCACGGTGCATGGAAAGACTCGAACCTTAAGAGGATTCCCTTAAAGCACAACGCATATGTCATGGTCTTGCTTGCCGCAAAGTAGATGTATCAGCAGCATAAATTTGTCCTTTGCATCGGCGGGAACTGTCATCAAATAAATACAGATAAACCTTCAAAATCCTGTAATCTAACCTTTCAGGCCATTCAAGTAGCTGCCCTTGCTCTCTTTTTAGCTGAGATAACGATTACTCTGTCTATCTTTCATGAGGATGAACGGTATTCTAAGACTTGGCCTCTACCTTTATCCACTAGGGTAAAGGGACGAACCGGGACTCATTCGGCGTATTTCGTTGTATTGTCTTGACAGCAACACAAGGTCCATTTTACCTTAATGGAATAAGAACTTATCTTTTTTCCTTTTTATGGTTACGGTTTGAACATAATTCATATTGGAAGCAAACTGGCGCAAAATTTATACGGAAATACAATCTTCGGCTGGCATTGTGAATGCTTTGGTTGTTATTGATTTTTGGGGAGCATGTAGGAAAAGAGGGCAAGACAGGAACGAATAGAATGCAAAGTAAAAAGAAAAAGAAATTATTATTGCTTGTTTTGCAGTAGTTCGGATCGCATCTAGTGTGGACACCGTGTTTAGTTACAGCATTCAGTACACATCGCTGTAGTAGACTTACTTGGAATAAGCGTATAACGCGCTGAGTCTTTTTCATTCGTGCTCGAGATATTGAAATCGCTGGACAGTCTGGACCTCGTATCTCTAACGGTTCGTCTCTCTGTTTCGTTTCCTTTTGTTGCCGTAAGCCAAGTGCCCGTTTCCGATAAGGTTCGTACGCCATGATCTCTGCCTTTAACATACCACGGCCTCGCAAACGAGCGTCCCCTTTCTGATAATGTGATCAGTGCTATCCAACTAAAAGCAGCCCCCCCCCTTTTTTTTTACCTTGATCTTTTCTGCTTTTTCCACGTAAAAGCTCACACCATCATGGTTATTTCCCCAAGAACGAGATTTGATGTTATGTCGGATGGTACTTGCATAGCTACGTAACTTTGGAAGAACTCTAATTGTCAGCTTTAAGTCGTAGCCCGGAATGCTATCCTCCCGCTTTTGCCACATCTTTCCAGAGATAGCCAAGCTTTTAGCGGCTCGTGCAGCCTCTAAAGACTTTCCTGCGATAGCAAGCGCAAATGGACTGTCTGGCTGAACTTCAGGTTCGCTAAATGGTAACTGGTATTTCCCTGAATGAATGGCCACTATAACGATTCAATATCAGCATAGCTTTCTCCTTTTATCCTTCGAGCACTGACTTGCCACAACGTCGGAATCATCCGTGTAAATGTCCGTTCCCCAGATGGCTCTTTTCTGTATATGTTTGTTCCCATAACTGAGATAGCGTGCTGGAACGCGAACTTCAAAAACGCAGTTAATATGTCCAGACATATTAGGAAGTAGTTCGTCTGGCTGATACAAGTAAAACCCTAAGAAAATGATGATGAGAAAACTGGTGCAATAAACTTCGTCTGTAGAGTACCTAGTGACTTTTCCTCTATCCCTTCAACAGCCCGCCAGACTTGCTCGTTGTTAATTATAAGCTGGGGCTTCTTTTCTTCTTTATTCACTACGCTTATTTGTCGGCTTCCCCTATTTTCTTTGTTTCCAGCAACTGTACCTTTATCTGTTCCAGATGTTATTGCGCCGGGCGCTACTGTTGGCTTCCCCGTGCCATCCATCACCTCATGGTTACCATGTCCTTTTGCATCTTGTCTATGACCATCATCTGATGCGCGCGTACCTAGGAAGAATGCTTGATCCAATATGTTGGACAACGTACTTCCGCTACCATTTGTACCTGTGGCTTTTTGAACGCCCGTTAACTGCAATGCATTTGATAAGGACGGTTTGTCTTCCTGGCTGAAGCTACCACGATGGGTAGCGGCAAAGCCAGACCTCCCATGAAGTATGTTGGTAATATTTGCGGCTATATTTCCTATCACTGCTGCAGTCGTATCTGAGGACGATGCATTGGATCGACCAGCACCGGCATTGGCAGCTACGGCTGCTAACGCATTCCCAAGGATCTCGGAAGGCGATGCATGATCCTCTCGTTTAACATCTCCGCGTCTTAGTTTTGAGCTATTCCGTGATATTGCCGAGCTGCTTTCGATAATAGCTGCAGTAAGTTGCGGGATTTTGGATTTCTCTATACCAGGTGTACCACTAAGCCGACGCAATGCGGCATTAACACTGGGTAAACTATTGATGTTCCCGAGGCTCATCATCTGCACAGAAGATTTATTCCCCAATGATGTCGAAGACGAGATCGCATTAAGTTTTTGCGGCGCATCAGATGATGGTTTTGACATATCCTTGTATTGTGTGTCTGCTGTTGAAACTGGATTGTGGTCTAAATTGCTGGCGTTCATGTTTGAACCGATAGTTGAAGCGGCTGCGGTAGACGCTGGCTGTGGTTCGCTATGGGCCAAGCTTTGGCCCCAGGTTGCTGATCCAAAGGATTCTTCTTTTACGTCGATACTTGGAACCGAAGTTAGTGCACGCACGAGCTGTTCTTTTGTTAAGCTGTTCTTAGTAGCAGATACAGATTCGTCTTCCGTTTTTATAATGTGAAATGACTTTGATTCGGTATTAACATTTTCTGGCACAATATTGGAAGGCTGACTAGCGCTACGGGAATGCATTGTAGCAGAAGGCGAGGCGGGTTTTGCAATGGTATCGGTAGACTGATCACTCACAACGGATGGAGGCATGCTTTGACCTCTTAACACACTAGGTGATTTCTTCTTGGTTGGTAATATGCTGGTCGAGACAGGTGAATAATGCTTTCCATGGGTTTCTCGGTGGAAACTTGCTCGACCAGTTTCACTGAGTATCGCAGAGACAGACATACGCATACCCTGCCCTTCGTAAGGAGAATATGCTGATTTAGACGAGATTAAACTTTTTAAGGACGGAAGATCACGCGCTGAATGCTTAAGTGTTGCGTCCGATGCCGTTGTTGCTGCTAAATCTTTTGTAACTAATATGGTCTCTTGACCGCCCGGTATCTGGACTCTAGGAATCTCTTTTGCTGCTGAACTTGTCATAGGGCAAGCAAGCCCGGTTTCTGCTTTTATGCTGTTGGTCGGCGTTTCAGTTGTAGGCGATGAAGCGCATGAAAGATTAGAAGTTTCTACAGAAAACGGAAAAGTATAATCAGTCTGCACTGAGCAAACTATGTGTATGCCACAAATTATCTCTTACCGCTAGAAATTGATCCGGCAGTCAGCTGTGGTTTGCCTGAATCAACAGATGCTTCAATAACATGTGTGGGTTGCACTAGGCCTTTCAACCTATTTGTAGTTGTCCCGTTATTTTCATTAGCATCACTGGCAACGTTGCTCGTTGAAGCGTTGACACGTGGCGTCTGGATGGCTTCCGGGTGCACGTCATGTTCTTCATTGTCCTTTGATACTGGGTTGCTCCTTGTTTCAACGGAAGGATCTGTTTTTAACCGTTTATTGGTAGAGGAAGGGCTACTGCAGCCCTCCAAATCATTTGAAGGTTCGTTATTTTCTTGGTTATGACGTTTCGTTCCAGAAATTGCGCTGTCGTTCATGGTATGCGGAAACTTGGTCACTTTGGGTAGAGTCGCTGAGTTTTTTTACAAGTAACAGCTGAACAGTCCCAGAGATATCATCTCCGACTTCTTGCGCAAAAGATTCTCTGGTTGGATTGGGTAATCTTGGGAACTCATACAAACCGGCCACAATCGTCGACGTTGCTAGACAACTTCATCCTACACTAGCACAGACCAATCTGGCATCATATTCAACTAGATGCCACATTGAATGGATGATGGGTCTTTTACCCCAAAACTGAAAAGCAACGCAAATGTGCCTTTAATGCACTTGAAGATTCACAACCTCGGACACCTTTCGAAAATTGCAAGATATAAATTGGCTGCTATTTTGTGCGCGTGCTTACATATACTTATCAAACATCCAAAAAGTCGATGATGCAAACTAATATATCAACTAAGAAATTATAAGCCCCTGTTGTATCATGAAATCTTATAAGCAGTCTCTTGCTCTCAGAAATCTTCAATCCTTCGATCAACCATTATGTACGTCTGAAATGATGGTCTGCAATACGTTTCTTCGGACAGTCATCGATCAATGAGATGTTTTAGGCTTCTTACTCTTCTTCGTACGCTCCTTTTTCTTTAGAGAATCCATGTATGCTTTTATGATGGTGCCATACGCGTTTTGGAATTTGTTGAAGTCATCCGGGGCAACCTATCCAAGCACGTATCAGAATCTGACATGTATATATATTCGAGTTTCTTTCTATTACCATAGTGCTGATCTTTTGATTCTTATAGACGGCTCGCACCAAACAAGGGTATCGTACGTCTTCTGTAGCTGTACCGCTTTTCATGGCTTCTTCACTGCCTCTGGGAAGAGTTTGTTTAGTTCTGGAAGCCCTCACCAAACGACGGGAAGTCACTACATTCAGCTTTAGTTTCAAGTTGAAATCACTTGATGCCTTACTTCTTTTCATCGTCACGGCCACCGTGCCTGATTCTTTCGACTTTTCGTAAAACTGGCCAAGCTGGACAGTGAACTAGTAGTCATATGATGTCAATGCATCCATCAGTCGCACTTGTCAGTATTACCGTTAGGGGATCCAACGCTTTCATTGCACTATCTCGATAGAGTAACTGAGTGTTAGGCACTAACAACCCACTCATTAATTTTTTTGTTTTTTTCGTTTGGCTGGGCTTCTGAGTCGGGCACGATTTTTGCGGGACACAACTTTTCTATGCACCTCGAAAATCACTTCCAAAAAAATATGCTATCTGATCAGCCTTTGGTAAATGCTCGCGCTCAGTAACCCATGGATAAGCAGTTTTTCAGTCATCTCCACCTCGATATGCTCCGGTTTTATTTTCTTGTTAAATGCAAGTTGTACCATGATAATGATAGTTGCTTGCTGTTGTGAAGTATCAGCAGCAGATAATCACCTTAGTCTTAGCTATTGCTAGCCGTCCCTTTTGTTCCATGTGGCCGTCCTTTTAACGAATGTTAGCAATATTGCAAGCTGATCACCAGGCAATATCTCGTGAAATTGCTATATTGGTCATATATGGCAGTTCCCAGAGGGGGTCAATTTTACTTGCTCGAGTAGAAAGAAGCTCGGTATATGCCTTATATCCTGGTTCTCCACAAATGAACAGCAGTGAAACAGCTTGGGACTGCGGCTGGTCATAGAACAAAGTTAATAGAAGACGTTCTGCTGCTTAACGATAAATCTCTCTTTGATATCGTGTAGTAACTCTTTTGAACCTAGATTAGGACCTACTCAATGGTATCACGCCACAGTTGAATTTGACTTGATGATAATTGAATAAACAAAATAAGGAAATTCTTTATCTACTCTTTTCAAGATAAATGGGATCACGCAATCAAGTCATTCTGAAACGTAAGACTCACAAGTTGTGACCTTCAGGTTGAGGGAAAAAAACGTGCGCATTGCTGCTGGCTCGCGGAATAATCCGAAAATTCAGCTCATAAACTTGTGCTTCCGTTGGTTCCAAGTTGAGTTTCTTTATCCCCGATAATCTTGATTATCTTTCCTTTTTCACTGGTTACTTAGTATTCTAGGTTTTAAGTGCGGAAGCTGTTCAGTTCAAAGGATTTTTTCTTTTCTTTCTAATTATTCGCTACAAAGATCGATATCTTTTTCTCAAGGGGAACATAAGTTGGCAGATGAGCAAATATTTTAAATCGCTCTTATTCACAGATTTCCCTGCGTTGTTTTCATTTCGGAGGTAATCATGCAATGAGAACATTGTGCAGTATGTGCAATGTGGTACAACTTTTACCCAGCCACTTGCCCAAAGCTGCATTGCCCCACTGAATTTGCCTCATTGCACACAAAAGAACTCAGAGCTTGTGACTGCTCGATAAGATCTTTCATTTTAACAGATGTGGAGGGGGGTTTCAGTATCCTGTAATTTTGTCCTTGACATTATCGACTTTTCCTCTCATTAATTTCATCGGGTGCATTAGACTAATAAGTCTCCTCGAAGCAACTGGAGAAAGAACTACTCAGTAGGCCCTTCCTTGTTCGACGTCTTTAAATGGAGCCTTCGCAGCAACAAGGTTTGGTAGACCACTTTACCTCGCAAAAAGTCACAGCCCAGCCTATTACGGCTGGCAAGAGCGAATCACAGTTGAACCTTCGCCGTCAACTAGAAGACTTAACGTTTGGCTCTGTAAGACTTTTCCGAAGCAATATCGGTGGTTTTACTGATAACATTATCCAGATTGCAGGTATGGTGGGTAAATTCGTCGAATATCCCTTCGACACAGTGAAAGTCAGACTACAAACTCAGCCATCCGATCGTCCGCATTTTACTGGTCCTCTTGATTGCATCGCGGCCACGGTGAGAAACGAAGGTCTCAAGGGGCTGTATAAGGTACTTGGGTCTTTAGTAGTTTATTCAACAGGTATTTTTAAACCTATTCTCTTCATAGGGTATGTCGTCTCCTTTAATTGGGTCTATGGTCGAGAATGCCGCTCTTTTCGTTGGATATCGCCAAGTCCAGCGATTGATTCGGACTTACTCAGCAACGCCCGAACAAGCGGAGAAAATGGCAATGATGGCAGAGGAACATTTACCTCCACTCAGTATGACTCAGTTAGTTGTGGCAGGGACTGCATCCGGAGCACTGGCTTCTTTCATATTGACGCCCGTTGAACTGATCAAGTGTAAACTCCAAGTACAACTTGCTGGAACGTCCGTTCCGCCAACTTACACCGGTCCTCTTCATGTTATTACCCACACGTTAAAAAAGCACGGCCCGGCTGGATTTTATCGTGGTTATCTTGCGACATTGATCCGTGAAGCTGGTGGTGGTGCATTTTGGTTCGGAATGTATGAATACACTTGCTCGCTGATGATACGCCGAAGAGTCCGAATTTCTGATAAAGCGGTGACAAAGAAAGATCTGACTGCTCCAGAGCTCATGTTAGGTGGTGCCATTGGTGGCATGGCGTATAATGCATCCTTCTTCCCAGTGGACGTGATCAAATCGCAAATGCAAACGGACGAGGAGCTCCTGATAGGATCGCGCAAACGAACTTTTCTTCAAACTGCTCGAGAAATCTACGCTGGTGCTGGCATCCGCGGATTTTATAGAGGATGTGGTATCACAGTTATTCGCAGTGCTCCAACAAGCGCTATTATCTTTATGACTTACGTAAGACCAATGGTTTGCTTCTGGAATGGTTTTTTAACCGATATTTTTAGGAACTGCTCTCAAGACATTTTGGATTATAGGAAGTATTACCTTGCTTCCCGGTTTCTCTTGATTGGCAGGCTATCTTAATTATAACTATCTTTGTTCTTCTTTTTCTCGTTCCAGATTATGTATTGTCTCTCTCTATTACTTCTTACGTATTAAGTAATATATACCGTTGCCAGAGAAGACTACAGCTTTTTTAAGATGAAGTTATTTTGTGCTGATGAATCACTAACAACGATTTTGCGGCACGTAGTGAACCATGTGTATAAGGTTGATGATAGCAACAGTTGCCTGATGCTGCTGTAATTTCTATTCTTCACTTAATCTTGGTAAGTTTTGTAGGTGTTTAAGTATGGTATCGGAGACCAGCAACATTCACTTGAAGGCTGGCATCAATTTGCATTTCATCGCTTCAAAGCTTCTCCGATGGGGACGAACCTTGTGCAAATTGTTTTGTTAATCTTCAATTTTTGACAAGTTACAGCTAAAGAACAAAGGGGGGGGGCTCAAGGCAAACGAGGAATGCACGATGAACAAAAGGAAGTGTCGTTTTCTCATATTAGGGGAGCTATAGGTTTTTGTATATGTTGCAGCCACGCATAAACTCTAGGTTGACTAAATTTGATGTCAGTAGCACAATATGCAGTGGTTCAGCACGGCTATGTCACTTTAAAACAATGTCTTTTTGGTTTTATTGACCATCAGTTTATAGAAAGCAAATTATTGTCGTTTCTTCACCAAATTATCTCTGATAAAGGCTTTGGTTGATTATAAACATAAAGATGATTTATAGTCAACGGTTATAACTTACCCTACGAGTCATTGAATCACACAATTATGGCTGAATAATTACTCTTTTGTGTCCGTTTGGTAGATGCATCAATGGTACAGTTGTAAATATAAACTTAAACTTAGCTAACAGTCTCATATGAGCACAGTACAAATATATCGCGTATCTTCCCGTGACACACCAATTATATAAGGAAACGAAAAGATCATGTCGGGGCCGCCTGGAAAAGGGCATAATCAAAACGAAGGCACAGTCATTGTAGGGTGAAGATAACCAACAAATTAGCTGGATGAATGAAAGACCGAGCTAAGATAAAGTGCGATACGACAGGGCAAACGAGGGAAATGCCAGTTAGAGATCAGGATGGCACACCTTGTTAAATTTGAACAGGGTCTGTGGGTAACACCAGCCGGATATGCGGAATTGATGCTACAGTGATCCTCCGCTAACTCAATTCTTGACACGTGACTAATTCAAAGGGAAAAGATAAAAAGTTGTCATCTTAATGCATATTGAAAGTGCTAATAGATGCTAACATTTATTGCTCCAAGCAATAAATTTCAAAGAGTACAATATCTTGGGTCAAGACAATATTGCCCATTTTAACTGCATTCTTTTACTTTATTTTCCCGCAACTACGTACAATTATTTGGCGTTGGTGAATGTGCATGGTTGCTATAAGATTTAGTCACCTTTGTTTTGTCTCCTTAGCAGATTCATGGAGTGTTCCTCATGTACTAGCGATGATGGAAGAATGAGACGATAACGTGAACGAACAGAAATACAAAAGAATATTCATTTGTTATTGGAATTGGAATAAGTGTTCGAAGTAAACGGTAATATATTTATTTTGTTCATCAACTTAATATTCAAATCCGCATTCACTTGCCTAAGGAACGAATAGCAACGGATATGAACTGGGGACTGTTTTAATCGATCCCTACAAGCAAATGCAGAACGGAGAAGAAAGCATGCTGCTGGTTCTCAGCGTAGTATATGAAGTGAACAAAAAGCAGTTTAGCAAGATCAAGGCATGCTTGACCGCAGATGAACCTGACGTTCACAAAGCCATGCAATATGCTAAGTGGGTGAGCAGTACTGTGGGCAGTTGAAAACAAAGTACAGCGCTCTCCTGCAACGCGATGATGAAGTACATGGCGAAGCAGTTATGCTTACCGAGCAGACTCTGGAGGTATAAAACCTCAGTAAAACTGTTACGGCCGTTGAGAAGAACGCAATGTATTTCATCACAAACTACATCACTGCACTATGGGAAGTGGTTCCTGATGTACTGCTTTTCATTTAGTAAAGAAATAGTACATCAGGAACCAAAATTCAGAGTCCGCTACAGAATGTAACGTTGGTTCCCAATGGACTATTTTATACTTTATAGAAAATAGTACATCAGGAACCAGAAATAGCTCAATAGGAACTGATAGCGACCAGAAGGAACCCACATTTCCCATAGTGCTGACTACGGCACCAAAAGGATGAACTGTTTCCGTCGAGGGGTCAAGCAAAGGCAAATCACAACATACAGCAACTAGTGCCAATTTGCTTGTCACCTGTACACGGTACAAAAAGCAGGAAAAGGAAGAATAAATTGGGGACTCGTCATTTGGTTTTACTTGTTTCTCATCAAATTTGTTGTTTTACTTTTTCTTAATGCCTTTTCTATTTTCCATCTTATTCTCTCTTTTTATTTCTCGTTTAGGATGTAGTATATAGCTTGAAATCGAGAGGTTTTGAGGGGGGGGGGGTTCCCACTTCTTGGATGCTTAGATAAATACAGCGACAGAGAGAAACAGCAATAGCAACGTTTTTCATCCTTTTTTACCAAGCTACTATGACTGTGTCACATAACTGAAAAAGCAATGCTGCATACTAAGAAAAATTTAATTTGCTCGCCACGTAGTACGAAATATTTTTCATACAATGCCTTTACGTGCCTTAGTCGCCCTACTATATAAGCCCAATAATCGTACAAGATCCAGATAGTCGAAGTATCAAATATGTACACAAATATGCATAAAACAAATGTTAATATTGATGCTAGCGCCCAGAAGATATGTACATGTAATGTATTAACTATTGCTGTCAATTTTTACAATTTAGAGGAGAACAAGGGAAAAAGTAATTAACCGGCAGTGAACCATTTGAACCATTGGCATTATAACATAATTGTTACTCATCAACCTCATTGATCGTTCTTTTTTTGGGTCGAGGTGTAATGACGATTTTAGGTATCGAAATGTTTCTACGAGCCGTCCTTGCCGTGCATACAACACCTCGTAAGTCGTTTTCGGTTTCCACCAGTCGGTTTTCGCTTTTTGCGCCATATCTAGGAGAAAGTTCTTCCACACATCACAAGAAAATTAGCGAGATAGATTAACGTGTGCGCTGTATAGTTCAAAATCACCTTCCACTTGAACAGAAAACTGAAGGTTTCGTTGAACGATTTAATTTGGGATGGCTTTTTCGGAATATGGAGCTTTGCAACTGGTTTGGCAACGAAAATACCGTTGGTAAAATGCAGTATATACGCATATCCACAGGTCCCTATAGCAGCGTTCGTTTGATTAAGTGCTGTTACATGATGAATTCAGTGCAAAGAATCCTACTAACCCAGCCAATCCATTGCCAGCAAGTATGGTGGGAAGCCCATCTTCAATAACTTTGTTAAAATTGTAGCATTCGTTCGTAAATTTTTGCATTGCTGTTTCAATGCCATTGCTTCGCTAACGCCGTTTCGCTTCCATTCATTGGAAGATAATTCAATGCAGTGTCCATTTGATATCGTCATAGCTAACATATCGATTTTAGTGCCGTAAGTTGCCGTTTGCCCAGCCATTTCTAAAGACTGCGTTAAGTTTTGAAGTACTATGAGCAAATCCTTTGTGCATTGAGAGGCGCATTCGCCATTATTAACCCGAGAAAAGAAAAAGTCAGTAACCTGGCTCCCGTCCTCACAATCCAGGAACCCAATCGCTGCTGCTTTCTAGTTCTTACTCTCTCAAGACAACTGGCGTTTTGCGAAATAAACAATCGAGTAGCACAGCGGACCGTCTGTATACTGTGGTTTCGCTTTCTGCACTATCTGTTCGCCAATCATCAAAGTGTTCAATCCTATTAACGTCGGATGATTAATAACGTGCTGGGTATTTGAGCATACTTTTTAAAACATACACTAGCTGCGTGATGCCAAGCATATTATATAGGTCGGAGGATCGGTCTTTCACATGCTTATGTTGCAATTCGTGTATCTTCGAGAGCATAGAATCAGCGTCGGCACTAGCAACTTTTTACGTCAGAATCGGCCGCACCATGAACTTTATTTGCACTCTTTTTCTGCACCTATGTTATATGTATATAGAAAAAGGGACGGATAGAATCCTTGAGACTGTTGGATTTCTTTATTTCATTCAACTTGTCTGCCTATTTATAATCATTTGATCTTATGCGGGATTTGTAATTAGTGAACGTTCTTCTCGGCGATAGGTGTATGATTTAGCTAAGTGTAATAACTGCGGTAGAGCAGTGTCACCTTGTCTTCATCCTCGGTGATAGATCTCTGATTTAGAGAAGAGGTGCAGTCGGTGTTCCAAACTAGAGAAGTTCACTGTAAATGGAAACAGGTTAATTCCGATCATCCTGTTCATGGAACATAAGTACTAGGAAGTCACACTACGACAGCGACGTATACCACAGCACCTTTCAGTTATTTGGTCAAAGTATCGAAGATCGTCCTCGCATAAGCCGCTTAATGATGGAAATACAACATTTTTCAGTGTTTCAATATCCGTCTTGCCCAAAAAGGCGTCTAGGAAGTTGCATGATTTTGGCGAGATAAAGTTGCAGATGCTGGATAAGCTAAGCCTACATGATTTTACAAGTAAAAGTTAATTTTGCTCCACCTTTTGTTTTCACAGTTTTGGGAACAGAATCATACTTCGTCATGAGATCTGTATCGTTATCCTAGCCGTCCTCTTTGAGCAGATTTTTAGCAGCACTGGCGATCAATTTATCAGAAACTGTTCCTTGCTTTTCGCTCATGCTTCGTACGAAATCTTTTTCGACTCCACTAGGCATTACGCCGTCGGTCTGATAGGAAAAGCTATTATGACAAACAGAACGATAACATAATAACTCAAGTAGCTCAAATTTTTCTTCAATTACATAGTTTAAAAAGATTCTAATGAGCTTATCGGTGTCATCCTCCTCTTCAGACCCGGGTTCAGATTCAGGGCCACATCCAGATTGAAGTTCCCGTTCACGTTCGAGAAAGGATCTTGAGCTTGATTGTACATTGCTAAAGCTGTCAGCTGCTTGTTGCACTAGATTCGTCATTACTGCACCAGCAGCAGCAGAGGCACGTGCTTGCAATGTGCGAAGTGATTCTACTCGGTATACTTGGGTAGTAGTGTGCTATATGAAAAATACTCGAACATTAACATGTGGGATCCGTAATGTAGCTAATAGCACAATATATCCTGAATTACCAGCTGCTGTAGCTCTGTGAACAACGGTGCCCAAAAAGTGCTGCGGTATTTACTAGGCCTTAGATAGGAGAAAACTCAGTATGTCAGCAAACTTCAACCGTGTGCAATGTGCAACGTATAATCATAGATACTCACGTTAACGGCAGAGCTGGTCTGATATCCCGCATTTTTAGAACAAATCGAGACCTCCAAAGTCTATAAAGCGCTTCTGGCGTTGCGACTGCAGTTTTGGCTGAGCAGGCAACAATATACTCAGAATGGGCCGTAATGAATGCTTCCTATGTCGGTTTTTTGTTGTTTACTATATAATATTCTAATTCTGCGGAAAAGTATATATGAATAAAATGCTCTACCAAGTTTTCTTTCTGTGGCTTACAGTCTGATCCCATGTAATTGTCTGCCATGGTTACAGAACGAGGCGCACGTCTTAAAGAGTTGCCTTGGTGATTGACAGAAATGATTCAAATATTCCCAATCTTGGACGCGACATTGGAGAAAATCGCGTGAAGTCACGTGTTGAATGTCAGTTATGCTAGTCTTTGCCCAAAGAAAGCTTGTCAGAAACCTTAAGATTCCCCATAGGCGAGGGCTATGAATAGCAGCTGCGACTTTACTGATACAATTACTGCGTATGGCTTCTGAAGAAGACCGTTGATACAAACAAGATTCGCAATAACATGTTGTTTTGGTAGCAAAGAATAACAACTTCCTGACACACACGGAAACAAGTGAAGAAAAAGGAACCGCCTTGTGTTATAGTGTGCTCATTGTGGGGCCAAACACAATTCGCAAAAAATCTCTTTACAATGTTACGGAAAGAACGGAAGGACTAAGAACAGCCTTGAGTTCACCTCGAAATAGGAAGCTTTAGTACGATAGTATTATACTTGGGAAGAATACGATTAATTAAGCAGTTGAAGTGCGAGCTGCCTATAAAGGAGTACAAGATGCGATATCAGGCGCTGCAGCACTTACTCACAGATATATTGCTAATGAGAGTTGGTATTTATGCTAAACGAAATAGCATGCAAAACAGTGTAAATATTTCTGTATATTTACATTCAGATGCCATTTGCAGACAGTCGCCATACTGTTATACTTATACACCATCTTTTTACACATACTGTTAACAACTGAAGTAACTATTGTAGTAGAAATATTAACGTAAACACTTAGATTATTTGTATAAAATTGATTACAGATGCAAATTCAATTCAATTTTGCTTTATGATGCTAAGCGTTGAGGTTATCAAAGTATGTCCGCTCTCACCTATTCAGAAAATATTCAAATAAACTAAAAAGTCTAATATGACAGAACGGAAAAAGGAAGGAGCTATGAAGAAATAGTGGTAGTAAGGTAAGAGAAAAAATGAACATGTCTATTGGGAGGAATGAGTGTAAGAGAAAAGAGAAGGTAATCCAGATAGGATACGAACAAGGAAGACATTGTAGAAGGGAGTCAGTGATAGGGTCAGCAATAGAAACCGCACCATTGACACGGCAATGATTACGAAAAGATACAAAATGACAGTACTAGCCCTCCCAGATCTGCATCACGGATAAGGTTAGTTTTATCAACAGATATCCATTTCAAGCGCCAGCACAGGTATCGGCTCCATTCCATAAGTCTCTAGAGAATCTGCATGATTAGGTTAGCACCCAGGCAAGGTCGAGATGGTGCTCAGCGGGACTGCCCGATTACTTCACCGGCAAAGTTTATCTTTTAATATTGTAGAAGGTACTCAACAGCGATTGAAGTTGTGTACATTAAGGTCCAATATACCGCTCAAAGAACAGGGAATTACACATGTGAATTAAATACAATTTCAAAACCGCATTTCAATGAGCTGAACTTACCTGACTGTCCAAATTGTATTTGTACACTAAATGACCTGAGCTCAACCACAACTGATTAAAAAACTAAGCAGCAATGCAGATTGAGTATTGTTTTTGTTAGAAACACATACTTTAGCCATGAAAAAAAGTTGCTAGGTCTGTCTTCGCTAATAATGGTAGTCCATATGCAGGCAACGCAGCGCATACATCAATACTATTTTCACTCGGGGCGTCCTTCTTTCATTCGAAGAACTACTACATGCATGCGACGCAAACACGCAGATTCCCTGTACACTTTGACTGCAGAAAACCGGTAAGCATCTAAAACAGAAAAAAAACCACCTAAATATTAATGTAGATTGAGTATTGTTCGTTACAAACACATACTTAAGCCATGAAAAAAAGTTGCTAGGTCTGTCTTCGCTAATAATGGTAGTCCATATGCAGGCAACGCAGCGCATACATCAATACCATTTTCACTCGGGGCGTCCTTCTTTCATTCGAAGAACTACTACATGCATGCGACGCAAACACGCAGATTCCCTGTACACTTTGACTGCGCAAAACCGGTAAACGTCTAAAACAAAAAGAAACCTACGCACCAATGTAGATTGAGTATTTTCTGCGTAATTCTCTCTTTTCGTTGATAGGAAGCATGTACCTGTTTATATCAAGAGCAATTATTCGATATACTTGTTTCATGTGAGATGATCCATAAAATTGTTTTTCTAACTTCTACTGGAGTATTTAATTGTTTGTAAGAAGGTGAGAAGAGATAGTTTTACACAAGTCAGCTAGAAACTTCCACTGACACTGCGCACTGCCAAAGGTGACGTAATCGACAGTCATGGCAACGTACTGGTTTTTTCAAAAATTGTTTTAAAGCTTCGGATAACGAATTTTACATTTTTCTTGTTTAGGGCGTAGCGCAACAATACTTAAAAAGCATGGGCACTCATAGCACTAATTACTGAATATTAAACGAACATCTAGTTGAGCAAGACATTGAAATGCAAAAATACTCTGATGAGGAAACTGATTTAGCGCAGGACATGGTTGATGACGTCTATGGTTCACCAGAGTCGAGTCAAGTGGAATATTATTTAAGCGAAAAGAGATCTTAAGAGCATACATAACAATGCAGCATTGGGAAGTTACATTAACCGTTTTTGATCTGTACACCAAGTTTTAACTATATCGTATCTAATTTTGGTTCAGTTAAATGAAAAGGTTTGAGCGCGGTGTTGTGTAAGGTTTAGACGTTTTTTATTGTATTGCGGTAATGGAGTGATTGCATATAAAGTCTGTCTTAAAAGTAATGCGAGCCATAGACAAGAGTAAAAAAGTTCTGTTATTGCTTCTAATATACAGAGATGAGGCATGCTTTGTCAAGTTTTTAAGGAAGGCAAGAGTAAACGCAAGAGTAGGGAAAAGAATAAAAAGCACAAACGTTCAGCAAAGAGAAGACTTCATCATTTTGACACATAAAAAAGACGTATTGTGAAAAAAAAATTCTGTTCTCTTTTATGACATGGAATGTTTCAAGGCGGACAACAGATGGGTTTATTATATATATATGAGTTACTAAGTATTCTCTAGGAAAGCGATCGCCGCCGTGAATCGCTCAATACCAGCTCCTTAACAGTGTCAGGGTTTAGACAATTATGCTCAAAGGGAACGAAAAACTTCACCTGCAAAAAACAACGCTCCGATGGCACTGAAGATGCCAGAATAGCCAAATACCATCTCACCATCTGCGCTAAAGCCGCGCACTCAATCCTATAACGCTTCCAAGAGAACATCCACCAGTGCTTGTACTTTCTGCAAGGTACACCTCAAGCTCATCTTTCGATCACTTTGTATAGAATAGTTTGAATGTGTCAAGGACCAGCTGCTGCGAATTGCTACTTAATTCCTGAGACTTGAAGTGATTGTCTCAGAACTGGCACACTTGACGCATACATGATACAACGTATTCTTCCTCCCAGCCATTCTCCTCCAGTATTCATCCTTTGTCCTAGGATCCATCACTGTACTGATCGCATACAATGCTGTCTCAGTCTTGGAGTAATACTTGCACATCTACTCAAAGGCAAGTGTGGTACCATTACATAACATTGGGCTCTACATAACAATGAATTACACGAATTAATAATAAACTCCTTGTATATCCAATAGAAATTCCTTACCATAGTTGGGCTTTTTTCTGCATAATCATCCACATCATCGAACAGCTTATTATATGCGAGGACGGTGTAATTGATAGATGGGTAATGCGAAGTGGACAAAAGCTTGGTGGAGCTCTTGCATATGTTCCCAGTCACTAGAAGAAAGCACAAACTGTTGAAGCTCGTTTGGAAGTAAGCTGCACATAGAGTCGTAAGCATGTTGAAGTTCTAATGCTGTCTCAATCATCTTCAGTGTTGAGTTACATTGAATTCTAACATCAACGGCCAGCTCTATTTTGCTGTTTCCATTTGCATTGTCACCATTATTCATGCGAACACATCTATGGAACAGTTTACGCCGTTGAGAAGATGAGCGCATTTTCACAATTCCTTTTCTGAGATGATTCAGAATTTCACCTACATATAATTGAAAACGATGGTAAAGAAACAGTTTGGCTTTGATGGGAATAAACTTACCGATGGGATTATCTCCTTCATGAACAGGTCTGTCCATGTCAAATGCAGCATCACTTTCACCGTCAACTGGAGCTTCCGCCTTCAATCCATCCTTGATTACCGTCTGCACAACCAGGGTTGATAATGTGTCCGATACATAGTATACGGTTTTCTGCTGCATCAAAAATATTCCTAACCAAGTCGTTGCTCTATTTCTCTTGCCATGGCAAACATTGTAGACGCATTGTCTGTTGTGATGAATGTTTTTGATTTTGTACGCATGCGATCAAGAACCTTCAAAAACAAACCTGCGAAATTTTGATGCAGAGTGGGCGCGAGCAAGTAAAGACAGGCTTTTTTTCCTAAATGATTGAAATCTCAAATTCCGTTGCAGTGATCGTGGCTGTGAATAACAGAGGTGCACGTGCCTTTTTTTCCCTTCCCTTTTTCCCTTCCCTTTTTTTCACTTTTATTTCTTCCCCTTTTTTCCACCATGACTACTCCAAAAAGAATATGTCCTTACTGTGAAGACGACACCAAAACATTTCCATCGAATCAGAACGTTTGAATCCATGCATTTAGGCAACACAGTATGTTGTCACCAAGCGATCTGTAAAGGGGAAAACCTCTGATCAAACGCAAAGTGAATGGACTATTATATTTGTGCCCTTGTTGTATCCAAGTGATGAAGTCAAAAAGCAAGTTTAAGCAGCATGTACATGAACACAGTTTCAAACTTAGCAGCACCGTTGATTGATACTTCAACGAACTTCTGTAAAGATTTTCATTTAGATTATTTGATGGGTTAATACTTATATTTTGTTTTTTGACAGATGCATCTCTTCTGTATTGGTCTTACAAAAACGTGCAAAATACGAATCTGTGCCTGTAAAATATTTTCCTCCTTCCCTGTTAGAAAGGATTCATCAAAACGTTTTGACCTCCTTGGCTTTACCCGATTCACTCAACACTGACCTTTACATGTCCATAGGGATCGTCAAAAATCCGTGATCCATTTATCCGATCCGATCTGTATCCAGTTTTAATGGATACGGATCATCATACACTTTTTTCAGAAATTACTGGCGCATTTTTGGGATGAGAGCTGGCGTTACACAAGAGGAGTAAGAGGCGTAGTGCCAAGGATGAATCTGACGTAGAAGTAGAAGGGTATACTAGCGTACTATCAGAAAATAAAGTGGCACATTATTCTATCGTTTATTACTTTGAGAATGATGACAGCTACATTTATCCATGAAGACGGTCATGGCAACATGGTTGGTGATAAAGGCGAAGACGTTGCTGTCTTAGAAATGGATGTCAATTATGAAACCTACCCACTCAATTCGGTCACCAATTTCAATGAGTACATGTCCTTGAAGCCACCTGAAAAACCTGTGAAGGAACCGAAAGCAGTCGAGGAACAACCAAAAGTGAAAGCCAAAAAGGGACCGAAATGACTGCAGGCACGATACACTGATGCACAAAAAGAATGGCTGTTTTACTTGGTGTATGAAGAGGGCAAGTCCGCTAGAGAGGCGGCTCTCGAGCTTAAGATTACACCAAGGACTGCCCAAAGATGGGTGAAAATGGATCAAGACAACCCTGATCCTGATGGTGGTTTACCAACCACAGCTAGTAAAACCACACGCCCTGTTGGAAGACCATCCAAACTAGGGGAGGAGCATGCGGCATTCTTGACCAACTTGGTTGATGAAAACCTATACCTTGCCCTTGACCAGATGATGGAGAGTCTCACAAAGCAATTTGAAGGATTAGAGGTGTCCAAAACAGCACTCTATAATTTTACGACTGAAAAGTGCAGAATCACCTTCAAAAAAGCACACTTCCACTCCATTGAAAGGAACTCACCAGCTAAGATTGAGGAACGATTCAACTGGGTGACACGTTAGCTAAATACTGATATGGATTTCTGCAGCAATTGTGTTTTTATCGATGAATCCGCATTCCATATCAACATGAAACAAAGCTCGGCATGGTCAACAAAGGGTACTCAAGCAACAGTAACTGTACCAAAGACGAGGGCGAAAACCACCACGATTCTTGGTGCCATTTCGCCATATGGCGTTATGCAAATATCTGTAAGATTGCCAAAAGCGATGCCTCCTTCCAAGAAATGAAAAGCTGCTGGAAGTACCAAAACTGCTTCTGCTACCAAAAGTGGAACGGTCACTGGCCACTACTTCAACTTTGTTGCTAGTACATTGGATATGATGGACCAGCATGAGGAGTTCAAAGGGAATTATTTAGTGATGGACAATGCACCTATTCACAAACATGACGACATCGCTAAATATATCCAAAGCCGTGGTTATGGGTGCATCTATCTTCCCTCTTATTCACCTGAGCTCAATCCCATTGAGCAATTCTGGTCAGTGGTGAAGGCCAAGTTGAAGCGTCATAGGCTTTTGGAGGAAGAGACCTTGACTTCGCAGATCAGGGATGCATGCAATGAGGTGTATTTTAGCGATCTGAAAGGCTTTTGCAAATATTCAGTTTCTAAGTTTGATGATTGTTTGCAACGCAAACCTCTCTAATAAATATGACTATCCCGCTCAGTGAACATTGCTTCTTTGTTTAAAAGTAACGAACGATAGATAATGCGTCACTTTATCTTCTGATAATACGCCAGTACTCCCTTCTGCTTTTGCGTCAGATTCATTCTTGGTACTACGCCTCTAACTCCTCTTGTGTAACGCCAGCTCTCATCCTAAAAATGTGCTGAAAAAAGTGTAACTTGTACACTATTTAGGAATAGGTCATAAAATGCCAGCTAGCAGTCCATTCCTCCCATTCACCTTTGTTTCCCAATCCAATGCATGTGAACGATTGTCCTGCTCTAGCCCAGCATGCCCATCATCCAACTTTCTTGATCCAAGGGGATTTGAGTTTAAAACGCTCAAACATAGAACATCATCCAGTTTCAGAGAAATCATTTTGCAAAATGATTTGTAAACTGCCAGCTAGCAGCCCATTCCTCCCATTCACCTTTGTTGCCCAAACCAATGCATGTGAACAATTGTTCTGCTCTAGCCCAGCATGCCCATCATTCAACTTTCTTGATCTGATGGGATTTGACTGAGCTACGGTCAAACAAAGAAGTATCATAGCAACATGAGAAACATCAATTGATTAATGATTTGTACACTGCCATCTAGTAGCCCCTTCCTCCCACTCGCCATTTTTACCCAACCCAATGCATACGAACGATTGTCCTGCTCCAGCCCAATAGTCCCATCCTTCAACTTTCTTGATTCGAGAGGATTTGAGTGAACAACGCTCAAACACAGAAGTGTCATCTAAGCAACAGAAAAGTCTACTTAATTTCCAGGTCTTCCGCTCCCAACTTATTTTGCCTCTTCTTCCCATTCTCAACTGTTGCCCCACTCAAGTACAACTACCACCTGCGAACGATTGTCCTGCTTCAACCCACCATGTCAAGCATACAATTACCTTGATCCAATTGTCTTTGACTGAATGGCATGTCCATGGCGTGTACACAGCCTTCTTATCACTCTACTTCAACACGTGTCTTTCTTGACACTTCGCCTTCTCTTGTACACACTCCTCTGCCACAACCAATCGTAACAGCGTTTGATCCTGTAGCTTCCATTAGCAAGGCCTTTACTCCATTGTCTCAAACAGCGTGTGGTATATGTTAGAGACAAATGAGATAAAAGAAAATCGGACAATAGAATCCTTTGAGACTGAGTCGAGATTGTTTTTATTATCATTATGTTTTCACGACTATTTATATGTTGTCTCTAAATGTAAGTGTATGCGTTGTGTAATGTGTTGTTCTATGTGTTGTCTCTATAGATGCAGTGTAGATCTATGAGGATAGAGAAATGTAAAGAAAGAGGGAAAGAACCACCTTGCATAGATTAAACTGTACACTTAGTTTGATACATGATGCATGTAGTAAGATGGTCTGATCGTCTTTATACTGCGTAAAGGAGAGAGCTACATTGCATGTAAAATACGATGATCCATATACCAAATTGGGAAACTGTATTGTAGTCCCGCTATTAAGGTGTATAACGACATACTAGCTATATGACACAGCGTTCTCTCTGCTTGCAGCAACTTGCCTTATAGCCGCTTTTTACGTGAACAGCAGATAGCCATTGTATAGAAGTAGCATTATTTATATGAAGCAACTTGCTTTAGTACAAAAGGATTCCTATAGATGATTCCATATCAGTTATGAATACGCCATAATACAAACAATCTTCACCTGCTCGAGCCATGATGGAAAATGATCCAGCAAGGAAGGGCCAATAGCCGAATAGGAAAGGAAGCAGCAATTACATGGCACTTTCAATCAACATTTTGAGCTTGCAATGGTTATGATGGGTGGATAGATACAATCAAGTTGGAATGTCTTTTCAGTTACTTGATACATCGTCAGCCAGAAATGAATGGCGAGTTCATGGCATGTACACAGCCTTCCTGCCACTCTACTACAACACACGCCTTTCTCAATACTACACACAATGTCTTGCATTCTCGTCTACCATAACCAAACATAACAGCGTTCATTGCAACAGTTGCTATCAGCAAGTTCTTCATTGTCACAAACAGCATTCACAACCTTGTTATTCTACTACAGCTCAGGTCTTGCACACTTCTCTTCCTCCACAACCAAATGCAACAGCAGTTGCATTAGCAAGGCTTTGACCCCATTGTCTCAAGTTACATGCAACAACATACTTTGGTGCACATGGATTCCAATGGATGGTGTGCCATATCAGCTATTATGTACACCGCAATACAAGCAATCTCCACCTGGTTGAGCTGCAATAGAAAGTGACCAAGAAAGAGATGGATCAACAGCCAGATGGGAAAAGGAAAGTACATCAGCAAGCGATCACGTGGCTCTTTTCAACCAACATATTGGATTTGCAATGTTATGGATGTATGGATGCAATCAAGTGCAGCGATGAGGAAGAAGTACTTGAATGTCACTTTGCCTATTTGTCGCGTTGTCAACAGGGAAGATGGATCATATCACGTGGATGTGGCTGAGGATGATGATGGATTGGATAGAATTGAGTAAAAGGTTTATGATATTCTATGCACAGAGACCCACATTAGCGTCACTGCAATTACTAGAGATAATCATTACATTATAAAATAAACCTTCTTTATCCCTGGCAGACATCATAACATTCATGCCATTGCTAGTAAATCCTTGTATACATCAAACATATCTTTAGCTTTTTGTAAATTGACATGGCGTGCATGGCAGTCAAGTCCAACAATCTTTGCTTAGTAGCTGGGCAATTGAAACTCCTCGTTCATGATATTATTCAAATAGGCGTAGTATTGATCCTTCAGGTCTTGTCCACTGTTGTAATGCGACCTTTTACTGCTGTAATGCTCAACTGCTCTAAGAGCTGAGCATCAACTCATACAAGCAACAACGTATATGATGTAATGAACCAATTGCAAAGGAGCTTTAGGGGGAAGAAAGGGTTGTTGTTTATTCATACTCTCTAACGGCACTAATGCATGTGTTTGAGAAATACTAACAGCCAGCTGACACTTCACAACACCACTCAGCTTGTTACATCAATTCTAGCTATTCACAATGAGTGAAGACCTCTTTTTATGTAGCATCATGCTTACAGCGAGCATAATAAAAACAGAAATATAATTGTTTCTCAAAATTCTACAATCAATCATGGAATCCTTATGAGAGTAAAACTGCTCGGCTTGGTCCAAAGCACCTTGTGTGCGAGTTTCACCATCGAGGTGGGCAACCCCAAATTTCGCCATGTCATCACTAGCCAAACACACATCGGGTTGATCTCTTAGAATTTGTGTTTGACAAAATATTTTTGGCTTGTGCAGGTATATTTGTAACTACGTCTATAACGGAACTCTTGGTATCTTGAGATGATCCAGTCATTTGGTCTCAGTGATGGAGTGTTTTTATCTAGGATACATGCCTAGAGGTCTACCAGAGTGCTTGTGAGAGTGAGGGTTAACTCCGATCTTGTATCCTAGTGACGTGGTTTTGGCATGGTGTGAAGCAGCAGCAAAGCCAGCCTTGGAATAGACCTCTGCTACTTTTATTTTACCCTACATTGGTTTCAAGGTTGGCTCTCCTCGGTGTCAGCAGTAGGCCTTTAAGGACGCCCTAGTGAAAGCAGTGGGATCGTAGATTGTCATGTGTGCTGGATTTATCCCCATGCATGGACCATTGCAAGTAGCGTATGTCTTCACCATGTTATGCCTGTCTGGCTTCAAGGCAAGTATCTTTATTACTTCCATTTTATACATATCATATCAACTAACTTCTATTCCTGGTATCAGATGCATAAGATCTGTTGTCTGATATTATCAGCAAAAGCATGGCAAAGGCAAAGGAATCAGTTGGCTCTCCCAAGTGTCAACAGTAGTTCTTTGAGGACGCCCTAAGTGAAAGCAGTGGGATCATAGATTGTCATGTGTGCTGGATTTATCCCCATGCATGGACCATTGCAAGTAGCGTATGCCTTTACCATGTTATGCATTTCCAGCTTCCATATGGTTTCTTTTCCCTATTGCATCATGCATGATTTTTATCCCTTGCAATTACAACATGTATAGCTGAGAATGAGTACTGTCGTATCCTTGGAGCACTTGCCTGCACGATTTCCTATGAAACACCCAATCACAAGAACCATCTTTCCGTATCTTTCATACATGTAGAAAACCTATCGCTGCACCATTTATACATATGAATGCTACATAATGTCTTACGCAATATACAAAGCACCACAGGCTTCAAATCAATCGTGCGCTTAATAACATGTAATTGCCAATGTTGACATCCATACTTATTTGAAATGAGCTGTTGATGTCCTCTATTGGAACTCTGGGTCCAGGCTGTTGGGATATCCATCATGCACAAGGACAAAACACCCACTACTGTCTTCTGGTATACCTAATATTTGCAACAAAGGCTCAGCTTCATGGCTTGAACATCGATCTCAGAAGAGATTCATCTTTTGCTCCTTTGTGTATTATCTTATGAGCAAAGTGGACAAAGTCTGGTATTTTATTCAATATTTGACATGATTATGTCGCTTGCGATCAATGGTTTTTTCAATGACATGATCAAGGTTTTCAGCAGTGGGACTAACTCTGTTGCGTTTGCTAATGATTATCATCGCGGATACATTGGATTGCTTGCAATGATGGTAAAAGTGATGGGTGACATTCTTAATTTGGCTAAGGCTTGCAAGATATGCAGGAATGTCCTTGATACATAATGGCATTCTGATTATGACAAGCTCTTCCATCAGATACAGACCATCGGCCTTGAGTTCCATAAGATAGTATGTCAAATTTGGACCTAGAGCATTGAGTTAAGTATGGATATTCTTTTAAAAGAGAAGAATTCCCAAGGATTTACCAACTACATGTATGCCAAGGCTAGCTTGTAACTTGTGTTCATCAATTGTATCTTTGCAGAAGTGTCCAAGTCGCAACAAGTCCATATTTGTTTGATAATGGTTGTCATATTCAGCAGCCGATTTCACTTCTCCATATCCAATGTTGATTTCGAAATTATTGTCCATCAATGTTGAAATGATACAGTCAGGCCGTCGATTTGCCAAGGAAAAGGATCGCTTATTTGCAGGGACAGTGGTTGGCCTAAATCAGAAGGTGCTCGTTAAATAAAAAGATACCATATACGTTGTAATAACTTACCAAAGTATTTGGGTGTTGGTCTCATCATCATCGAATAAAGGTTGCAAGGCTGGTGCCAAATATCAGGTGCAATAGTTATTTTCTGATATGTTGTTTATGACGCGATCTGAGGGCAAGGATAGATATCTAATAATATGTCATAAGCACACAATTCATCCATACTACAAGCAAGACTTACAATTGATGGATGGACATGATAATCTTTTTATCCAGGTCATCAATATCCAGATCATCAACTGCACTTAACAAACTTATGATCTTGGCACACGTATCCAGCCTGCTTCGCTTTCCATAATAAAGATCCTATATACAAAGACACGTAAGCTCAAAATGATGATATAGTGAAGGAATAAAGAATGGCGTGTTTCTCTTATTTGATAGCTTACCCAAACAATTTCTATCAATTTGACCATCACATCGTTGGGGAACTTGACTGTTGTATCTATGGTATACGTCGCTGTCATAGTGTGACTTCCTAGTACTTGTGTTCCATGAACAGGATGATCAAAATTAACATGTTTCCATTTACAGTGAACTTCTCTAGTTTGGAACACCGACTGCACCTCTTCTCTAAATCAGAGATCTATCACTGAGGATGAAGACAAGGTGACACTGCTCTACCGCAGTCATTACACTTAGCTAAATCATACACCTATCGCTGAGAAGAACGTTCACTAATTACAAATCCCGCATAAGAGCAAATAATTATAAATAGGCAGACAAGTTGAATGAAATAAAGATATCCAACAGTCTCAAAGGATTCTATCCATCCCTTTTTCTATCTACATATAACACAGTATCAAATGGTCGAAGCAATTTTTTCACAAGGTCATTGTTGAAGAACTTTCTTGATTCAGGGTGCATACGACCTTTGTTCACCAATAAAACCAATGCAAGAGATCTATAAAAACGTTAGCAACTGATTGCAAAAATTAAATACAACATACTAACAATAGATGATAAATGTCACATTCCATCATCAGTGTGGTGGCCTTTATACGATCCAAGACGAACAATTGATACTCATAAAATTTCCAAGATACGTCGATGGCATCGATGATCAACCGGTCAGATGCAATGGGTGTACGAACATTCTGTGAAATAGAACTCAAAGGAAATTCTTCTGTATTGCTGGATGGCGGTGATATGTCGTCGGCTTCGGAGTCACTGCTGGTACAAATAAACACACGTTGAATAAAAAGAGAAAGTGGATGTGCCGTTTTTTGTTTCTATACCTTATAGTTTCAACATTTGATGTTGAAGCACAATTGCATTTGTCTTCTTCATCCAAATCGCCATCAGCCAAGCGCTTTGCAGGAACTAAAAAGTATGTTCAATCATTATCTGATGTTCATGGAGAGTAGAGATCAAGAAGCATACTTGTAGAACTAGTTGCATGAATTACTCGTTGACCTTCTGCTGCCACTGGCTCTGCAGATACCACCAACAAGTTGAGCGCTTGTTCTTTGAAGATATGTGCCAAGTTCCTCTGCAAATACATAAAGTTATTAGCAACAAGCGTCAAATGAAATATCTATTAGCACATACCCTCCTGTTTACTTTAACCATGATTGTGTCCTATCGCAAATGATCATATGCAACTTTTTTGCTGCTGCACCTCTGAATATCTCTGTTGTCGTCTTCAAGTAGTTCCTTGTACCAATTGAGCCAGATCCTGTGAAGACGTGCTGCGCTATTTGCCGCTAAACCGACCGACCATAGTGCAATGTCATTTTGGTGTTCTCTGATAAAGCTTGGGAATCTTGGACACCTGTGCGTTTGTAGAAAGTCTTTCAGCTCTAAGCAACACATTAGTTGTTGAACGTATACTTTGATTGTGACGATTCCAGTATTACTGTCTTCTCCTGGGTATGCTGACATTGTAGATGACAAAGAGCAGAAGCTCCCCAGCTACAGGATTATGCATACATTTTCTGCTACTGGGCTGACATTGAAAGTTGGCATATGGGAGTACAGCTATTGGTGGATGGGAAGAGTTGCTTCAGTAAATGGTGCAACAGGTATTCGTAAATAGACAGCAACATGTGCCAAATATCAGTCATTCCCAAAATATGAGATAACAAGATGTATCATTCAACCGCTGCTGGTGCCGTAGCAATCCTTTTACCATTTAGTTACTATCTATTCCCCACATTTTCCTTTCTTTGTCACCTCCATCATTACAATGATATCTATTCCATCTTCGTGTGTCACCATCCATAAACCAGCGTCATAAAATGTGCAATGTGCTAAGCATTGCAAGTTGGCTTTTCATATTTCTACCTTGGAGCAGCCCAATATCTTAAAAACAATATGCGCAAAAGGCTTTATATTCAAATTGATAGGGTATGGGCAAAACATATATAATTGTACCATTCTATTTTTGGTTTCTGCTATCATAATCATCTTTCATCCTCCATGATTGCAAAATAGCTGCTCTATGCATTGAATCGCGTATTTTGATACCACCCATAGCTGTACAACACCTTTCATCATAGACATAAGTTCTTGACTCAATTCCATCCAATCCATCATCATCCTCAGCCGCATCCACGTGATATGATCCATCTTCCCTGTTGACAACGTGACAAATAGGCAAAGTGACATTCAAGTACTTCTTCCTCATCACTGCACTTAATTGCATCCATACATCCATAACATTGCAAATCTAATATGTTGGTTGAAAAGAGCCACGTGATCGCTTGCTGATGTACTTTCCTTTTCCCATCTGGCTGTTGATCCATCTCTTTCTTGGTCACTTTCTATTGCAGCTCAACCAGGTGGAGATTGCTTGTATTGCGGTATACATGATAGCTGATATGGCACACCATCCATTGGAATCCATGTGCACCAAAGTATGTTGTTGCATGTAACTTGAGACAATGGGGTCAAAGCCTTGCTAATGCAACTGCTGTTGCATTTGGTTATGGAGAAAGAGAAGTGTGCAAGACCTGAGCTGTAGTAGAATGACAAGGTTGTGAACGCTGTTTGTAACAATGAAGAACTTGCTGATAGCAACTGTTGCAATGAACGCTGTTATGTTTGGTTATGGTAGATGAGAATGCAAGACATTGTGTGTAGTATCGAGAAAGGTGTGTGTTGTAGTAGAGTGGCAGGAAGGCTGTGTACACACCATGAACTCGCCATTCATTTCCGGCTGACGATGTATCAAGTAACTGAAAAGACATTCCAACTTGATTGTATCCATCCACCCATCATAACCATTGCAAGCTCAAAATATTGATTGAAAGTGCCATGCGATTGCTGCTTCCTTTCCCATTTGGCTATTGGCCCTTCCTTGCTAGATCATTTTCCATCATGGCTCGAGCAGGTGAAGATTGTTTATATTATGGCGTATTCATAACTGATATGGAATCATCCATAGAAATCCTTTTGTACTAAAGCAAGTTGCTTCACATAAATAATGCTACTTCTATACAATGGCTATCTGCTGTTTACGTAAAAAGTGGCTGTAAGGCAAGTTGCTGCAAGCAGAGAGAACGCTGTTTGAGACAATGGAGTAAAGGCCTTGCTAATGGAAGCTACAGGATCAAACGCTGTTACGATTAGTTGTGGCAGAGGAGTGTGTACAAGAGAAGGCGAAGTGTCAAGAAAGACACGTGTTAAAGTAGAGTGATAAGAAGGCTGTGTACACGCCATGGACATGCCATTCAGTCAAAGACAATTGGATCAAGGTAATTGTATGCTTGACATAGTGGGTTGAAGCAGGACAATCGTTCGCAGGTGGTAGTTGTACTTGAGTGGGGCAACAGTTGAGAATGGGAAGAAGAGGCAAAATAAGTTGGGAGCGGAAGACCTGGAAATTAAGTAGACTTTTCTGTTGCTTGAATGACACTTCTGTGTTTGAGCGTTGTTCACTCAAATCCTCTCGAATCAAGAAAGTTGAAGGATGGGACTATTGGGCTGGAGCAGGACAATCATTCATATGCATTAGGTTGGGTAAAAATGGCGAGTGGGAGGAAGGGGCTACTAGATGGCAGTGTACAAATCATTAATCAATTGATGTTTCTCATGTTGCTATGATACTTCTTTGTTTGACCATAGCTCAGTCAAATCCTATCAGATCAAGAAAGTTGAATGATGGGCATGCTGGGCTAGAGCAGAACAATCGTTCACATGCATTGGTTTGGGCAACAAAGGTGAATGGGAGGAATGGACTGCTAGCTGGCATTTTATGATCTATTTCTAAATAGTATACAAGTTACACTTTTTTCAGCACATTTTTGGGATGAGAGCTGGCGTTACACAAGAGGAGTTAGAGGCGTAGTACCAAGAATGAATCTGATGCAAAAGCAGAAGGGAGTACTGGCGTATTATCAGAAGATAAAGTGACGCATTATCTATCGTTCGTCACTTTTAAACAAAGAAGCAATGTTTACTGAGCGGGATAGTCATATTTATTAGAGAGGTTTGCATTGCAAACAATCATCAAACTTAGAAACTGAATATTTGCAAAAGCCTTTCAGATCACTAAAATACACCTCATTGCATGCATCCTTGATCTGCGAAGTCAAGGTCTCTTCCTCCAAAAGCCTATGACGCTTCAACTTGGCCTTCACCACTGACCAGAATTGCTCAATGGGATTGAGCTCAGGTGAATAAGAGGGAAGATAGATGCACCCATAACCACGGCTTTGGATATATTTAGTGATGTCGTCATGTTTGTGAATAGGTGCATTGTCCATCACTAAATAATTCCCTTTGAACTCCTCATGCTGGTCCATCATATCCAATGTACTAGCAACAAAGTTGAAGTAGTGGCCAGTGACCGTTCCACTTTTGGTAGCAGAAGCAGTTTTGGTACTTCCAGCAGCTTTTCATTTCTTGGAAGGAGGCATCGCTTTTGGCAATCTTACAGATATTTGCATAACGCCATATGGCGAAATGGCATCAAGAATCGTGGTGGTTTTCGCCCTCGTCTTTGGTACAGTTACTGTTGCTCAAGTACCCTTTGTTGACCATGCCGAGCTTCGTTTCATGTTGATATGGAATGCGGATTCATCGATAAAAACACAATTGCTGCAGAAATCCATATCAGTATTTAGCCAACGTGTCACCCAGTTGAATCGTTCCTCAATCTTAGCTGGCGAGTTCCTTTCAATAGAGTGGAAGTGTGCTTTTTTGAAGGTGATTCTGCACTTTTCAGTCGTAAAATTATAGAGTGCTGTTTTGGACACCTCTAATCCTTCAAATTACTTTGTGAGACTCTCCATCATCTGGTCAAGGGCAAGGTATAGGTTTTCATCAACCAAGTTGGTCAAGAATGCCGCATGCTCCTCCCCTAGTTTGGATGGTCTTTCAACAGGGCGTGTGGTTTTACTAGCTGTGGTTGGTAAACCACCATCAGGATCAGGGTTGTCTTGATCCATTTTCACCCATCTTTGGGCAGTCCTTGGTGCAATCTTAAGCTTAAGAGCCGCCTCTCTAGCGGACTTGCCCTCTTCATACACCAAGTAAAACAGCCATTCTTTTTGTGCATTAGTGTATCATGCCTGCAGTCATTTCGGTCCCTTTTTGGCTTTTGCTTTTGGTTGTTCCTCGACTGCTTTCGGTTCCTTCACAGGTTTTTCAGGTGGCTTCAAGGACATGTACTCATTGAAATTGGTGACCAAATTGAGTGGGTAGGTTTTATAATCGACATCCATTTCTAAGATAGCAACGTCTTCGCCTTCATCACCAACCATGTTGCCATGACCATCTTCATGGATAAATGTAGCTGTCATCATTCTCAAAGTAATAAACGATAGAATAATGTGCCACTTTATTTTCTGATAGTACGCTAGTATACCCTTCTACTTCTATGTCAGATTCATCCTTGGCACTACGCCTCTTACTCCTCTTGTGTAATGCCAGCTCTCATCCCAAAAATGCGCCAGTAATTTCTAAAAAAAGTGTATTCTCATCCAGATAGGATCTGGATCAAAAAAGTGCAATCTGATCTGATCCGATCCATTTAATCTGTTTATAAAAACATAGTGCTTTTTGCAGGTAGCCTCATTCAACATGTACAAAGTTAGTTTAATAGTTAAACAACCTGACTAAAATAAAGATATATAGTATGCTTGCTTTGTTAAGTATGAACGTTTATTTGAAAGAGAAGTGCATAAAGTGTTGTTTATTCTTTATCATTGAATGCAAGATTATGAAAACATAGCTCATTAGATGTCCGAATTAGCAAAAAGCTGATGCCGGTAAAAAGGATTGCAGATCGCAATGAGCAAAAGAAAGGCAGTAATGTTAAAAAAAGAATAAGTATAGTTCTCCAGTACTTTGGCTTAAAGTGTTAAGATGTAGTTCGAGATAATGTTCTTTCTCAAATGGCGTTGACTTTGGGTAATGCTCGTAAAAAGTTTGAATCTGTGAAATGGTTTTGAATGAAGGGAACAGTATGGCTATTATAAGATTTGGAATGCTGATGTTGGTGCATAATGGGCAGAATGAAAAAGTGAGACACGTGTGTCGTTATGAAACGTTGAATATGATCTTTTTTTTTTCTTATTGAATACAGCCTTAATGCACTGCAACCAGATAAACACATCTGTCTTTTCACTGAAACTTTTTTTGAGAAGATTAAAGTCCTTGTTCAACAGGATTGACCATCATGCCGCAGTAAGAATGTTAAAGTGGAGTTTGATTCTGCTTATGAAGTACTTTGCGAGCTTATTAATAAAGTAACTGTCACAGTAAAGAAGTGCAGATGATTAATAAAATAACTGTCGTAGCAAAAAAGACTTAGATTAAAAATCAAAACTATAGCCACTGTGGTAGAGTAGGCGTTTTACCTACATTTTACCCCTGGGTAATACATGATGTTTTACCCACTTTCCCATGAAGGGAGCAATCTTCAGTATTGTTTAGTCTCTCCTTTCCCA
Organism: Apophysomyces variabilis; assembly: GCA_002749535.1. Taxonomy (NCBI): domain Eukaryota; kingdom Fungi; phylum Mucoromycota; class Mucoromycetes; order Mucorales; family Mucoraceae; genus Apophysomyces; species Apophysomyces variabilis. The sequence goes on along the minus strand of MZZL01000407.1, from coordinate 17,090 downwards.
AAAGAGAAAAACTAGCAAATATAAAAATATAAGCAGTATGACAGTGTATGTGTGATTCCCAGGAACTGCGTCAATATTTATATTACGCGCTTTTAACATGGTTTTTTTCTTTTTTATAGGGTTATTCGCATTTTCTTTTTATTATCCTTTTCTTTCATAAACTTTTTCCTCTGCTTTTTTTCACTCTATGGCGTTTTCAATACTTCTTCATCGGCAAACTCACTTTCACAATGTTGATGATATATCATCTTAATGACATACATCCTTGACCTGAAAGCGTGTTCTTTACTGGTAAGCTTTTATCTTCATTTGACAGCACCTCATTCTTTTTTTTCTTTTGATAGCCGATATAATTGCAATGTTATAGGAAAGCTTGCTTCTTACTTTTAACTAAGGTATTTTGATTGATTGACCTAAATGTAACTAATCTTGACTTTTTATTTGTCCTATAGAGTAGCTTTTCCTTTCTTTAAAAAATATGGAAACAGAGAAACATGACATATGTTTTAATAGTACAGATTTTTTTTTACGTTGTAACTTGATTATTCATCAAGATAATCTTTTGTAGGCCTATATATAATGTTGCCGTTTGTTATTGCTATGCCGTATGTTTTACTAATTATCATTTTTTAAATTCTATGCTTCTTTAGCCTTCAGTAAT
>MZZL01000407.1:0-14081 GCA_002749535.1 Apophysomyces variabilis | reverse complement strand
GTGACATAAATAATTATGCAGTTCCTGGGAAATGTGAATGCACTAGTTTTGCTGTGGTAACTTAATTTTGTATGCATGTCTGCTACAGTAACAGCGTTTGGGGGGAGAGAAAAATGTGGTAATATAAGAAATTCTACCACCTGAGTGGAAAGTGGGTGGAACCAGAGATTCTACCATGTGGTGTAAAGGTGGTAGAATCACCCTTCAACCGCAGTGTTAGCTCCAATAGCATGTATTGTTGTAAGCAAGTTAATCTAATAAAAGAGCTTAAAGAAAAGAATATGGTCGAATAGAATTCTAATGTTAGTTGTTAAATGCATACAACTTAGTCCAATAGCATTAATATAATTATGTCTGACACATATTGTTTTATCCAATTAATAACGGTATAGAAGGTGGGTAAAATGTGGGTAAAATGTGGGTAAAAGGTACGTTTCACTCACTTCTCAAAAGTGTTACCCACTGGGTAAAAGGTGGGTAAAATGTGAGTAAAATGTGGGTAATATTTGACGTTTTACTCAGATTTTACCCAGGGTAAAACGTCTTTTCAACTGCAGTGAATGTGTCAGGGACCAGCTGTTGCAAATTACTACTTGGCTCCTGAGACTTGAAGTGATTGTCCCAGACCTAGCGCACTTGACATATAGATGATGCAATGTATTCTTCCTCCCAGCTGTTCTCCTTTCAATATTTGTCCTTTGTTCTAGGATCCATCACTGTACTGATAACATATAGTGCTGCCTCAATCTTGGAGTAATACTTGCACATCTACTCAAAGGCAAGTGTGGTACCATTACATAACATTGGGCTTTACATAATAATGAAGTACATAAATTAATGATAAAACTCCTTATACATTCAATAGAAATTCTTTACTACAGTTAGGCTTTTTTCTGTATAATCATCCATATGATTGAATAGCTTATTATATGCAAGGATGGTATAATTGATAGATGAGTAATGTGAAGTGGACAAAAGCTTGGTAAAATATTCAAATGGTTTTAGGAATTCCCAGAGCTCTTGCATATGTACCTAACACTGCGGTTGAAGGGTGATTCTACCACCTTTACACCACATGGTAGAATCTCTGGTTCCACCCACTTTCCACCCAGGTGGTAGAATTTCTTATATTACCACATTTTTCTCTCCCCCCAAACGCTGTTACTGTAGCAGACATGCATACAAAATTAAGTTACCACAGCAAAACTAGTGCATTCACATTTCCCAGGAACTGCATAATTATTTATGTCACGCGCTTCTAACATGGTTTCTTTTTTTTTACAGAGTTATCCGCGTTTTCCTTTTATTCATCCTTTTCTTTTGCAAACTTTTTCCTCTATACCATTTTTTGTTTCATAGTGTTTTACCACTTCTTCATCAGAAAACTCACTTTGAAAACGTTGCTAGTATATGATCCTAATAATATGTAACCTTGATCTAAAAGCATACCTTTTGCTGGTAAGCTTTTATCTTTATTTCATAGCATCTCATTCTTTTTTTCTTTTGATAGCTAGAATGATCACTACGTTATAGAAGAGCTTGCTTCTTACTTTTAATAAGGTATTTTGATTGATTGACCTAAATGTAACTAATCTTGACTTTTTGATTATTATATAGAGTAGCTTTCGTTTCTTAACAAAATGGAAACAGAGAAAGATGACATACTTTTTAATGGTACAGATACTTTTTTACGTCGTAATTTAATTACTTGGCAAGGTAACTTTTTGTAGGCCTATACGTAATGCTGCCATTCGTTATTGCATGCTGGCTTAGGTATGCTACTGTGTGTTAGCTTTTAGTACGTTTTACTAATTGTCATTTTTAAAAGCTATGCTTCTTTAACCTTCAGTAATTAGGTAAGATAATATAAAACTAAGTATAAAGTTAGCTATTTGTTAGTACATTACGCTACATAGCTCCAAGAAAATAAAAGTGTCTGTTTTTTTCCTATATATATAGCTAAAGAAGCTTCCTTGTATATGATAAAGAAGTGTATCTTAATGGCTAAAATAATGTACACAACGAAAAGAACATCCAATCAGATAGACTAGATAAAAATCAGTAGCTCCAATAGAATGTATCGTTGTAGGCAAGTTAATCCAATAAAAAGTGCTTGAATAAAGGAATATGGTCGAATGAAACTAAAACATTAGCCTCTAATGTATACTACTTGATCCAATAACATCATTGTAATGGTCTCTATCATATAGCAGTTCATCCAATTGTTGAACTTGGAGGATGGTAGAAAGATGGTGGAAAAGGTGGTGGAAGGTACATTCTACAAACCTTTGAAGAGATTCCACCGCATGGTAGAAAAGTGGTGGAAAGATGGTGGAAAGGTGGTAGAATCTGAGATTCCACCAAGTTTCTACCGATGGTAGAATCTTTTTTTGACCACAGTGTGATTGTCTAATGGAAGTTAAATTATTTAAGAAATGATTCATTGCCAAAAAGGAGTTAATTATATACTAAGAAGTTAATGCCTTAGCATAAAATTTAATCACCAGCAGAGAATAATAACTTTAGCCTACTGTCTTTCAATTAGTTATAAATAACATCTTCATACTTCAACAAGAAGTTAAATCCTTCAGCATAAAAGTGATTACTTTAGTCTGCTGTCTTTGAATTATAATAAAGTAAGTACAATCAAACTGTATTACTAAGGTGACAAACTAACTTTGTACTCTTAAAGCTTATATAGTATAGACTTGCCATTGAGGCTAGTTATAATAGTCACTGATGAGAAAACTTTTGCAAAGTAGTAGACAAGCACTTTCTGGCTTTTACTACTGTCCATTTTATAGCCTTTTTATGCACCATTACTCATTCTATTTCCTGATACACCCAGAGAGAAACAGATTGTGCTATTCAAATACATCAGACTAGTTAAATTTTCAATCAGCAAGATGTAGTATATACTGCCAGAATGAATAACTTTATCCATTTCTTTTTTTTTTACATTTGAATACAAGTTCTTTGCCATTCTCAATTGACGCTCATTCTATGCTTTTCCTTTTTATAAAAAAAATTCTGACTACTCAACTCTTTCATCACCCTTTCTCTATTAAAGAAATAACTTTTGGTTACTCAGCTACGCATTCCCATTGGCTCAATGAACAGCTTTTATACATTGTGATTGATAGCTGGAAATTTAGTTGAGTTTTCCTGATTGAATGCTGGGATGCTGGGATATTTTTTCTGCTCTCATCATTTGTGGGCAGTACATTCTGAGTATACGGAGTTTTCACTATATGCTCTGCTATTGCTGAGAAAATTAGTCAATTATCGCGTGGGATAGAATATATGAAGCGAGGCTCAAAGGGCCAAGCCAATGATTATCTTGGTCAAAGCAATTGATAGTGCCGGCACTTGATTCACTGCATCCTTGGGGGTCTGGGGTCTCCCTGGGCTATATGGAAACGAATACCTTGCTTATATGTTAATTTATCAAACTAAAAGCAAAGAAAGTGTAATTTTCGGATATGATTTGATAAGCCTTGCAATCATCATATCAGTAGAAAAAAAATCTTTTAGTGTTCCTGAAAGCCACATTATTATTGTTATTTTTTTTTTCCAATCTACTTTTTTATACACATCTGCTTCTTATTTATCATGCCTGCAAACCTTAATAATCACTCTGAAGGTGATTCAACAAGATATCCCTCTGTGGATAATGTCCCTTCTTCATCCCAACTGGCAACTACAGTTCAATTTCGACCAATCTTGCCTAGACCTTCTTCAACATCTGTGCCTACTCATATGGACCAGATACAGTTTGTTAATCCTCATCAATATAGTCCTGTCCAGACTATAGTGCTTGTATTTCCTATGTATCGACCTCCCTCTATCATTCCATATCCATTATCTTTACCTTACAATGCCATTCTATATCCATTGTTTATACCTCCTGGCGCTATTGTGTATCTATGCTGTTTGCCTCCCCCTGGCATTGTATATCCAGCACCTGTGCATCCTATGACTCCTCATATGCCATTATTGACACCCTTGCCAATAGTCTCTGCGGGTCCATCTTGACCTTCTGTGCATTCAATCGCACCACGCCCACCTGCCAATGTTCTGTCTGAGATCTCTTCTAGATCAGTCATGTATAGCATATCTGATATTTAATCTTCTATTCCAGACGCACGTACTAACAATGCTTACTATAATCGACCAACTCTTTCAATGCAGCCTACCTCTTCAGATACCCCAGTATCAGTCAATACTGTATAACAACCAGCATTCAGCATTAATGACGTGGCTGGAAGTAGTTCAACAGATGATGGCGTTCAAGACCTTGGCAGGATGACATACTGATGTCAATATTGCAATGCTAAAGTGTGGATAGGTGAAAAGACTGAAGGTTCCTTAAGAAATCTACACTTTAGTATATGCTGCTTAAAGGGTACCATCAAGATTGATCTCCCCCTTCCTCCTCCTACTGAATTGCTTGAATTGCTTACTGGGCAAGATACCCGTTGCAAGGAGTTTTGCACCAAGACCTGAGCTTATAATTCTGCCTTTGCTTTCACTTCTATAGGCATTCAGGTATGTCACTATTTTTATGCTATACCTCTCATAGTGTCATTTTATGCCTGATTTTAGCTGGATGAGGAACTTGCTAATGCAACATCTGGAGCATATACCTTCCACATCCACAGAACCATACATCACAGCATTGCGCGTTCCATTTTACCCTCATATGATAGATGTCCTGGATTCATGCAAATGTATATATATGACTCAGATACCCAGCAACGATACCATGCATCAATATTTGATGGCCTAGATCCTACTATTCTGTCAGATTTGCAAACGATGCTCCAGCATGACAACCCATTTGCTGCAATATACTATACCGCCAGCCAAAGGCTTCAGCAGAACCCAGCTGACAGTTTCTGCATTCGCATGAAATCTACACATCAACCTCCTCACGGTCATTGTGATCAATATACCCAACTAACAGCAGCCAAAATTGCAGCAGTTATACCAAGTGGTGTTGTGGCAGATCAAATTGGTGCATACCAAGACATTGTCATTATACCCAATGGCTGGTGGGCTCATACAAATTGACGAACAACACCCATTATATGATCCATTACATTATATCCTTCTTTTCCCATATAGAGAACAAGGATGGAGCCCACTACTGCAGAATACCACTTGCTGCAGAAAATGGCACTGTATGCAGAGAGTGCAAGGTAGTGTGAACCACCTGATATTTTCTGTTCTCATTCAAAGTACCTTTGCTCTCTTAGATGATGAGCATGAACACAGCCATGGCAACAACGAGGCAGATATTGCACATTTGACGCCAATGCTGCATTATGCCTATCTCTTGCAGGACCGTGAAGACTCCTACCTGGTGTACTTTGGAAGGCTCCTCCATCAGTTTGCTGTTGATATGTGGGTCAAAGCCAAACAACATCGCCTATGATATATCTGTCATGATCAAGTGAAATTTCGCATGGCTATGTTGGATAGCTTGATGGACAGCATAAATGGTGAAAGCTCGTGGAATCTCGGTAGCCATGTTATACTCCCTTCTACGTTCACAGGAGGTCCAAGGGATATGAACGCCCAATACCAAGATTCAATGGCTATTATAAGGTCACTGGGTGTACCAGACCTCTTCATTATGTTTACCTGTAACCCTCAGTGGATCGAAGTTGCCCACAAGCTGAAACTAGGCCAGACAGTGGCAGACTAGCCAGACCTTACAGCATGTATATTCAAGCTCAAGGTAACATTGTACAGAAATTGCATGCTATACTTACATGATGTTTTCTTTCCCAGTTATATTCGCTCATTAAGGATTTGACCGAAAACGCTGTTCTTGGCAAAGTGAAAGGGTACATCCAGGTAGTCAAATTCCAGAAAAGGGGGCTACCTCATGCTCATATCCTCTTGATCCTCGAGGATAAGGATAAGCCTAGAACTGTTACTGACTATGATACCATTGTATCAGCAGAGATACCCAATCCTGATAGATACCCTGCTGCTTACCAAACTGTAATGAAAATGATGATGCATGGTATATTATAAGAAACTCTCTTGATGACAATGTTTGCTGACAGGTTTGGTTTAGGACCGTGCAGACTGCTGAACCCATGAGTACCATGTATGCAGAACGGTAAATGTACCAAAAGATACCCAAAAGAATTTGCCACAGAAACTTCAAATACCACAGATGGATACCCAATCTACAGGAGACAAAATGGCAGCCGCACATTTAAACAATCATCGAATGCCCCAGAGCTAGATAACCGCTGGGTTGTTCTACATAATCTGTACCTCTGTACAAAGTACAACGCTCATATCAATGTTAAGATCGCCACAAGCATTAGAGCTGTAAAGTACCTGTACAAGTACGTTTATAAAGGTCAGAACCGAGCAATGATCGCACTCCACTGGGAACAACCATGCAATAATCAGCCAATCGATGAAATATCCTTATACCAAGACGCCTGATATGTCTCTGCCTCTGAAGCTTTTTGGAGGTTATACCATTTCCATCTTTTCAGACGATACCCTGTTGTTCAGCAACTTGCCCTCCATCTGGAAGAGAAATGAACCATCATGTTCCAAGAAGGTGAGCCAGTAGAGGAGGTGCAAGAGCACTTAGCCAGCCATATGACCATGTTGGATGCTTACTTTGAGCTCAATGTATAAGTTGTTCATATCTCTAATTTAATATAAATTAACATTTACTATCTATTGTCCTATCATGCCTTCAGTCTTGACACAAACGCTCACAGATTCTGTTACCACGAGATACCTCAGCATTATACTTGGAATAAGACCTCCTGGCAGTGGAAGAAGCGTTCGCGTCACATGGATATGGTTAGTAGAGTATATTTTGCACCCCCTTCTAACTCTGAACGCTTTGCTCTCTGAATTCTTCTTCACTATATACCCAAGAAAACGTCTTTCAGGGATATGCGCACCGTTGATAGCCAAGAATACCCTACCTTCCATGCAGCAGCTGAAGCACTTGGTTTGCTTAATGGTGACAATGAATATGACTGATGTCTTAGGGAGGCAATCCGTGCTGTGACATCTGGACACCATCTGCTTCATCTATTCGTCATCATCTTGATGTTTGGTGATCCCACCAATCCTGGGCAGCTATAGAGAAAGTATGCAGAAGATTTGTCCATAAATTATCAGCAACAATACTGTAGACAGAACTTGATACCTGACATATCAGCATGTATAAACGAGGCATTACAGTACATAAATCTTCTCCTCTCCCACCATGGCTGTTGCCTTGCTGATTACCCTTCAATGCCGCTATTACCCTCATCCAGCTCTATATCCCTTCGCACACGCTTGCAAGATACACTAATCATTGAACAGCTGGATCATAATATCACCAACTTACAACAACAAGCAGATAATAGCATGGCGAAATTTAATCCTGATCAAACTGCTGCTTTCTGCGCTATCATTGCTGCTGTTGAAAATGAGGATACCCTACAACGAATGTTCTTTTCGGAAGGTACTGGAGGATGTGGAAAAACGTTCATTTATAACACTACAGTAACCGGGTTCACTGAAAGTAGGGAAAAAACACTGAAAACAGTGATCCCTATTTTTGTACAGGTAGGGAAAATCCACTGAAAGTAGGGATCACTGAAAGTAGGGAAAAATCACTGAAAGTAGTGATCACTGAAAGTAGGGAAAAACAGTGAAAAGTAGTGATTGCAAATAATAGCTTTTATTGGATAAACCGACCCCAGTAATTGTACTAACAATAAACATATATCTAGTGTATCCCTACATTACCATACTTACCTAACACTAAAAGAATGGTTTAACAACTAATAAATATATACGATCGCGCAGTTGCTTCCACATGCTTAAACTGTGAAACAAATATGAACGTTGACCGATTGATGAGCATGTAAAAACAACAATAAGTCTGAAGTCAGGGAACAGGACAGCCTAATAAGTGTGTGAGAAGTGATACCGATATACGGACATGGTTATTACCAGTGTAAAAAAGACAACAACGAGGTTGAAGACTAAAATAAAAAGGAGCGCAAAAACAGGTAAGCAACTATCCGTTAAGAATAAGAGAAGACTTACAGTAGAATAGACAGCAAGAAAATGTAATTGAAAAGCTAAATTTACCTGTAAGTACAAGATGACCGATAGGAAAAGTTAATTTACCTGAACGGATTACTTTGTAAAAAACATGACGCAATCGTGTTAAAAGTAGAGCCAACGATTTAAACCCTAGGAAAGCAAATGCTAAAGTAATAATACAAGTGAGAAAGAATAGTACAGAAAGACGGCGTCTTACATATGACCTTAAGGAAAGGCAGAACGGAATGACAGGCTGGAACCTTTAGGTGACATGGCATTACAGTAGCTGTCCTTTATATAATAGAATGTTAGCGGACAGAATAAAAGAACTGAATACTTACAGGCATTTTGCTATAAGGGAAATGGAGTTTCAACGGCAAGAGAAAAGTAAAGCAACAGAAAAAGTGAGCAAAGTGAAAGAAAAGAGTACGCAACTAAAAAAAGACTGGCGCGAATTTGTCATTGGAAAATAAAAGGCATTTATTGGCTGTTTGTTTCTATCTAATCTATGTGACGCCTGCCCTGTCTTCCCCCTCCCTCTGCACAGCACTATAGCGGCAAAGACAGAAAAGTCTGCTCTAGAATATCAGCTGCTGTTACATTCACTCCAGACTTTTTCCTAACAATAACTTTAATAAACGAATCATACAATTCAAATCAACTGTCTTACTTCTTTGCAGCATTGTAAGCATTTTCCCATCTGCGAGTGATGAGAAAAGTAGCTCCCCAATTACTCTCGCAGAGGTCCAAAGGCACACCCATTTGAAGCCCAACTTGCTCCATCGTCATGAAAGCCTGCTCACGCTTGGCAGCAGGCACCGAACTCCAGGGCTTATCACGGGCAGAGAAGCCGCACGCCATCTCCAATTGCTCCACGATGACGGTTGCCTTCTTTCCAAGCAGTACATAGATTGCTTGCAGAACGTGCGCCGGTTGCGTGGGGTTCTGCGCAAAAATAAGGGACCTCAGACTCTTCACAACTGAAACCTTCGTCTCTTGTTTCTTGCGGTCCTTCCCTTCCAGCCATGCTTTTACCGCGTCGTCTATTTCCTCAGGAATGTAGCAGTGGTTATTCTTTATGCACCGTGAAGGAGGGATATCACGGACAATAGGTGGGATTGACCAGCTGTCCAGGCTAATGTCAGGTACACCTAGCGATTGCTGACTGTTCGCCATAATTGCACTATTTTCTTCGCGTCTTTGGAACGCCCTTTCCACAGCAGCCTCTATCATGTCAGGGAGTTCCTCTCGCAACTTCTCCATCAGCATGGTTACAATGCGGGATTCCACATCTTCCCTTGAGCGTTTGTTGTTTGAAGCGGTAGTAGACATGTCAGTTGTAAAATTTAAAAAAAAGAGATATGATAAATAGATATAGTACAATCACTTAACTGTTCGCTATATATATATGTAGCCTTCCTATCATCTGCGAAACGTTGTGGCCAATACAAACCCTGATTGATGATGAAGTAATTGATAATCACGCAATTCAAAGAGATTATAATAAGATCGTAGTTGAACGTAATGAACAATGCTGAAATGATTGCAAGATATGACGGCTGATGGTGGAAATCTAACGAGATAGAGATGATTATCAACAAGAAAAGATGGCAAACGATGATGAAAGACCGCGTTTGTCAGTTGTTCATAGATGCTGTTGGTCGTACTACATTGATGACGTTCCAAATATAGAAAAGCGATCTGTCGGAGGCACAGGCAGAGATAGATGATGGCGGTATCAAAATCAGTAATTGCTTTTTGTTACACACGCAGCATAGGCAATACACTGCAAGTAGATCTTTCAATGTCCAAAGATGGTGCAATCGATCCATCATTCCATAATGCTATTATACAACGATCACCTTATCCAACCTAGATCTGATGTCTTGTTCAAGAATGATCATCTTATCTAACATAGATTTGATGTCTTGTTTAAAAAAATCTTCCTACAATAAATGCATATATATAAGCCCTCTTTGTTTTAATCATTTCTTGTATCTTACCTTTATTTTTTTTTCTTGAGATTACTGTACCTATCTACCATGACCCTCCCAACTATCACTACATGCAACACTTGCAAAATTACCTTTACCAACAAAAACAAATACAACCGTCATCTGAAAGCATATTTCATAAAGCATGAAAAGGATCTGATCAGGCTTGTTTCCATCAACGATGAATCTATGGTAAGTAGTATATGCCGATCAGTCATAATATGTACTAACCTTGCTTTGGTTTCCATATAGGATGTTGACAGCTACACTGAAGACATTGACGATGATCACACCGCATTAATCGAACGGATTCAAGCCTTGGACACTCTGGCGGATGATCATTTAGATGATGAGACTTCATCTAATGAATCAGAAACTGAAGAAGGCAATTGCATCAACTTTCCGTCTGAAGTTCTTGATGAAATAGAGAGAGCAATAGAAACCGATAATTGTAAGTAGACTGACAGCAGTGGTATCTTACTAAAAGATGCAATAGTCGACCATTACTTCGATCCCATAGAACTCTATGCAGAATCGGTCAAGAATCGTCCCCGCGTAATCGAGTATAAACGCACTGCTCAATGGACCCATACGGAATGCTTCAGCGTAAAGCTGTTCAAGACAGCAGTTTCGTCCAACGTTTCGCGTAAAGCATACAATGATATTGTAAAGATCTTCAACGAATTCCTAAACGTTGTGCAATCAGGTACGTGTGTCTTTTTCTAATTCTGTTTAAATATTCTTACCAATGGACATAGATCGAAGCATGACGCATTCACCACTTCTGAGCTATCATTTGTCTGAACAATTGGTAAAGGACGCTTATCACGTTGAGCCAAACATATACGACGTTTGTCCAGAAGGTTGCGTTCTGTATATGAGCCATGATGACATGACGAAGTGTCCACACTGCAGCAAAGCGCGTTATACAGAGTCGAATAAACGTCAGTCGAATGGCGAGGTCATTAAGAAGCCAGTGCAAAGCATGACCATGCTTCCGGTTGCTGAGCAGCTTGCCCTCATGCTGGGCGATGAGGAAACTTGTAAGTTGCTCTCCTACCGCCATTCGCGTGAGCATGCCGACGGAACATATATGGACTTCTTTGACGGCCAAGTGTACGAATCACTGCGTAATGAGAAGCAGCTATTGAGGGGAAGCTACGACATCGGTCTCTCCTTATATGTCGACGGTTTCCAACCTTTTAATAGCAGCAACACCTCATTGACGATAATGCACCTGGTGGTTCTCAACTTTGACCCCTCTGAACGGTAACGTTAAACAAATTTGCATGACGAAACTAATCAAGTTGCCTTGCCTTTTCAGCTATGAGAACCGCAACATGCTTCAGTTGGGCATCACGCCAGGTCCAAGCGCCCCAAAGAGTATCTGGTCCTTTCTTCGGCCGTTCCTTCATGAGCTGCAAGACCTTGAACGCAATGGCTTGGTCGTTAAAACTCCTGATGGTAGTGAGATTGCCGCAAAAGTCCATTTACTTCTCGCCACTGGTGACATCCCTGCGGTTGCCAGCCTCTGCAACCATACCAGCTTTTCCTCTTACTATGGTTGCCGGCAGTGCCTCATCAGAGGAGAAAAAACCAGCGGTATGTACTTCATCCCTGATCTGTCTCTACCCTTCCAAAGACGTCCACGGGAACAATTTGCTCAAGGCGATACGGTATGTGAGATGGATCCTATCACAAGTCATACGTTATATACTAAAAAACTTTTTCAATTATTACTTACGCTTAACAGGAACAAGGTATCAAAGCACCAGTTCCATTCACATCGTTGAGCACGTTCACAGGTGCATATTTCTTTGGTTTGGATGAGATGCATCTGTTGGGACATGGATTAGGAAGATTGCTTTGGAGCATGCTCATAAATGACAAGAAGAAGTTCGGTTGCAACAAACTGGATAAGCATGGGAACATCATTGCACGGTATCCATTCACTCTCAAGAATCGAAATACATGCCGTGCAATTGGTGAGGCCATAGAACGATCCCATCAAACAATCCCTGTTACGTTCCAAGGCCGTTGGAAAAACATTGCAACAAACACGGGCCATTACAGGGCGGTTGATTGGCTGGACTTTTTGTTGTACGCTGTGCCGACGGTGGTAGTGGAAGGTTTGGAAGAAGAAGAGACCCGTAAAGCTGTGATGGATCTTGTTGTCGCTTGCCAGTTGTGTCTGCAGTGGATGTACACTGATTCAGACATGGATGTTATTGAGAGGTAAGTAATACAAAAGATATAAAAACATAAACTGACCTTTTACTTTTGTAAGGAACATTGCAAACTGGCAAACTTTCTTGCTTCAAAAGTACAGTAACAACAATGCCACTCTCAAGCCTCCAGTGTTTACCATTACCCAGCATTACCTTTGCCACATCGCTTCCACTATGCGCAACCTTGGTCCTCTCCGTGCAATCTCTGCAAGGTATATGGAACGCACTAACGGTTTGTATAAGAAAATGATCCGTTCCATGTCAGCACCAGGAACCAACGCCAGCAACATCGTGAAGAGAATCGCCGCCTTCCGCTTCTTAGAGAGGGTTCATCCACAACTGCAGGAAACTGTAGCGTACGATGAGCTCTCATATCTTGCTGCAAGACTAGGTTCAACCGAACCTCAAATCTGGAAGCCTTACCATAAAGAAACCGACGTGCAAAACTTCCAAGGAGCCGNATCTCTGCAAGGTGTATGGAACGCACTAACGGTTTGTATAAGAAAATGATCCGTTCCATGTCAGCACCAGGAACCAACGCCAGCAACATCGTGAAGAGAATCGCCGCCTTCCACTTCTTGGAGAGGGTTCATCCACAACTGCAGGAAACTGTAGCGTATGATGAGCTCTCATATCTTGCTGCAAGACTAGGTTCAACCGAACCTCAAATCTGGAAGCCTTACTATAAAGAAACCGACGTGCAAAACTTCCAAGGAGCCGTTGGCGTTAACGGGCATACATTCCGCAATCTGCTCGCTGCTTTCTGGATCGGCCAAGGCAAATTCACATCTGCAGCAACTCCCCGCAGCGTCATTCCAGAACTGCATTCCCAGTTTCTTGCGTCAGGCCATGTGTGGAAGGACAGTTGTGTTTATTCTAGCAAGCTTCATGATAACCACCACGACTCTAGCCGATGCAATTCGTTGGCGTTGTATGAAATCGCCAGGATAACGTAAGTTTCAGTTGTATGTTATTGGATGGGCAATTTACAGGTCTGAACTTGATTGCCTTAGCAACGCTGGCCGTGAGATTCGCGAGATGTTCCTTGGGAGACTCAGTTCTATGTATACCACCAGCATCAGGGAGACAGACGAATTCTTGCAGTTGTCCGNTTGCCTTAGCAACGCTGGCCGTGAGATTCGCGAGATGTTCCTTGGGAGACTCAGTTCTATGTATACCACCAGCATCAGGGAGACAGACGAATTCTTGCAGTTGTCCGTTTCTATAAGAACGTGAATCAGCAAAGCAATCACTTCCCGGTGCTTTCCAGAACCACGTCTGACAGGGGGGTCTTGAGGGTGGTTGACGTTAATGGATTGACAAGCACAGCTGGACTGGTGCAAAGCCTTGATTCGAACAACCGCTTCCACGTCGNTCTTGCAGTTGTCCGTTTCTATAAGAACGTGAATCAGCAAAGCAATCACTTCCCGGTGCTTTCCAGAACCACGTCTGACAGGGGGGTCTTGAGGGTGGTTGACGTTAATGGATTGACAAGCACAGCTGGACTGGTGCAAAGCCTTGATTCGAACAACCACTTCCACATCGTTTGGCCTTATGGCAAGATGAACTAGACAGTCAAGTTTGGAAACCCTGCTTCTTTAGGGTAGTCACTTTTTTTTTCTTCCGTATTCCTATATTTTTTGCTCTCTTCCCCCTCTTGAGTCTCTTGTTTTGTTTCTCCTTGTTTACTTTTTTCATTTGCTGTCCTTTTCCTAACCCCCAAAAATTTCCATTTCTCTTCTTTGTTTTTCTTCACTGTATAGAATTT
>MZZL01000406.1:1021175-1038294 GCA_002749535.1 Apophysomyces variabilis | reverse complement strand
CATCACCAGAGCAGAAAACGGTCTTAATATAAGCTTTTCTTTGTTTTCAGTTCGGTTACTAAGATATCGCTTTTTGCCTATCCGTTCTGCTGTAGCATTAAATTGACCATTCGCTATGGTTGTTGCTAGTAATTAAGGTACGATTTCCGAGATATTGATGCTATTAAGAAATGATATAGCACCTTGACCCCTCTCTAGTCCCTCTGAGTCAGCATTTCATGGCTATAGTAATTTTCCATCAAAACCTCCATCTGTAACGTTTGATTCATACCGACGTATGCTTAGTGAAACATTGACCTGACTTGACTTATCCTTTGCTTTTAGTTTCCGAAGTCGGGATTTCGCTAGCGGCCTGCCACGTACCATTGCTTCGATAGGGCTGGAACGAAGCAGCTTCCAGATATGGCCATCTAAACAATACATCTCCCGGATAGACCGTTTCCTTATGTTCACCCATCCAAAAGCAGTGCACTTACTCTCGCACACGGTTTTCTGCAGATGAGAACGATTGCGTAAGAGATTCTGACGTCATCATATTACATATACGGTTGATAATTGCGGAATCAAAGCTCTGGACGTGTAGTCTTCGTTTGCTCGAATAAAATCAAAGATGGTATTTACTCGCTTTCAAATCGATGAGGAAACGATTATGTGGAGACTAAAACAAGGATCTATCTTCTCTAGGGTAATGCACAGTCTGGTGGTATGCCGCGAGGCAATGGCAAGAATAAAGACAAGGTACATCAAGTTTATGACATTTGAGAAGAGCGCTTAATACATTGCATCGTAGCAGGAAAAAGATAAGAAGAAGAAATGGGAACCTCCTGTCCCAACCAGGGTTGGGAAAAAGAAGAGAAGAGGACCAGACACGTCGACCAAATTACCGCAAGGCAAGCATCTCGAAATGCGTCATATAGCAAGCTGACACATAATTTGAGAACAGTTCATCCAACTACTCGTTGTAGATTGAGGAAGCTTAAGATGGAGCGTATAAAGGACTATCTGCTTCTCGAAGAAGAATTCGTACAGAACCAGGAGAGTCTGAAACCACAAGAAGAGAAAGAGCAAGAAGAGAGGACACGCGTAGACGACCTTCGTGGCTCCCCTATGGGTGTAGGAACATTGGAGGAAATCATCGATGACGATCACGTTATTGTATCTTCGTTGACTGGTCCAGAATATTATGTGTCTGTGATGAGCTTTGTGGATAAAGATTTATTGGAGCCTGGTTGCAGTGTTCTATTGCATCACAAAACTATGGCAGTGGTTGGCGTACTTCAGGACGATACAGACCCCATGGTTAGTGTGATGAAGCTCGAAAAAGCGCCGACCGAGTCATATGCGGATATTGGTGGTTTAGAACAACAGATCCAAGAAATTAAGGCAAGCTTACTGAAGCGCAAATCAACCATATCTGACCTGTACCATAGGAAGCTGTAGAGCTGCCGCTAACCCACCCAGAATTATACGAAGAAATGGGTATCAAGCCACCTAAAGGTGTCATTCTTTACGGTGTGCCTGGCACAGGTATAATCAATTTGGCTAAAATATCTGCTCACTGCAGTACTAGGTAAAACTCTGTTGGCTAAGGCTGTAGCAAATCAGACTAGCGCTACGTTTTTACGTATTGTGGGTTCTGAATTGATTCAAAAATACTTGGGTGATGGTCCGAAGCTAGTGCGTGAATTGTTCAGAGTTGCTGAAGAAAATTCACCATCTATCGTGTTTATCGACGAAATCGACGCTGTGGGTACAAAACGATACGATTCCACATCTGGTGGAGAACGAGAAATTCAGCGCACTATGCTTGAACTTCTGAATCAACTTGACGGTTTTGATTCCAGAGGCGATGTCAAAGTTATTATGGCAACGAACAAAATTGACAGCTTAGATCCTGCTTTGATCCGACCAGGTATGCGAAGAGTTATTGGAAGGAGGAGGTGATACTTAATGTATAACAGGTCGTATCGATCGTAAAATCGAATTCCCCTTGCCGGATGTCAAGACTAAGCGTCGTATTTTCAATATCCACACTTCAAGAATGACGCTGGCAGACGACGTTGATCTGGAGGAATTTGTTATGTCAAAGGACGATCTATCTGGCGCAGATATTAAGGTATGGATCACATCTGTGCTTCGTTAGAATAGGCTCGAACAGAGATCATAGGCTATTTGTACTGAGGCTGGTCTATTGGCACTCCGTGAGCGTCGTATGAAGGTTGTTGCAGAAGATTTCCGCAAGGCACGTGAGAAAGTGTTGTATAGAAAGAGCGAAGGAACTCCTGAGGGATTGTATCTTTAATAAAGCAATCTTTTTTGGTCATGTGTGTTTGATCATTCATCTGCTGCTGACGGAAAGAATACTCTACAAGTGTTTGCCCACACTTTCTCTGCCAATACATGTGGATCAGATCCTTTGACAGATGCAACAACGTGTAGAACCATTCTATAACCAAAACAAAACGAGTGAGTAATTTCGGCCAGAAAGGACGTACGTACCCAATAGCACAAGGCTCATTTCTGCTTTTTACTGTGCAGCCCATTTCGAATTTCTCTTTTTTCTTGCTTGCAGGTGCGTACAAAGCCATCTCGTCCTTGGAAACATTGGACAGATGAGCGAACGATGCATGAGTTGGGCGGATATCACACCATGGTGAATCTATGAGACTTCCATAAGCTCTACTTTCCAACTGTCAAACCATTAAACTTGCCAGTCTCAATCATAAGTTTGTCTTCTGGAATCTCCTTGACTACCTTGAGGTTCTCCTCAGTTTTCAAAGAGCAGCCATTGATACCGATATACAAATCTAATTCGACGAGTTTATGCATTTCCTCTACCGTTCCAGTAAATGAATGAACTACTCCATGCGAGAACTTGTGCCGGTTGGCCTTTACAAGCTGTATTAGAGAAGTTAAGGAGAAATCTATGGTAGCGTTGCATCGATGTTGTTATAAGCAAGGGAAAAGGATATCATAAAAATCATCGCCAGTGTTCCGATTATGCAGAAACATAGGCAGGCCTGTTTTCTGCGCCAAGTCAAACTGCATCTCGAAATATTGCTTCTGCGTCTCTTTGGAGCAAAATTGTAGGCGATCGTAATCTAACCATTTGAGACAGCTTAAAGATATCGTACAATGCAGATCCGAGTGTTGTACCTAAACCACATTCTCCAATGGCTATTACGTTCTTGCTTGTAGTGGCCACTTCGAAAAGAGCATTAAAATACCCTGCAGGTCCAGATTCATATGCTTCAAATTCGTCACTTCGTGTGGGATGGCATCCAACTGTCGAATACAGAAATTGATCTAAAGCAGTGACGGTCAACTGGCGAAGAAACATGGGCTTGTGGACGGAAGGATATACCTTGCCCCTCTTTTTGGGTTTCTGCTGCAGCCTCTCGCGATTCTTCCAAGTTTGTACCGGTAATGATTAACTTTTGAACGCCTGCATTCTTGGCTCGTTGCATGACAAGTTGCAAATCATCTACATTATTCGGAAATTAAGCGCTTTTCTGTTCATTTGATTGCAAAATCGTTACCAGCATGAACGTGTTTCCCGCGATAGATACCCCTGAACATGGGGTCAGTCAGATTGGCACCTATCTCTGTTGCTTGGGATTAGCACTACTCGTAACTCGTTCCATCAAGAGAGGAACTTGCCAATGAAACGCATAGAGGATCGCATATTCGCGTCTAGACAGTAAAAAGAAAGTGAAAAAAATAGGCCACCCGTTTTCCACCGCCGGATATGGCGCACTAGCCAGTCCATATATCGCATGGGATTGTCTTGTAACAGTTCACCGTAACTCAAAACATAGTACAAGGTTCTGCCAGAAGACATATATGGATACACTTTTACATAACGACAATGGTCTCTTACTGTCTCAAAACTAATATTCATTTGCAACATGGAAGACGCAAAGTACGCGCTCCATTTATAAGTGCTATTTAAAACCCTTGTAGCAAGTTCAGTTTGACTGGAAAATGTAGTGTGCGTAGTCTGGCATTAGGTAGATATTTTCTGCAACAATATCTCTCTTTGCTTCCATTCAATATATTTTCTTCATTTGTATCTTCTTGCATTTCGTAAACAATCAATTTATGTAGAAGGAAATATAGTCTCTCGTATTGTAAGCGCTTTGTGGATGACAATCTGGATACCTTAAGTTACATGTGCGCGGATATGTTCTTGACAGACAACTTTCTCGTACAAGGCATATGTATCTAATCAAATATTCCTTTATCGTCTTTCTTTCCATTATCTACGTGTTAGCTTCACTTTATGAACATACGAATCTCAACTGATATTGAGCGAGCAAACGATTGTAACCATAAACCGGTTTTTATACAAGCTCATGCAGATAATCCCACGATAGTGTTGGGTGGGAAGTGTGTAAGATCGATTTTATAAGCAATATCATGCTGTGCCTGATATGTCTCAGCCGTTGCAAGCTGATACAGAATCAGCAAGTGCGTTGATAGGATCCAGTGCACCTTTGCAAGTACAAATGGGTACGTTTCTATCGTTTGAATGTCGCAAGTCGTCATTGTAGACACCCTCTCTGTACGGTCAAATAACCGTGGAGGTTGGTTCCCATTTACGATGATTCGTATTTGTGTACGTTTTATCTTCTATTATGGAAACTGCTCCTTGTTAGATTAGGACCTAATAGCTATTTTATTTTAGAAACAAGCATAGAAAAATGATGCAACAGAGATTGTCTTCGTATCGTTAGCTGGAGCACACCCTGCGGATGATGAGAATTGTCGATTGCGCAATGTAAGGTTAATTGTTAGATTTACTGCATTTTTATCCCAGAACGCCCAAGATTCTAAGGGATAAGGTATGAAAGCTTCCTCCCCCTACCTTGGCAGGAATTGTTCAAGGTGCTGAACATGATCACAAGACTAACAAGTGACTGAATCACATGCTTCAATAGATCGAAGCTGTCATGGTCAACAAATAAGCACTCTCAAACCAAAATAAAAGAATTCCTTTCTTTCTTTCTTCAGCTTGTCAAAGAAATGGCTGACCCTCGTTCTGCTTTATATATCCATAGCGGTTATTAAAGGTTGTTCTCAAGTTGCGTTTCCTGCTTAATGTCGCTCCTGTTTGATAAAGCAACATGCATTTCAAAGTTGCTGTAAGATGCATGCTTAAGAGAACAAAAGAAAAGTTGGAAGCTGTCGTACACAAAACAGAATTGCTAGAGGCTGTGGTTGTCTTCTGACAACTGCATGCAGATTACAAGTGTCGCATCTACAGGAAAAATGTGTTATGTTCATACAAGGTTGGGGTCACTGTTTCATAGTTTTTAGTAGAGATCCTTTATGCTACGTTTCAATGTTATGATTCCTTCCAGAAAAGTCATAGTAAGTCAAAAGAACGTGGTAGGTCATGTCGGAAACATGTAGTTACTTGACAAAACAAGCGATGATTAGGTTTCCAAGGATTTTTCCCAGTTTCACCAGAGCTTTCCTGAAATTGCAAGTCTAACCAACCAAAAATGTCAGTTGAGGTCACATCAAGTCGTGTGGATGGTTTAGTAGGACGAAATCAGGACCCATCTCATGATTGTGGCGCTGTGTAATGATCCATCTGCCAAGATTTCATCGGCAAGCGGAGTTCATGGATGAGGAAGCGTTTAGGCATAGACAAGGAACAAATAGGAGTGGAGAACTCAGCAATGTGCTTGAATGGGCAGATGGCAGTGGAAAGAGATTCCCGATCCTAAAACCTTAAATCGTTTCTGCATACTCATCCTTAGCAGTTGAGTTATTTTATTATACAATGATCCTATTTACAAAGCAAAAAAGAAAAAGAAAATGAAAAAGCATGCTTATTCAAATGGATTGGTCTTCCCGTCTTGTGGTCGTTTTTCTCGTCGACGCGCTCTGTGAGCTGCCCATCTTTCCTTGACAATGTGCCACTTGTGTCGTATATCTCGGAAACAATGATGTTCCTGACGTGTGAATAACGAATGTTGCTGTTGTTGACCAATTGTTTTGCTTTCGTTAAGAGGTGAATACGCAGTTGATGGCGTATAAGGAGGAGGGCTTTCGTCGAAAAAGCCTAATTCTGTAGACATAGGCTGAACGTAAGTGGTCATTTAGAGTAAAAGCAATTTTTTGGGGGGTTTCATGCATTTTGAAAAAGAGGAAATGAGACTTTATATGTTTTTTCTGAAAGGCATTCATGACGTTAAGATACCCTAATTAGGTAAATGTATTATTTTGCTCTCTGATGATAATGCGATGCATACGACCCCCTCTCCCCCAGCTGTCACGGAGACAGCATCCGATATCTACTGTCTTGCTCGTAATTTCCTGAAACATAGCCACACTTCAGTTTAACCATCGATAACCCATTTGTCAGCACAGATACCTTCGCCGCTTAGGCTTCTCTTCTCTGTGGAATAATGCCTCTAATTCATCCTCTGCAACGTCTGGTAATACAGGAGACATTGGGGCTTCTAGAACCGGGCTAAACATGGCTGATTCTCTTCTGTTCTCCATATCCTACATTTCTTTTAGCCGGAGACACATCATCGTACAGGTAGCATTACCTCGTCAGTCGCAGTCAAGGCTTTGCCTTCCGTAAGAACACAATTTGAGTCTTTGGTTTCGCTCGTCTCCATAAACCAGGAATCGATTTCCATGTCTTTTGTCTGAGCAAATGCTCTTTTTAGCCGACGATGACCCTCTTGCATAGCCTTTCTCGAACGTCAATAGCTAAGCAAACAAATAACATTGTAAGCTTACCTTAA
Organism: Apophysomyces variabilis; assembly: GCA_002749535.1. NCBI lineage: Eukaryota > Fungi > Mucoromycota > Mucoromycetes > Mucorales > Mucoraceae > Apophysomyces > Apophysomyces variabilis. The sequence continues at coordinate 1,031,527 of MZZL01000406.1, read as the reverse complement.
CACGATTTTTCAATTGCGTATTCTCCTCTTGTAACGAATCAAGTGCCTCTCGCATTTCGGAAATTAATTCTTCCTCCTTTCCAGCGTCTACACTGAGTAAAACTGTCTTTGTCGAGTCGGTATGATTTGGCTCCGCACGTGCCAAGATGGGTATCGAGAGTCGAGCGAATTTTTTGAAAAGAGTTTTAGCACGCTGCTGGATATTACATGGATCATTTGTGAATGTTCGTTGCGTGATTAATTTTAGAACAAGGCCCATGTTTGTTTCCTATTGGAAAAAGGTTAATAGCCGGTATAGCCCAGAACCCTTATCCAACCTTGACCAGCTCGAAAGTGACTCCTTCAAACTGTTCTATTTCACTCATAATCACGTCTGCGTCCTGAGAATACTAAAACGAATATTGGTAAAGGTATACTCCTACTCCCTTTGCCTCTCTTTCTTGCTATTAGGTTACTATACCTCTTCTCCTCTGAATATGCTTCGTCGAAGTTGCTTTCTTAGTTCCAAAAATCGATCAAATTTCTTATTATCCGTCCTTGCATTGTCCGCTGGCTTTTCTTCGCCGTCAAGATCCATTATAGACCGCGATGTTGATCGCTTTCCCATACATGTCAAAGCGATTCTATTCTCTAACGACGGACTATTATCTTCCATATGTTCAGAACTTTCAACCGACTGTTTCGATAGCTCCTCTATCTTCTTATCACGTTCTTTTAATTCTAGAGTCAGTCGTCGTAAAGTTTCTTGTTCCTTCCGCTTCTCTTTTTCAAGCTGTGAAATCTATGCATCATTTTCAGTTCACAAACCTTTTCTATCATTTAGTATATGCCAACCTTTTCCAACAAGCTCTGCTTTGTCGTGTTATGGTCCTCAACGATAGCACGTAACTTATTCATCTCCGCCGTCAAAGCGTTCTGTCTGCTATGTAACTGCAATGATTTTTCCTAGTTAGAACTTTGCACATATTTCATCTATGTTCACTTGCATTTGACAAGAATGGATCGTCAGTCTCATCTATGAAATCTCGGTTAATATAGGTGTAAAAGGGTTATTTATTCATACGAGCCTTACCAGAAATTTTCTCCATGCTCTTCAACCGGTCCAAAATATCTGCTTGGTTCAGATCATTCTAGTATTGTGCGGTTCAGCGCTGTACATCAGAAATAAACCCTGGTTGTAGTACCTCACGCTTCAAAGCAGACATGTATATATCTTCCATCTTCCGCAATTCCACTTCCATTTCCCGGGTAACTTGTTGTCTAACCTTTGACTCTATGCTCGCGCAGCGAGTCTCAGCGTCAACCCACTATTGACAATTAATAACCTCTCTAGGCAGCAGAAAACGTCAATGATACCTTGTCACGCAGGTCTTCTAACTGGTTGATCAGATGGTCCACAAATGGATCATCCGTGTCCGCGCTATCATCCTCTTCCTCATCAATGATATCGTTTGCGAGAAGCTCCTCAGACAGTGGCCCTTCAATATCAAGCATAGAACCTAACGTCCAAAAATATTATTCACTGCCTTGGTAGTAAAAGCTCTAAGCTTTACCTAATCTGTCCTTGGAGTTTGTCCTCAACCGTTTTGCTACATAATCATCTCAGTACTGCGGTTTAGTTCCATTCGGCTATACCTATACCAGATATTCCTTTCAGATCAAGTTTTGGATGAATACGACGCCATGTAGCGACGTCTTTGGCGACAGCAGCAAATTTCATTACATGGCTGTTTTCATCGAATCCGGTATCAAACGGGTTTACGTTGACAACCATAACCTAGGATAAAAACGTGTAGATTCAGTAAAAATGTAAAATAACGAGCTAATGGTTGGTTTACCGCCTTTCCATCACCCTCAAATGAACTTTTGAATAGCTCAGTGAGCTTACTATGCCTAAATGGAACCACAGCTGGACGCTAACAGTGTAGTTTAGACCCCATAGTGTACGATAGTTTACTGACCTTTCCCATATCCGCCTTCAATTGATTCAACCGCAAAGTCTCCATACACTGCCCAAGAACCATTAGCGATTTATTTATATTTCCAGCTTCTTTCAGTCGTTGTCCTACAAGGTGAGCAATTAGAATGACGTTAACAGTCCTTCCATTAGACTTTGGCTCTTATTTACCGGAATTAAACGTATTACGGTGCCGTTCAGAGCCAGCCAAGTCGACAATTGACATTTTTGATACGGTCGCATAGGAAGGATCCTATAAAAAAGATAAGATACATGATGATGCGGCCATATAAAGCTCTTAACCTCTATAATATAGTCGTCTTCATCAATTGGTACTCGGACGATACGAATCGTAAAAATGCTGTGACTTCGGCTACTTGTATGATTCATTAGGGTTGAGAAAACCGCTCGGTGCCGTTGTCCTTCAAATAAAACGCTGTACGCTTCCTAAATTTACGGTGAATAAAAGACCATAGCATTTCACGTTGTCCGTACCTCAATCGAGTTGACTTTCACCTCCTTGAGTCCATAAATATATTTATGACCGCTTCGATATTCGTACTTCAATGAAAGCGGTTTGCGCCTGAGCTGTTTATCCGGAGGAACGAGAAGATCGTAGATCTTTTCTGTATAGATCTCCGCAAAAGATACCCATATCCCATATTCAAATTTCTTATCAATATCAATGACTGGAAAACAGTTTGAAATTGTTGAAAAAGATCAAATTCAATAACGACAATGGCATATGGTTTAAGGACCTCACCTGTTTTGTCTCTTGTAGTTGGAATCCGAAACTGATCCAAAAGATGAGGATTCTATAAATCATTAGCGATCATTGTGTTAAGTCTGGACTTACGGAATTCCCTGGATGCGGCGATTCGTATGACCCTACATTGTGTAAAATATCGCGATTCTCCACAGATTGGTCATCATAGGACTGCACTAAACTGTGCATCGTAGGTTTAAGCTTCCAGGAAAATCAGTACATTGCAGAAAATAGTATGACCTTTTTCCAGGCTTACCAGTGAGTCGCTGATATATCCTTCAATGCTATTAAAGATAACGTCCAGCGTTCGAGGCAATAATCCAGGATCTTCTTTCGTTCCCATCACCGAATAAGTTTTCCCCGAGTTTGTCACTCCGTATGCAAACACAAGAGCATTTTCACCGCGCAAAACGTCTTTTACTAAAGGGAGAGTACTGCTGTTGAAGAACTCTTGTTGTGTTACTGACTCTGTAAATATCTTTGTAAATTTGTATCGTTCTGGGGCTCTGTTTCGTGTCCTGTATGCATTTGAGTTCTGCGAGAAGAGGAGTACTTTTAGTTTTGCAGAGCTATCCAAAAAAAAAGCTGTAATACCTCTGGAGGAGTCATGGAAACTTCGTAGTCATCAACGATCTGCAGATACGGCTCTTCAATTTCTGTTTCATGATTTGGTGGACGAGGTCGTATCCTCATATAAGCCTATAGGATAAACTTGCTAAATTCTCTTACAGCGGTATTGTCGAGAGGACAAGTACCTTGATCGGCTCTTTTTCTGGGTTATATCCAAAAAAGCTGTCTTGGCTATCATCTAAAGTGTCGCGCGACAAGACCGAGAATGATGGTGGATCCGCTTCTCGAGTACGGTCAGCATAATTAGCTGACGGAGTGGATGGTTTGGAAAGAGCTCGTTTGGCACCTGCTATATTTCCTCTGCTGAAGGTTCGATTGAATGAGCGATGGGGTGAATTCGGTGTATGATAGTTCGAACGATCGGATCGGGTAGGTGTGCGTGGTGTTCTCGGAGTATTAGCTGTGCGGGATGGTGTCGACGGACCATCGTTGGCTTGAGGACTAAAAATCGTCGATCAGTAATGGTATAAGGTTCAAGGTGAGCAACCTGAGCATGAGGACGCGAGAAACGAGGTATAAAAGGGCTGCACGCGCCCTGACGCGATTTTTTCTTCTTTTTTGGCGATCAGACTCCGGACTTGTCGCAATCCAGGGGAAGTACTACCAGTCTGCGCAGATAAGAAGATCGACGGTTTGCATGAATAAGAATGAGAACATTTGCGATAGAGTATCTCTATCACTCGTACCTAAGAAGCAGCATATTATCTGATCAAAACCAATAAACCCTGGATTGTTCTTGTCAAGCTTCAATTTTAAAATTTATCGTGAAGAAATCTCTTGGGTCCTATTAGTATTATCCATTACAATACTATTGCATATGTAAATGTGACAGAAAAATTATAAAACAATTATTCAATATTAACGTGTGCTTTTCCATATGTAGTATGCCAGAGTAGTAGCTAGATTATTTACGTAGCCAACTTCTGCTTCGTCCAACATGTTAGGATCACTTCGTTTATCCTTGCTGTTGATATAAATCGTGATACTGTTAGTGTCGCATTGGTACTCAAAGTGGGCGAAATAATCCATCACGGCATGTGGCACAAAGATTAACAGATGTCGTGTCTGTTGTATGCGGATCTCTCCGGATATCAATGGATAAAACGTCTTCAAGGTATCAAGCACGTCACCCCATCGTAGGTTCAGCCTTAAATACTGCTGCAACGACGGCTCAGTATCTTGAAGGTTCATGGTATTAAATCGCTTGGCTAGTGTCACCAATTGTTCCGGGCTTTCCCTAGTTCGACCGGTGCTAATCGCTTGGTAAAGTCTGCTCCAATCTGCATCTCTATGGCAGGAAAAGACAGCCTATATGGGAGTAAGATACATATCTTGTCTAACGGATCTTTTCCAACAAACCTTCCTAATCATACTGTCGATGCGTTTCTTTGCCTGCTGAACCACATCGCCCAACGCGTAGGATGTAGGCGACATGATTTCGTTAAGAGAGTTAAACACTCGTTCCGGCTTAGGCTTCAACGCTTGAGACCATGGAGATCCGATATCTGCATTGCGATACATGCCTTGGTACGTAGCAATAACATAATAATGTAGCACCAACTTATCTGGCATGCCTTCACCGTTGCCTCCAGTACTCATAGGGCGCGAAGAGCCCACCGAGTTTGTCCGGCTATGCATACTTTGGCTGCTCGTCCACCGGGCATCGGCGTTTTCGTCAGCCGAAATAATAAGTGTATAGCGAAAAGGAGTGCTGGCATTGGCCATGACATCGTCTTCTTCGAACGAAAGGTCATTCGATGATACAAAACAAGCAATTGGCTTTTTCTCGAAATAGAGGGTCTTTAAGCCGAACTTGGAAGCATCGCGCAAGATCGATGGCAGCAAGTACTCTATCTTTTCCTCCATGACAATTTCGTAGACTCCTTGAACAATCCTATTTCGGGAATAACTGGTGGGTCGGTTGTAGACCGAAACCATATTCTTGATGATATTTAGAAGATTGAGATTGTCCGGTATCTGTTCGATATTATCCAGGCTTCTCTGGATATACCGCAAGTGAAAATCGAATACAAAAGAATTCACATGAATCCTTTGCTTGAATTTATCGCATTCTTCTGTAAAGTCTTGGAATCCAGCACGTCTTGTCTCACGTTTCTCATGCGTATAAGGCGAATAAGTCAATCGACCGTAACGGCGATGTAGAGTATATAGTGTCACAAAGATAAATACTCCTGTTAAGCGGGCTTCGCACATGATAGTTCCACCTTTATAGACTTGTAGTAGATAGATTACTGGCGAAGGAACAACGTAATCTTCTGTGATCTTGAACTTTGAGAGATAAGCTTCCGTCTCCTCTTCATTCTGTGCATTGGACGGACCATGGACAATAAGATGCATGCCAATCGATCCCAAATACGCAGCATACTCTTGCATAAATGTACATGTCAGCTGCTGATACCAGTTAGTAACAATATCGCATTTCGTCAGTGATGGGTCGCCAAAAATCTTAGCACTTGCTAAGCCAACTGCTGCATCCACTGATACTGCCTCTGAAAAAAATAAGGGAGTACGGCAAAAATGGAGCAGGCGAGAAGCTTTTAAGATAAGCTTGAGTTCCGCCGCTGTCATCATTTCGCTGTCTTGTGTTGGTCGTTCGGACCCAGTATATCTATCAGCCCATTTCGTGTAAGCTGCAAATGCTTTCTCGTGAGCTGCTTGAAGCTGTGCTCGCCGTAGATACATATTCAAAAATGGTTCCCCATGTCTCAATAGGTAATCTCTGTGCTGAGCATGATTGTATTCTGCGGTAGATTCGGCAAAGGCATCTCGTAAAACTGTATTGGCGTCTGCAATCCTTACTGCCGTATATATCACATCTAGTGGGTCTGCTTTTGGCGATTTACATAGCTTCGCGCCATCCTGCACATCAAATACACTAGTGGTACATTCACCTTCAGCGTCCAATGACTGGACCTGTCTATCCCATCCTAAACGTTTTCTGGCAGAAAAAGTCCCGGTGATCATCTGCCGTAAGCTTCCAAAGTTAACTTCGGTTTTAGAGCAACCGCCTGTTTCCGAATGCATGCTAGAGACTGAATTCATCGTACTTGCACGAGACTGAGAATCTGTTTGAGCTAACCGTGCGATACTAGATATACTGGGTGATAACGGAGCGCGGCTTGCTTGCTGATGGTTCGCAACTATATTATAATGGGTAGTTGATACTTCCATCGTTTGCAAAATCTCTGCCATCGACTCGGTATGATGAAAAAGCCCCATTTTCTGATGAACAATATTTTTTAATGCCAAGTGTCTCCCTTCTTGCTGTATAACAGCGCGTAGTATGGAATGGAATATCTTCTCAGTAAAAGCATCGGAGCAATTGTAAGCGTATACTGTGATCATAGCTGTGTCCATCGTGAACAGTAAGAAAGAATGCCTATGGGATACGTCCTTAAAGTTGTTTTTATACTTTGCAAAAAATGCTGGTCCTGATTTTGTAAGACCGGAAGTCATAGAATCATGGCGGCTGTGTATACTCAAATCGTCGCGACGTAATGAGTTGGATTCTTTGCGCTGTAATTCTTCTTCTTTTCCAAGTGGAGAACGTGCATATGTTTTCTGGAAGGCTTCAAAATCCTCGCTTTGCCGACGTAGGAATTCCGAGGACATGAATTTATGATAAAGCTCCGGTAGCCCGCTTACTAACAAGAACCGCGAGTTTTGGAACAGACGGTCTCCTGAAGCCGACAAAGGGTTAACGGAAGGCTCATATATCTCGTAACCGGTGTCGTTCGCTTTTCCGCTATCCAAAGCGGAATCCAATGTACTCCGTGCAATAAGTGGTCTTAATGCGCTATGATACTCGGTTAATTCCTCGCTAAGCTGAAGTAAAATGTCCTCCATACACCACGGGGGCAAATTGACTGATCTAGACATCTCTTTCACTGTGAGACTTTTCCATTCTGCTGCCTTTCTAAGAACACCAAGAAAAGGGCTAATGATAGATTGCAACCGAAAATCATCCTCTTCCTGGCGACTGTTGTATACCGTTGCTTCGTCTGTGATTGCAGGTCCAATAGATGCTAATGTTACCGTTCGCTCAATGATATAGTCGCAAATAGTTTGCTTGAAACAAACATAGAGATGATCAAATAAATGGTTTGTATCGATCTGTCCAACGGTCCATATGTCAATTCCCAGCTTGAAACCTTCTTCCGCTATATTTTCGGTAAAGCTGTCCTCTAAGTAGGAATCCAAGCCGTATCGATTAAAGTCCTTGATACTTTCATGTCTGAGGCGTTTGGCTGTATTTTCAGGGTGTTCAAGCCAGCTTAAACATATACCAGCTACTCCTTGACCCACGTTCATTTCGAAAGGTGAGCATACGCCAGGTGCTCTATTGAAACAACTGTAATAAAAGCAGAGGTCGCTTGCGGAAGGATCCAGTGGACCCTGTTCTCTCCTACTACGTCATTTAAACTCTAGCAAACACACCAATGCAGTGTTACCTCGTGCTATTGGACTGCCATGCATTGGCACCACAATAAATGCCGTAACGTATTGCGCGTTGACGCTTGATGATTAGAGGTAAATCTGCGCCAGATAATGCGCGCAGTGGCCCAACCAGGATATTTTGCCGTAAAAGATACAAGAACTGCGCTGGGTTTGCGATCAAGTTGGGCAAGCGCACCATTCGATGCAAGGCAGGTGGTTTCTCGACTGGCAAAATAAATTCAATATCCTTGATAACGAGCAAAAGTGAAAACAAACTATTAGTAATGAAATCAAACAGGAAAAACAAATCTTACCGCGCGTGACAATTTGGAGTTTGGATTTCTCATGAGGAACTGTTGCACTTCTTTCAAGGTAATCTGCGAAGTTAGTCTATTCTCAAGAAGATCAACAAGGTCTTCCGATATCCAGCTTGGCAGCTCCACACCATGAACCTCCAAGACGAGCTCTCGTGTTTCGTATGTTCGTCCTGCCTTTTTAGAACCTCCAGGAGACAGATTGCTATCTTGCTTTCCAGGACTTGTCTTTGGGCTGGCGCCCCCACTTGTACCACTGCCGTGTGGAGATGACTTTCCGGGACCGAGACTAACATGATGCACACGATTATGTGATGAACTTAACGTGTTGTCACTGGCAGCGTGGGTCAAGGATGAACCATACGGCGATGACGGACGCAAGAAACTACTGTCCTGTTCGTTCTGCTGCTCCGTCTCACCTGCATAGTGTGTCACCGTCGTTTCAGATAAGAAGCAATACGCAACGAGGTTGTCTCTCATGTATACGAACATATTAGGCCTGTTTTTTACAGCGAAAGGTCGCAATACATCACTTGACAAGATGTTAAGAGCCATATTCGGTTGTAATCGCCAGTGTAATGGAAACCGCTTGGTGAATACAATGTCGCAGCCAAATTGACCTGGCTGAAACTTTTTTGGCGGCGTAAATGCTGCTTCTTCTTCAGATGTGGATAAAATCTCCACAAGGTTATCTCCTGTGCCGGAATTGTCTCCTGGATCGAGCTCTTCGTCTGAGTAGTCGTCTGAGGAGTACTGCTGCCTCTCATCATCTTCGTTCGGAGCCAAAAGATATTTGCTATCAAGAAAAACTAATTAAGTCTTTTTCCTAACCTTCATCAAATTAGCTTTACCTGCAGATGCGCGTATCGTGCATATGCTGAAGTAGAACCAATTTATTTGTTCTCTCTAGAACCTCGTTCACCATTGCCTTTGTCACCCGTATAATCTCAGACCTATTGACGTGTTGTTGCAGTTTCGAATAAAAATATATCTGAACGCTTTGCATTTGAGGAATAAGCAACAGCCAATAGAGTTGTTTTTGCATCGGATCGACAGCGTCTTCCCTGGCGGTTGTCTCCACCTCATCAGGAACTTCAGGTTCAAAGATACTAATACCGAGACCTTGGCAAAACTCGTCGCCACTTTCTTGATCATTGTTCAGGCTTTGGCTTTGTCCACTTACTCCTGTATTACGACTTTGCTGATCATCGGGTATATCATGGGTGCTAACGATCGCGAAAGGATCGCGAAAAGTTGAACCACTATTATCGCTGGCATAAAATGAATCGCCAACACGCACCAGCTTGTAAGGTGTGCTATGAACCTTCTGAAGCTCTTCAAAGAACACTTGACGACTTAATGCCTGGTTTTTCACGAACACAAGTGGCATAAACATAGTAGCTGGGAAATCCACAAACGGGTTCTTCTTCATTAGCTGTCTTTCAATATACGATACCACGGATTGTGTAATAGGTCCTGCCCGCAAAAGACCATGCATGATTTCTTCGGTAAACATCCAGTTCAAACGCGCCTCTGTCTCGATAATGGCATCTTGCTTATCCCGAGTTAACAATGTAAGATTGTCACGATTGATTGACTCATTATCTAGGTAAGATCTAATTTGAGTAAGTAATCTATGCACGGTACACTAAGATGGTTGGCTTACAGTTCAGGATTCAATGCTCTATCACCAAGACATCCGTCTGCATGTGTGGATTGAACACCAACTGGATCAGAGTCAGTCTGAGGTAAAGCCATGCACACCAAGCGGAGTGTAGCACTTGTTATTCCATCGGCAGAATCGACTGGAGAATATAACGATCCAATAACATCAGGCTCAAAATCATAGGGGGTGCCATCCTTGTAGTAGCCTTCATAAGAGGATAGAAGACGCTCTACTGGAAAAGTAACTGTAGAATAGCCTCCGGACTCTTTAGGCTTTCGGAATGTGCACTCGAGTCGGACGAACAATGGATTTTGCGCACAGACGACGACGTCCGTTAGATTGCTTGGCTTTTCTCCTGACAAGGAAAATCCCAGTTTTTGCCCTACTTTTGCGAAAGGTGGGCGATAAGCATATATATTCTTTTGCCTTCCGGTGGTAAGGATGACAGGTTCGAAATAATGTCCCAGCACGGCACTGAATCGCTGATGCGCTGTCTCGATTTCTTCCAAGCTACAATAGGTTGGTAAAACCCTCACTGAAAAAAAAAAAAAAAAAAAAAAA
>MZZL01000406.1:983880-1020980 GCA_002749535.1 Apophysomyces variabilis | reverse complement strand
AAAAAAAGTTTGTAAAACCCCCACTAAAAAAAAAAAAAAAAAAAAAGAGAACTTACTTAGTTCTGTTCCTGCGCCGTAACAAAGTCTGTACGTTTAGGTACCCGGTCAAGTCGATATCAACGTAAGATTCGTCACATATGTCGAGGACCTTATCAAAATCATCCGGTTCAACGGCGCGCCCGTGAAGAAGACACGTAAACACGGACTTTACAAAACTTCTGGAATATACTCGTGTAATATCCTGCATTAAACGGAGGGTACGGTCCGATAAAGTATCGTGAGTGAATGCATCATTGAAATAGCCTTGGAAAAGGTCCGGCCGCAGCGTGTTGCCTAGACTATCTAACCATTCCTTTGACGACGTCGGATCGACCGGTTTAACAAGGATGCGATCATTTTCAACACCCAACAAAGAATGAGAATTGGTATTGTTATCGCACTCCAGAGTCTGACGGTGGCATTCGAACATAAATAAACTCATGTGTTGAAATTGTATAGCATCGGTCCCAAGCAGTTTGCAATACGTAGATGGCACATTATTATCGTCCAGATTGCTTAATCCATCCACCACGCAGTCAAGAGAGGGAATAAGTATGACGACGAATACGTTCGGATCAAATGCTTTGACAAAACAACGCAAATCCTGTAAGTCTTTGGCAATAGGAAGGGTACTTGATATGGCAGTCTCTAGATTCTGATCCACGATGGCGGTGAGAAGCTTGCTCCAGAAGTTATCAACCGGCATGTTTTGAACCGATACATCGTTGCCAGCAATAGCTGCCAGAGACTGTTCTAAGTAATAGTGCAAAAGAGCGATATCTCTATGAATAGCAGGAAGTCGCGATATGGCGTTTTTATGTTGGCAGAAAAATTCGTCAGGTAAAGGACAAGTACAGGTTAACTTGCGATCGGAATGCCAGATTGCCTGTGTATCTCCAAGCGGGGATGACACTGGACTGTAGCGTGAATTAGTTCTTGAGCGAACGCCAAACCGCTCAGTACTGCGACTGAATCCGGTATCATGGCCAGTTTCTACGGGCTTCACAGCTGCATGTGTATCAGTAAAGGAAGAAAACAAGTCCACGTTTTCCGGAACAAGATAATGATCACTGTACTTCGGGCATAAGTAGGAAGCTAGTAAGAATGTCCCCAAGCGTAACACAGATGACACGTTGAATAGACTTGATCGATGCATCCGCCGAGTACTAAGTAAATCATCGTTGACAGCGTCACACAGGTCACGATCCTCATTTAAATCAAGTTCATAATGTTGCCCGATCGCGTACATAGAATCAAAGGTAATCAGTTGGGTCAAAATTTGCTTGTCCTTATTAAAGACGTCGGATACCGAAGAGTCATGGTCTTTGTTAGCAGGCTCACACACAACGGGTTCTAGCCATAATTCAGTGCTAATTTTCCTTTTCCCTATATCGTTCCACACGTAATATTGAGCAGCAAAGACGGATTGGCAGCAGTCTATTTCCTTGTAGAAATGTGCTCCTACTCGTTGAGAAGATACCAAGGTATAACCCTTAAACTTATGTTAATTTATCATACCTCTGGATGCACTACGCTAATACACTTACTTGCTCTAATCGAGCGTTACAGAGATATTCGAAGGCTAAATTCGGCAGGGATATCAGTTGCTTACGGATAAATGGATCGTTTTCCATATCCTGTATTTCCCAATGCCAGACATATCGCTGTAGGTAATTCTTCACGATAAACTCGCCGGTTAACCAGAACGTAGGGTTCATGTACCACATTTTGCTCATGTAATTTTGCTGCTTCTCGATTTGTACGTCCGTAGCCATGTAGTGCTCCGGATCACGCATTAACAGACTGGATAGCGGACGCTTGGCAACTATTAAATTCGGCGGAGTCGCATTATGCACGGTTGTAGAAGGACGCCTAATTTCTAGATCCGTCAGGTCGCCTTCCATCCGATGAATGGGTGATATCAGCAGCTGTTTTAACTCGTTCAAAATGCGCTGTCTGTTCGCAAGTTCAATATTAAAGAAAACTGTTCTTATGCTAAGGATCCGTTCTTTGTCTTGACAGATTCTGATCTCATAGAACTGGACACATTTTTCCATGGAATTACTTCTTAGCTGAATTTTTTGATCCCCTTGGTCTTGGACGTCAGGCATTGTCTCACCCTTCAACTGATCAGAGCGTGGCACAGCGTCAATACCTTCAACTTTTACATAAACTTGATCGCTTCCAACAAAAGTAGACCACGCTGCAAACAAACGATGGATCTGCTCTATAGTAAACTGCGTATTGACTTGGCTTTCTTTTGTATTCGCTTCTTCATGAATGCTCACTACAGGCGGCCCGGCTATGACAATATCAAAACAGTGCTCATCAAACCAACACCGACTTTGGGGACGAAACTCGGAATTGTTAAGCTTCTCCCAGAGAGCAGAGAACTTTTGTATGTAATCCTGTCGTTGACCTGAGAAAGTGCGATCGCTGATGTAACGTGTATTAAACGTTACAAGCGATTTTAGCAATTCATCCGTCTCGGATATACGGACGAGCAGCTTTTTCAATTTGCCAACCTTTTGGAAGCCTGGGGAGCCTGAAAAATCACCTATACTCGCAGTTCCGGTAACAATTCCCATCATCTGACTTCTTCGCTGAAAGGCATCCCAATTCTGCAACATGTGGGAGAAAGTACTGTTCGCTCTGATAAGGATTTCAGCCCTTGGAGCTCGAATAGAGCTCAGCATGCCGTCACTTGTTAATACGGAGTTATCTTCGAGAACGGTAGGCGAAATGGTTCGTTCATGGATCGACGGAAAAGATTTTAAAAATTTGGACCAAGTAGATGACCAATTTGCCCGTACCCTGTATTCAATAGTGATATTCGGTTGCCATTGCATCATAAGTGTTATTAGTATACGTTCCTTTTTCAAAACAGCATCCTCTATCCCGTTCCCGCCCCGACGGCTGCGATTGTCATCGAACATAATAGAGAATAGCGAAAACCCTTGGCGAATACGGGCTTTGATGATATGCCAAAATTCTGCAGGTAGATAGTACTCTTGGTATCTTAGCAGTCTGGTTTCGATGAACGTTGGCTCTGATCTGGGGTCCCAAGGAAATGCAATTGTGGATGGTATTGCCCGGGAGAGTGGGTCATCAAAGACCATAGATCTGCCACCTCGTATAAAATCGGGAAAGCGTTCCCTAGGAAGATCGACTGGGGGATCATTCGTGCAAGAAGCGGCAGCCAGAATTCGATTTTCTGAACGCGACTTGTCGAGGAATATTTCTCTCATTAATAGACGGTAATGGTATATGTTAGGAGGGGCAAGTCTGCTTTCCTCTTCCATGTTTTCATGTGGACAAGGAGGGCAATTCTCGGCATACATAAACTGACCGTTCGTTGCATTCGCAACAAACCTCAATATCTCATTATCTGGGACAAACCCAAAGTTGCAGCCCGGAGTGAACCCGCCATTAGATCCGATTTGAACAATGCTGCAGGCAATATCATCGCTGGAAAGCTGTCGTATTATGGATTCATCTTGTAGGTTAGATCTCACGACACCGTCTGTGATCAACACAAGCAATGGCTGGTTTTCCGAAGGCAGTAAGCTTAATGCGAACGATCCAGCGCGAAGGATGTATCCTAATGTACTCCCGGTCTTGCCAACGCCCCAGACATCCTTTTTAGCATTGGCAATCCCTTTCAAAGGACGATGATGCATACTGCTCGACAGCGAGTTTGTACGATGATGAGCTCGATTTGCTGACGCCTGGGTTCGTTTTGCGCCCCCAGTAGAATCACTTCTGGTAACTATAGATGGCCTCGAAGGCTGTGATGGCTTGGATGGTTTCGAACCTTTTTTCTTTTCAATCTTTTTTGGATTCGTCGTCTTTGCGTTTTTCGTCGACGATATATATCGAGATTCTACGTCATAATCAGAGCCTCCTCCTTCATCGGCAACAGAAGTATGATCTCCACGAACATCAAGCTCATATCCTAACTTCGCCCTTCGTTCAGTTAACTTCTGGCGAAATTTGGCCAAATCACTTTGAAATCTTTTTATCTCTTCGTGAAGCGTCTTCAGAACAGCTTTGATGTTAGCTTGATCAACGGATACATTTTGCATAAGAACTCGCATGGTTGGGTATTCAGCTATAATGGGTATCACATTCATGTTGGATCCAAAGTGAGAACATTCTGCAATGACAGTGATGCGAATCTCCGGCTCAAACTATTCCACTCTATTCGTCAAAAATACCATTTTCCTTGCCGAAATAACTTACCAGAATCGATGCGCCGGTCGCCGACGTATTAAGTGAAAATGGCCGCACGACACTGCTGATGATATTTTCCAGACTTTATAAACAGCGTTAACCCAACATATATGTGGACTATAAGGCACACCTACACATTGTACGCGCTGCCGATCATAACCTGACCACTACTGGTATCTATAGTTGCCAGACTTGAGCTGAGGTCAATCATGAATACTGCGCGGTATCCTCGTGCAATTGACAGTATATGAGTCCTCGGGGTAATAATATACATTTTTGGGTGAGTATGGGTAACTGTGGGCGATTGCATCATGGGTTGTTGGTATGCAGCAGATGGAGGCGTAACTACCGTAGGTGTGCCGGACGATAGAGGAGATATAGAGGATGATGCTTGGTTTTCTGTTGGCGTATCAAGCGTAAGGTTTCGATGTGGTTTATATTCCTTTGTCTGAAATAATGATGGTTCCCATATTGCTTTATGGCTTGCAGACAAGTGCAGGAGGTGGAAATTCTGAGACATACCATATCAATGCACAAGTTAAATGGCTAGCCTTAGACATACCTCATATTCTCGAGTCATTATAGGTCGAAACATATTTTTCAATAACCACATAATAAGTTCGTTACGTGTCGATAAAGGTGTGCCTTTTCCGAGGAGAATGGCAGTACGAGCCTCATTGACCTAGACATAAGAAGAACGACGATTGAGACGTTTCTCAGCGTGGAGGAATACGTACTTTAATATCTGTAGTAGGTATATTGTTATTGACAGCAGTGTGGAGCCGGCTTTGCCAGCGAGCTCCATCGTCATGAGGGGTATGGTGCGGTGATACATCGCCAATACTAAAAAGAACGCTTTAAATGTTCATAACTTCGTCAAGCTTTCTCAGTTCGCTACCCTTCCATAGTATTTCCTGTGCTTCCACTCTGGAAACGAGGTAATGCACAGCAGAACCGAGCGGGAAACCAGCCAAGGGACGAAACATCAATGTCCGAACACAGGTCCACTTCAGTTACGGCCAAGCGCGGTTTCAATTGCCACAGGACAGCGAAAAAGTGCGATGATGGCAACAAACTATATGAAGCGTTCTGTTTTCATGGAAAATGAATTGGTCTAAGTATTTACGATGTATCAAAGCAGATAATTGGTAGACTCCTACTATTTCTTTTCTTAGAACTTAGAGGGTTTTATTTTGCCTATCCGAATAACACACATCTTCTCGTTAGGAACTAAGATGATAAAGCGGGGTGGAAATAGAAGGCAATGGCAATGATCATGTAAGCAGACTAGTAATGGTGTTAGTCTAGATATGCTTATGGACAAAGTTCTTACCAAGAGGAGAACTCCCTCGAGCCAGTTTGATCGACCATCCTGAATAAGATAATTCACGATCAACACGCTACTGAACAACACAACCGTCTCGAAGTTTTCGAAGAACAAGGTCATTGGTTGACCGATGATCCATCCAGTAATAACCAAAACAGGAGTAACCAAAAGGCCGATCTGCAGAGAAGATGACACAGCAATACCTACTGAAAGGTTCATCTTGTCTTTGATGGCAAAGGTCACAGAGCTGACGTGCTCAGCAGCACTATCAAATGTCGATGGTTAAGCAAGACTGGGGTTTTAAGGACAATGTATACTTACTTTCCGACGAGAGGCAAAAGAATGATACCGACGAATGTTTCGTTAATTCCCCAGTTGTGGACAACACCTTCGATGCTGATGGATAGTCTCGGATCAATCCCGTGTTTGTTTGTTTTCTATTGTCACTTACGCGCCAACGAGATACTCCGCATGTAATGAGACTAAACCGGCAACAGCGAGCAAACTGTGTGCCACGATGAAAGACGACATCAATAAGGACAACAATAATAAGACAACTTACCAGACGGCAGAGAATGTAAGAGTAGTTTCAGGAGTTTCATCTTCACCAACTTCATCTTCATACTGTTTTTGAATCAGTGACTCTACTTCTAGATAGGACGGAGCTTACCAAATGAGTGTGGGTTTTCAACTACAAGCGTGTAACATGTCAGAGCAACAAAAATTTTTATGTTGAAACAAATAAGTTACCTGGAAGATCAGGAACAAGACATAGACGACCAAGAGAATAATGGCAGTTCCATGACTGAGATTCAGGATGCCTATTTCCGAGTCCTTTCCAGTAGTAGTTGAGCTGAAGGCAGCTGGCACAAGCAAAGAGAGAGTGGTCAAGGCGAGCAGGGATGACGAGGTCTGAGCGGCTGCATGATGTATAAAGTTAAGAAAAACAAAAGGTTAGCCACAGCAACCGAGATGGTGACACAGGAATCGCTTACCGGTGACATTGAAACTTTGTTCGCTACGAGAAATTCCACCGCACAAAAAGCAAAAACCGAGTACCTTGATGACGACGTTGGTAAGAATAAAACGAAAGATTTATGTATAATATTTTACCAGCAGGATATTGGACAAGATAGAACCAAGAATGGAGGCTGTAAAGGAGTGTCAGAGTGTAACCTAGATCTTTCTTTTCTTTTCCTCACCTTGCACAACGCGGATCAAACCTTCTTTCAGTGCGATGATACCCAAAATCAGTTCGACTGCATTACCAAACGTGGCATTGAGCAACTTTAGATTGTTTAGAACGCAAGAAAAGAAACTTCCACCTATTCTCCCTTACCGAGCCAATAGTACTACCACATCGTAGGGCCAACTCTTCCGTAGCTATGGGTAAATGAACGATTTCAGTATTTATATTGAAAAAGGGCTGTTTTTCATTTATTTCATGTTACCAAAACCCAAAAGTTTTGCCAAGGGGACGATAGCAATGAAGTTGAGAGAGAAGACCACAGTATCGGATGCACCAGCGAACGAAAAGCCTAACGCGATAGGGACGAACACCAGCAAGATGTTGAAGTAGGATGAGGTAATAGTTTTCTTGAAGGATGACCAAAAGGTTGGATCTTCTCGATATCTCGAGTCCAGTAGCGGCACAGTCTCGTGATTCATTCTTTGGTAAATGATACGAAAGTAAAAAGCAAAGGAAAAAGGGAAAAGGGTTGTCAAGAAGGAAAAAGGAAACTAATCATCGCGGAAGTTTTCCCACAAAAACCCCGCAATGTCTCATTCAAAGGACGCCACACGCCTCTCTCTCTCTCTCTCTCCCCTTCTCTCTTCTCTTTAAACTTGGTGTTCAGAAGAGTGAAAAAGAACTACATCTCGTTCTAATACCCCGTATTCTCTCCTTGTTTAATAAACTTAACCTATGGTCTATATTCTCTTCTTGCACGTTCATATTTATCTATGCAGCTGGCTTCTTTACAGTGGGATCATCGGTACGTTGGACAAAAATGGACGCTTGCCTTAATCTGATACAATCCCCGCTAATCCCGATCGAAGGTTACGGTTAATCCACCTTCATGACTGTTCACCTATAGGATAATGCAACGTTATTCTGCCATTACGTGCAATATAGATTTTCTTCGTATAAAGCAACCGTTTATTCTGTTACTTACTGACTATGAATCTAGAAAGGAGAAGCACGGGGGGAAGCAAAAGAAAAGGAAACAGTACTTAGTGTACCAGAAAATCTTTCGTGTAGCCCCAGCCATAGGCTCAGTGTCACCACCTTTTCGCATGGTCGATCGTTTACTTGCGCCGCGATTGGATTAATTTGCAGCCCGCCGCATCTAGGCTGCCAAACCGATGCTCAACAAAAGATTGCTTTTGAGTACTCACTTATCATCATTCCAACGCGTTGTATGTAGACACAGAGCGTCATACACTCAGTTTTTCCCAGATTTAATTTAAATGTCTGTGCATTTATGGAGTATATATAAACAACAAACATTAGCATCGTTTTTCGTTAAGCAAGCACATCCGTCATTATCTAAACAAGGTTATCCAAGGTTTCCATAGGATTCCTAGTATGGTCGGGGCGCTCTTTCCGTTCGTCTAAACAACTGGAAAACTGCATACTTTTCCCTCTTGAGCTTTTACAGCACCTACTTGGGACCATAACTAGTGTTGCTCGCTTAATATATCGTGCCGAAATTTATCCATGACGGTTGTAACTGGTAACAGAACTAGTTACCGTATATTAATCTCTCATTCATCATTCATTCACCTTTACTAAAGAAATACCGTTTTGCTGTTGGGCCCCACATGAAAGATGTTGGGAGGAGCACAAATTTCCATTCTCAACAGTCTTTCCAGATACCGTTTCTTTCTCATTCGCAGAGTTTTTCATTTAAGCCGTCTTTTCCCAAAGGAATCTCCATATTTGAAAATTAGCGAATATATTAGGAAAGCTACTCTTTCTACTTTCCAATTGCCCTTTACAATGCAAGAAAAGTAAAACTACGGTTACTTAATGCACCGAAATAGAAGGATTAGTGATCAACTGCAACGTTTTACAATCAAAAACATAGTCGCCACCACACTTAAAAAAGTCATTTCATGGTTATAAAAAGGAGAAAAAAGGGTTGTTTTCTGGTTCATTGTACATATCATTTCAATGCCTCGCTCTTGCCCTCCTTTCTACTTCACGGCATATTCATATATTATGAGTTGTTTCTTTCCATACTATCCTGAGAGTATTTTATGCAGCTTTACAAATAACAATAGCAGCCGGCCATTGCATTTTTCTTCAGTATTTTTGTTTCATTTGCAATAGTCTCTTTGTGCACAGGGTATAGGTTTTCAACAATTGTTTCCGTATCATCCTCAGACAGTGGTCTCTTCATGCACTGGAAATAGGATTTTATACTTAGGCCAGGAGAAGCTGGATAAGCAGCTTCAAAAATTACTTGCACGGTTGCTTAGAGAAGTACACAATATGTGTCTAATGAACCTATACCTGACACTAAACGGGAAGGGCGAGGGAGGGCTGTGGCGGATGGGTATGGTGGGGGGAGGAGAAGGGGGTGCGCTGCGAAGCGAGCAAAGCAAAGCTGGTCTATTATAAAAAGCAGAACAATCATAAAGGCTGAAAAAGACCACATTGCGTGTGTCACAAGATTATTTTTCACTTAATAGCAACATATCTTTTAGATATGGTTATCTGTTCAAAAAATGGGGGACATCCGGACAATGAGTTGTCTTTTTTTTGGCTTCAGATACAGCAAATCAAAGCAGTCATTATCAATCACGGTTTGCATAAATGTCGTCCCTTCTTTTCCCATTACCTTTAACTCTCTTTAACCGGGATGTATTCCCTCAAGAAAAGAAGACCTCCCCGTTTGCGTTCAGGAAATACATTCATGGCAGCATCATCCATTCAAGGATTGACTCTCTACTTTGCGCAAGGTAAGTATCCACCATTAACTCATAATTAACATAGCTTATGCAAAGTGAAATAGATGATTCATGTATCAAGGAAAATAGCGATATGCTTCACTGTATGGGATAGTGGAAAGGACAGGGACACGCAATTCAGGTATTTTGCATTCACCCAGTTTCGTTTTTCAAACTGACATCCTATTACCATTAGACGACAACAGACCCAGTCGAAGTCTTCGGATTTCAGAGGGTGCTACTGACACCACCAGCGCAGACTTGCTCGATTATATATTCAAAGCAAGATCTACGATGAGCGCTTAATTCAGTATTGTAGCGTGGGATTTTATTTCAGGCCCTGCCGAATTGTAGTTAGTCTCCCTCATTTTCCCCTTAGTACTACTGAATGTAAGACTTTAGCACACAGTAACTGTTGTACATTTTACAACTTGTTAATCTTGAATTATGCACATTAAATACCCACGTTCGAACCTTTGAAGACAAGGCGGAATAAGAAGCCACCATTTCCCACTCGGCGAGAGGATTACATAGTCACTCCATGCACTGAAGAATGGCTGAAGTCGACTGACGGAAATCACTGTAGCTGTTTCAAACACAGCAGCTTGATGCATAGGGTGAAAAGCAGCAGCTGTTGTAGCAGAAACCAGACTGATTGTTTAATCATTGTTATAGATAGTTAATGTGTATGCGCTGTCTCCAATGTTCGAGTCAACTTGGCAACGTAGACTTACGGGGAATACAAGAAGAAGAAGCACAGAAAAACTAGGTAGGTAAAGGCTAATAAACGCGCTCAAGTTTCGCCTACGGTGATTAGTACGTTTTGAAGAACGAGCATAGTATTTATATGTTTTGCTTCTTCTATGTGGCAAACCCTTAGAGGTATTATTCGTATCTACGTGTACCGTAACGATATGAGCCGCTAAAAACCCTGCCTTTCAATGAATGATATACACTGCGCTTGCACGATATGGTAGTCAGTTTAGCACCATCTCGGATGCGGAACAGTTCGATTTGCTGTTCCCTTAACTCAGTGGCCTGTCTGTGCGATATAGAGTCCTTGCAGGTTGCTTTTTATCCTATCCACAAATGTGTTCTTGAACGTTATCTTACTATGTGTCTCTTTCGACTAGTCTATAGCCTCCCATGTTTTCCCCTTTGAAATTGATATGTTCTAATCAGATTAACATGGTAAGCGTGCGATCCAGACAATGGAAGCTTGACTTGCACGGCATTCCGCCACATAGTCTCCTTGAATGTCTTTTTCTTGACATAGGCTGATTTCTCGGGTCAACTGTTGTTTTTCACGCAGTTTTTGATGTGAAGGCGATCACCCTCCCTCTCACACACAACACACACACACACACACACACACACACACACACTCTCTCTCTCTCTCTCTCTCTCTCTCTCTTTGCTTTCCTCAAACAATATATATTTTGAGGAGGGGAGGCTCCCTCCCCAAGTCGTCGATTCTTATTTATTCTGCCCATCAAGTTGTTTCGATGTCTGCGTTATTCGCTAGGTCAATATCTTTGTTTTGAAACGTGATAAAGACATTTTATTGCAGTGCGTGGGTATTTGTGCAAGAGTTGTGTGCATATATGAGAATGAATATATATATGGATATATATGGATGGTTGTGTTGTGTTGCGTAGGTGCGTTTTTGGGTGTGTGGGTATAAAAGTACCCACGTGCAAATTGCCCGTTTCTCAAAACATAGGAAAAAAAAAAAATTGAACTTGCTCTATTTCCCTTTAGGCTCCGTCGACACAGGTTCTTTCCCTCTTTCTTTCCTCTTTGCTTTATTTTCCTGGAGTTACTCCACTGACTCGAGTTCCTTATCCCCCTTCCTATTTTCCACATTATCCCTTCCCCTTCTCTTGTTTTTCGTTTCCTCTTTGTTTGTTCCATTCAGTCAGTTCATCCTCATGAGTACTTGTAAAGAAAAGGGCTCGTCGTTGGTCGCTCCAACTCCTCATCGCTTCAGGTTGTTCGGAAAGTCCGAAGGTATGGGGTGTGTGTTGCCTGGTTCCCAGTTAGGAAACACGAAAAATAATCATTCTACTTTTATGCAGCTAAACTACGGATATTTGGAAAATCATCTAAGCACAAGCAATCCGATCTCCAACACCACCACCACCAGCATCAGCACCGTCATGGCTCTGGATTCCTATCGTTGCTGATGTGTTGTACATTTGGAGGGGCTGTGTTTCAGGAGAAAGATTGCCATCGCCGACAACCGCACGTGTTTCACGACACTGCTCGCCGGACGAGCAGTAACAACGCCACAACATCTCAAACAATCACGTATTCAACAGGTTCCGTTATTTCGAAAGAAGGAGCAACAGACGGATCAAGTGTAAAGAAACATTCTTCGGTGGAGGAGACCCCGGATGTGGCTGCGCTCGAGAAACTAGGAATACAATCAAACGACACCGTGTCAACTCTAAGCAGAAAATCAAAGCAATTGTCACCATGCGACTATGAAAAGAAAGAACCATCATTATTAGATCGAAAGGTGGAAGAGGATGTACCGTGCAATGTGGTTTTGGAAACAACAACACCCACCCTAGAATCATCACAGGTACACACATATACACACACGCGAACTTAATGGGAAGCGTCCAAACTAAAATCAGACCTTTTTTGGGTACTCTGTTTATTCTAGGATCTTTGGCTTCTGAAACCAATTGCTCAGGAGGATCGGGGGCGAAAGTGTCTAGTGCTCGATCTTGATGAGACTTTAGTACACAGCTCCTTCAAGGTAAACCCAATGATCCTATTTTATAAAATATAATAACATAGACTTTTTTATAATACAGATGGTGCCACACGCAGACTTTGTCGTTCCCGTGGAGATTGATGGTCAACTCCATGACGTATATGTTCTGAAGCGTCCGGGGGTAGACGCATTTATGAAACGCATGGGGGAGATATACGAGATTGTTGTGTTTACCGCAAGTTTGTCCAAGGTAAGATCCTCAAATTCGTAAAACTTGGTCTCAGAACTAAAGCAATTATAATAGTATGCTGATCCTGTACTTGACATGTTTGATCGTCATCACGTTATTCGGCATCGACTATTTCGTGAATCATGCTTCAACTATAAAGGCAGCTATGTAAAGGACCTCTCACAATTAGGTCGCAACCTAAACCAAGTGATAATCCTGGATAACTCGCCTGCTAGCTATATATTTCATACTGCCAATGCTGTACCCGTGTCATCTTGGTTCAATGATCCACATGACTCCGAGTTGGTAGACCTCATACCATTTTTAGAAGACCTTGCAACCGTTGACGATGTGACGGATATCCTCGACAATACAATCCCTGGTCCTTTCTCGCATCTTTGATATACCATCCGCCCCACCCGCCTCCCTCTTCTCTCTCCTTTTTTGTAAAGATATCATGCACACTGTTTATCGTACAAACCCCTACAATTTGCAACAACATATTCAATCGTTTTGTTTTTCTCCTGCTCGATTTTTGTATGATTTTTCCAAAAGAGAAACTGACAATTTGCTTATCGATTCCTTTTCCTGGTATCTATTTTTGCTGGTAGTCGTGTGTACTTTCTTTGTCAATATACAACCTCGTCTCTCCTAATCTAGCATGTAGATCCGTGAAGCTACATCGTTCACAACCCAATCCATACCCTTGAGTAAATTTTCCCCAGTAACGGCACTACATGCCATGATGGCCCAATGATGGCTCTTGATGTCATCCAAGCAAAGTGCCTACAACAGGGCAAGTTACGGTGAACCTATGTCAATAGCACCTTACCTTTCTTATTTCTTGCTCTGACAATGCCCCTGCGATATCCTGTTTGTTTGCAAACACCAACAGTGTTGCACCAGCTAGCCGCTAGGACATATTTTTAAGGCTTTGACAGCGCTACGTTGCCAATCATCTACCTCTTCCTGTAATAATCCTGCCAATTCTTTTCGGCAGTCTTGCAGTCTCAGCCTGTCAGCAGAATCTACTACCCATACTAAAGCATCTGTTTGCTCGAAATAGTTGCGCCAATAGGATCGGATCGATTTTTGACCACCCACATCCCATATGTTCAACTTGTAACTAAATCCAGAGAAGATACTCAGGCCCTTGCTTCAATTCTGTAACGAAGTGCTTACGTATCATGCTCAAGCGTTTTAATGTTGAATCCTAACGTGGGCGAGATGGTGTCAATCGGCTCTCCATTGATGCGTTTTAATATAGTCGTTTTTCCTGCATTATCCAGACCGCTAGAGGAAGAATGAGTTGACAAGCAAGAGAAAAGTATGGGTATGTACTTGCAGCATCAGGATCCGCATCTCTTTCTCCTTTTGCCGATTCTTCTTTAGAATAGTCAGTAGTCCCATGGTTGCTGATGGCAGACGACTTGATGATGAAGGTGAGAAGGGTTTTCGGTTTCCCTAAATCGCGAAGTCACGGAAGCGATTTTTCTTTCATATTTAATACAACGTCCCGAAAGGCTGCTTTCGATTTGAAAAACGACCTTTTCTCGTATTGATGTGAAGCAAGAAGTCTCCGAATAGTTGAGGCCATATCTTATCTAACCTAGACCATACCGTATGATTCTTTCGCAGGTGTGCTTTGGGATTACGGGCACTTTGAGTTTATGCAGAAAATGATTTCTGTCTTTGTCAAGTTATTGATATGCATTATGTAGCTAAAGTTGCTCTAATCAGTCCACACCGGTTACGTTGTTCATTAAATACCACTGCCGCTTGATGTTGTCTTATTATCTTCGACGTCCATATACATTGTGTTGTCGCGCGCTCTCGGCAGGTTATGCGCGGGAAATAGGCAGACCAGATCATGGCTTTGTTTTCGCTCTCCGACAGTAATTCCTTTCAAAGTTGAAATATTCAGAAAAAACCGTTGTTCCGCATTTGCTTTCTAAAAGCACCGTTCGCCATGAAGCCATCCGAGAGTAGTTCCAAGAAGACATCCAGTTCCAACCTACTGGGACAGCGACAATTACAACCCTCGGCCATTTCTAAACAAGTCCTTAAGCATAATCCTGTTCCACAAGCGGTTGCTTCTGACTCGGCTGTCAGAGGCAAGGCAACCCAACCTCTTCGTAGCACCAAGGTCTCTCAGAAGCTTGTACTGTTCCCGCAGCCGTCAACAGAAGTGCAGTCGACAATGCAGGCGACACTGCCTATAGACTCGGAACTGTTACTACCGCAAACTGAACTGGAGGAAGCGCAAGAGGCATTTGAACAAGAGACATGGCGCGAGGAGCATCCAGCACAGGTAGCAGCAGGAGTTCCCTTACCAGTTGAATGGACATTCGGATCTCGGACACCAGCCGAACGTATGCCTAAGGATGAGCGGGATTACGCCGGTTTGCCTCGAGTAGCTGCGTACTGTACAGGAGAAGGATACGCATTAAATCGACTTCGACCGTTTTTGCGCGAACACCATCATGTCGTACCACGTTTATATGATGAATGCTTATATGCTGCATACGAATTTCCCTTGATGACTTTAAGACCGGATAAGGACAACTTGTACAATATCCGAGTACGAAGTGCTTCACCCCGACCTGCCCGTGAAGAGGAAATGGACTTTGAAGAAGATAATTATCCCCGAGAAAGCGAGGGCTTGGATCAGAATACGCAACCAAACGAATACCAATACCCGCAACATTATGAGCATACGCACAATATAGATACCTCTCAAGAACAATCACAAGAAGAACCGTTGTATCAGGATGAATCCAGCGAAGCAACACCGCTGATAGACTCCGGTAACTACGAAGAAGGAGAGGTTGAAGGGGAAAAGCCAACAGCGAACGCTGTCAAATCAGCCTCTGCTCCCGCTTCACCATGTACAGAAGACCCGATGCCGGCTTTGGAGGCAGTGCCAGCGGAGAGACATAACTCAATACCTTCCATTAAACCTTTCGAGGGTGGTGAAGTATTCATATTTGACTATGGTGTTGTTGTATTCTGGAACTTCCGCCGTGCCGAAGAGCTGTTGATGTTGGAAGATCTAGCCAAGTTTTCTATCCGGCCCTTCCGGGACAACCCAGATGAGGATATGCAAATCGAGGAAATGCATTTCCAATACGATACTTCACAGTTGAAGCCTCGTATCTTTAATGATATGATTACGTTGAAGACTGGTAACCATATGATTAAGTTGACACTATCACATGGACTGTCGCAGAGTGCCGTGTTAGCACGGTATGAGGATATCATGGATAAAACAATCGAGGATACAAAACACTTGCCCAAAGAAATGGCACAGACCGGTCGTTTAGATAAGAATCGTACAGAGATCACGAAAATCAATGGAGAACTTTTCAACCTGAGAATGAATGTCAATCTGGTATCCAATGTGCTCGGTAAGTCAACTACAAGGACCAAATGCAATAGAATTTTGACTATACACCAACAGATACACCTGAGATCTTCTGGTCCGAGCCTGCATTGCAGCCTATGTACAACGCAATAAGAGGTAACTTTTCTTCTTTCAGGCTTGTTTCTCATTTTAGAGTCTACAGAATATCTCGAAATCCCTCAGCGCGCAAAGATCTTGAATGACCGCCTGCGAGTTATTTCAGATCTGCTTTCCATGCTACGAGATCATCTGACCAATTTTGGGGTGGAATATCAGACATTAATCATCATTTATTTAATTATCGTTGCTGTAATTGTTGCATGTGTAAGTGTTTCATGATATGGGTTAACGTGACAATAACGAGTTGTGCGTAGTTTGAGATTGCCGTCAAGGTGCTTCAGTCTGTCGACGTTGTTTAAATGCAATATATAACTTCCTTTTGTACACCTGTTCAATACATACACGACTTGATCGCCATATACTATCTATCCCGAATAAAGAACACTGTTTCACTTTTATCTCAACACGTATGAAGCATTATGTGCACACAGCGTCAATTACGAAGTCAAATGTGTTGAGAAAAGAGCATGCTATAATGCGCGGTGGGATAACACAAAACTATGAACGGAAGCTGCTAGATCAGTTTTTCCTACGCATTGTTGTTTAGAACGGCGGTTTTTAATCAGACCATGTCATTTTATGCTTTTTGTTTGCTTGGAAATTTTCAAAACATCAAATGCAGGCCTAACATGGTCGATATCTCGTTTTTGTGCCTTTTGTAAAATTGGTACTGCACCATGGGGTTCTTTCTTTGTTTTGCGGCCAAATTACATATTATCAGAAGGGAAAAGGGCAGAAAGCAAAAAGAAGAGTATACATATGCTTATAAATCGAAAGTTATTTTTTTTTTGGTTGGATATATTAAAATGCGCTTTGTCTAAATGGGGAGTTTGCGAGGATTGATGAACTTGAGATGATTGCCGAACATCAGTGGGACGGCCACGAGACCGGTGAGCGCGATGAACATGAAGACAAACAGGATACCATAGGTGACGGCACGCCATCTACGCCTACGCTTTTCCTTGGGAGGCAAGAACGGTTTTTGTACCTGATTATTGAGCTTCAACCAAAAGAGCATATGCGAGTGGACCCGATCGGCATAGGGTATAAGGCAAAAAATAAATAAAAAGAAAAGGATAAAATGGGCCAAAATAAAGTCAATGGCGAATTCGCTCATCTCAGCAATTTTACACAGGTATTCTCGAAAAGGCTGCGAGAAAGCTGACAAGAAGAAAAGAGGCCATGGTTAGTCTTTGCAGAGATGACACGCGGAGAGAAATTTTACATACCATGCCAGCCCAACTGCAATAAGAAGAAGAAGAAAGAACCCAATGATGAGTAAGCTGAAACTGATATAGAGGACGTCCTAGAAAGGCTGAACACTTACCCCACGACCATACCACTTGCCGGTCCACCAACCTACATTGCTTTGACCATGTTTAAATTCTCGCGTGAGAAATGGTATGGTTAACGCCCGAAGAAAGAAACGCTGCAAGGCCGCCATGGATACTAAACCCAAAAAGATATGGGCTATGTTCCATTCTTCAAGAAACATCAATGCTTCAACGCAGAGAATCAGATTGATGACTGCCCATCCGTGGGCCAAGGCCGCTATGGTGGACCCAAATTTACCACAACAAAGCCCAAGTAGACATCCGAGGAGCAACGAAATAAAGCCAAAAATAATCAGCGCGACAGCATTCAGTAACACTGGTACAACCGACAGGGCAGCAATACGCAGTAATCCGCTATGATTGGAAAGGTTAGGTTGAGTAGGGTCGTCCGCATCGAAACTTTTCACAAAGACGTAGGGAATAAGACAGAGGATAGCATAAAACAGCGGAAGCACAAGCTCAGGAAAGAACCAGGAAGTAAAACTTATCCTAGGCATATCCTTGGTAGACTGATCTCGAGCATGCCGAACGCGTTTGTGGCCGGTGATGCGTGTCCGTAACGTCCGAACATGATTGATCCATGACGACGGATGTACTTGTGAATTCCCTCGAGAGAGCCAATGCAGAAACTCGCCATAGTCAACAAAAAAGTCAACAAGGGCGAACTGGTGCGGATTGAACACAAAAGGGGATACGATGAGAGCCACTACGGTAAACCAGAAATAAAACAGATGCGGCATCCAGACAGCGACAGAGGCGAACGTCATGATCAATAGGTTACGCGCACCGACATAGATGCTTGGGCCAGCAAACATCGAATAGAGCGTCGCAAACGATACGCGTGTCGTAGCAAACCCTCGCCCGGTACCAATATATTGCGCTCCACCATAAACCAGGTTGTCCAGCACCGAGTTAGTATAGATCCGGGTAACAAAGATCTCAAACAATGGCGAGAGGCAGATAAAATGGCGTCCTAGACGTGTCAAACTTCTCGCCAGACCACGTTCCGTCAGCTCTTGAAGGAAGAGGGGCAGGAAGGCGACCATAAAGACGACAAAGATGGAAAGGATACAACGCTTGACCCATTCAAGGATAGGAATCATATCGTAACACCCATCTGGTGTCAATGGCGCGTCAGGGGGAGCGTCCGGATGACGTTCACAAATTAGCAAAGTGGATGCCATCGCATTAATAAACAGAATGACAAGCATGAACATTTGCACGGAGAGCATGATAAATATATTGTTGATATGGAATCCGGGATGTGCATAGTAAAAGGTGAGAAATCGGTCCAGAGGCAGCTGGGTACCTATGTAATAGTATTCGCGCGACAGAATCTGTTCTCCCATGCCTGTGCCGATCTTGGTGGTGAAGTTCAGGATGGATTGGAAGCCTAGATCGCGTCCCTTGCCACATTGGAAGTATTCTGTGTGTTTGATACGACCGCCACGGATGAAGGCGTTCATGCCTGCATAGATATCTTCGTTCAAATGAAGCCCTTTCTGCGCTTTGCTTACACCGCCACGTGTCGTCATAAAGATGGCATTGAGGAAATCCGGGTGACCATAATGTAGCTTTCCTCCTATCTTGGCCATGATCCGCTGTGTGAGCGTGCCAAATGTCTGCTCTTTCCCTGCTGCTATATCGCCTAACACGCCAATGTTCTCGGAGAAAATGTATTCTCGAGCGCCCACAATGGCCACAGGGCTCGTCTCTTTGTTGACATAGGCAGGCGCATAAGGCGACACCTCTGTGGGCTCCAGCATCTCAAATTCGGCGAGAACGTTACGAATCTTGAGACATTCTTCCAAATAGTTGTCCTGGTTGGCATCAATCAACTGCAAGAATTCGCCCCGATAAAAGATTAAGGCGTGGTTTTGGTTGTCTGATTTACCATCGCCCAAAATAGGGTTGCCCGGAAGACGTATTCGGTATTTTGGCTTTCGCCTACCTTCCGGTAACAGCTCGCAGTAGCCATCGATCAAAGCTGAATAAAACGTCGATTCGCCGCCCTCTTCGTCGGCCTTTTCTTCGTCGATGTAGGCAATCTGCAAGTCCGGATAGGTGGTCAACAGGAACTCGGCGTCCTCTCTCTCTTGTTCGTTGAACTGTGCATAGCGTTGCATGGCCACCAGTAACCGGAATTTCAAGTTGGTCAACTGATTCAGATCTTGCTGGAGCTTCTTATGGTCGCCTTGATAAGCCTGGATTGTCTCAGCATTTTCCACACGGTACATCAAACGTATCGCGGCCCGGTAATTCATAAACCCACTGATCGTACGATATAATGTCTGTGCTCGTAGAGACGCCCATATACGTGTCCTCGCTGTTGTCTCTGGCCGAACTGATTTAAATCCAATGCAGTAAAAGGTGGTATCATGAGTTTTTGCAGGTTCTTGTTGTATGGCCACTGTTCTGGAGGAATTGGATGGTGAATCATCAAGCATTGACTTTGCCTCGCGCACAAAGTTTTCCCATTCCGGTTTATGAAGTGTCTTCAGGTAGTCTAACATCGTCACCCTTGTGTTCCTGTTCTCTTCACGAATGATTTCACGCAGTGACAATAATATTTTTTCTCCATAATGGGGCTGGCAACAGGATAAACAGATAATTCAATAGTGAGCTAAAATTGAGGCAAAAGAATGGCATCTATTCAATAAAGGCGTATCTTACTGTTAGAACCGTGAAAGACGGCATACGATCAACAGGCTGTGGTTGTGGCATGGGTGTTGTCAAACTCTGTGCAAAGAAGTGCATACGACGTTCCGCTTCTCCACCGCGAGGAAAATATTCCGTTTTAAATGCGGTATCCTCCTGCGAAATAAAGAATGGCGGAGGCTTGATATTGGAATCATCTTGACCACCATATGTCTAACAAGCGCTCAGGTAAGAACATGGGAATCAGCGTAGCTTAGGAGAAAAAGAAAGAAAAAGCGGGAAAACATACGGTCTGTTGATAGAGTAGCTTTTCTGTTTGTTCCATTGTAAGCAGGTGCTCTCTGTACATGGCAATCACAATAGCGTTCCAGACCTGTGCACAGAGCTCGTTTTGACTGCCGCTCACCTCTGAGTGTGTTGTGGCCAAAAGTTTAACAAAGATACGGATGGGGAGTTGTGAAAAGATGTTTCTCCATGGCGACCACACGGAGATACCCAAATAAAACGATCGAGCAACCGAGAAAATCGTGTTCCAGATAACGTACCAAAGGTATGTATCAAGGAAATAAAGGATAAGATCCATTAAAAACATGAGACCAAGGGTTATCAACGGCATCTGTCTGCAAAGTAACGATCCCAAAATGGCATCGTTGCACTTGACAATACTCATCTTACTGATGACTTTGAGTGGATCCTTGAATGACAGAGCCAAGAAGAAATAGGACTCAATCAACTTGCAGGTAAAGACACACAGCCACATCCCGATGGACATGATGCTATCCATCTTTTTCAGGGGAGGGAAGTTGGCCGTAAATTGCTGTCTCGCAAGACTTGGCTTTGTCCATTGAAACAAGCGGGCTGGTGGAGTGATGGCGAGATAGAGGGTCGTGGCGACGCTGACAAGGAGCTGTATAACAGCAATGATCTTCGACAGAGTACTCTGTCGATCGATCATCACGCAGTAAACCGTTGGACCCGCATTGACCACTAGTAACATAGCTAGCCATACCATACGTTTCGTGATTACCCTCGTATTCGCCCAGGATGTGGGTAAATAAGTGTATTCTGCAATCGAGCCTACGATCATCAGCAGAACGGCAATGGCTCCTCCAAGTGCTGCGACGGACAATTGTACGGATTGCTCTAGTTCCGCTATTTTCGGATCATCGTTCAGGTAAATCGCGCCCGCGTTGCCACCGATATAATACCAAAATGAAACAATATGTATGATCCAGACTCGTACAAAATTTATAGATATATGCATCCAAGACCTCTTTTCCTTGTAAGTCTTCTTGAAGACTTTTTTCCAATTGACGTCTTTGAGCGATGGATATCGCCGACCAGGCTCTAGTTGCATTAAGGGCACGTCGGAGGCACAAATCTTTCTTAAGCAATGCGGATCCCAGAAGAATTCGTTCACGTCGTCGTAACCGATGACCCGATGATGGTCTCTCTCCCTTTTTACAAGACGTCCATCGATCGATGCGTAGAGCTGATCACGGATGAAACGATACAGAGGTGTAATAATGTCATCCATGAATGCGTCTTGTGGCATGCTTTCATCGACGGGACTGTGTATTACATAGTCGCTTGCTAGTTTATAAAGAAAGCACAATGCCTCCGGCATGAATCGAACAGATGCTGCCTCGCCCCAGATCAGAAGGTACAGGCATAGGTCGCGTACTTTTTGTTTGTTGGATAATGTTTGCATCCGCAACTTCCAGCGTTCATCCGCAATCCTTAACGCCTCGTCTGCTTCTAACGACTCCCATTCGGTTATTTGCTCGTGCTGCTGTTCTTCTTGACTCTTTTCCGATTTCTGATCCTCTCTCTCGTCCTTTTCTTTCCTTTTATCGCTGACAAACCTTGGTTTGTCGATCAGATACATACGCGTGGCAAAATACCATCGGCGATAGTTAGCCCCTTCGCCGCCAATGTATTCAGCATGCAGCGTATCCAAAGCCAGTTGAGGAGACATTCGCGATGAACGAGAATCCAGCATGACCATGAGATGTTCGTACATGTTGGCGGCATTGTCTAATTGGAATCCAAGCTTGCGAGCAATATCGATCAATTCATTCCTTATGTCGTCTTCTGGCATGGGAATAGTATCATGAGCAATCCATGAAGGATATGTATTCCGTTGATCGTGGCTGAACTCTAGAAATGCACTTTTCCGTTTACTTGCTGGAGGAAGACTTGTGTGGAGGATATAGTGCTCGCCCGATAGATTTTCTGCTAATCGTTTTCGATCCAAAGACGCGCGCAAAAAGTCCAGAGACGAATCATACCGAGAGTACCGTCCTTCATCGGGACTTGTTAAAGACTCAAATACATTAATCGAACGACGTGAATTCCGAGGATCAATTTGTGGTTGGATCAGATCCATCCGATCATTCGTGTAAAGGATGGCCGAAGAGCTTTTTTGCTTATTCTTCTTCGCAATGTCTAACCGTCCAAAAGTTAATACAGGGAATTACGACCATCGCATTCCTGAGTTTCATCCCATCCTTGTGTTCTTGGAGGTATTACCTCTTTCTTCTTTGTTTTTGGCTAAAATTGGAAGAGATCCTCCCGGAAGATGAGCGGGGTGGTCGGAACGATGTTTAGTGTCGGTTTGTCTAGTAGCAATGCTGCTACTGCTGCTGTTACTGGCAAGGTCCGTCTCTGGCATCATTCTGATTGTAGCGCTATTAGCACGTGATAATATTGATAGTTTCGTTGACTCACGCTTGTATGTAATATGCCCTGATATTTGTGAACGAATCGTTGTCTAGGCGGACAGGCGCTTCATTTCTTGCCTGGTTCAATTCCTGCGCGGAGTGGTATCCTCGAGGATGAGGCGAACGCGGGACCATGGTGGCGAACGATATTGCAAAGAGGAAGACGTGCAAAGGACTGATTTTTTTTAATCTACGTCTATTTTTACGTGAAGTAATGAAAAAACGATATTCAGAAGTAAAATAGAAAATCATCCGGGATAAGGAAAGTGGTTGCATTTAAAAGTGAAAAAAATGTGATAATCGTATAGGTGTTTTCCATCGATGATGGATTTTGCTCACTCGTTTTCTTAATTAACAAATGTAGATCTTTAGCGATCAGTATTTGTTAAAGTTAACTTACGGTGTAGAAGATACATAATACGTTGGGTATGGCAAGAAATCTTTGGTTGCGGCAAAATAAGCGAATGCACAAGGAGACTTTCACCCAATCAATTTTCAGCTGAAGAGCCAATGAACATGCCGCTGGCAGAAGTCTGTGAGGAGAATCCTGGATACAATATGATTCCCTTTCTCTCTTTCTCTCTTTTCTTCACGGGAAATCGCACAAAGCTCTGATTACCACGTTTTAGAGAAAATTGTTTTGCGAAATTTACACGTAGAAACGTTCTTTAGACTGAGGCGTCCATTAATGTGATATTAAACTAATTTCAGTGATGGTTGTGGTTTGATATCTTTGGGGCATGGCGCATTCGTTGATCCCAGACTACCACTTACTGCTTACAATATATTACTTTTCGTTACTCTAACAGGCTTTATGTCAATAAACAAGTAGACTGACGCTGTAAATATAATGAATATGAAGAAAATACTTTTACTTGTGAAGAAAGCCGGTAAAACTCTTGGAGTGTTGCATTATAGGCGTTCAAAAACAATTCGTGCGGAGTTTTTTTGGAAAGCCTATGTCTTTTCACTCGCTGTTTATCCACACTACAGTAGTACCCATATTAGCGTACATACCGTTTGTAACCGAAGCCAAGAACGACGCTCAGCTAACGTAGGTTTATTGAAACCGTGTATTGAAACTATTTGAAACAGCCGAAAACTTTTCCTATTGGGCAGTGCAAGAACCGTCGCTTGTATCGCAGTTTGAGAACAAGCCACCGTGAATAGTGCCAGAGATTTGCAGCATCGCCCCCTGGAAATTTCCACACTTTTTTTGCCCGTCTGTCCCGGCAATGTTTCGCCAAACGATTCAGCGATTCCAGCGATCAGCCCATTTAGCTGCTCGACGTGCCTATGCATCCACACCCGAGCAGCAATCTTCGCAAGCCTTGCTTGAGGAGGCCTTAGCTCGAAAGGCAGGACGCAAAGCAACCTTACCCAAGGGCGAGAAGAAGCCAACAAAGCCTTCTGGAGAGGGTGACAGTACATGGAAGACCATTGCTTTGGGCAGCGGGGCTGCTACTGGCCTTGGTCTCGGTTCCCTATTCTATTTCGGTAATTAGAAGCGGATATCTGTATCGGACGGAGTACTGATATTGATTCATTAGGCCGACCATTCGAAGATGGCCGTGTGGATAAGGTATGGTATCTAGATTCTACGAGAAAAGGAATGGACGGGCTCATTGTCTTGTTATTATTAAGTACGCTGAGGAAAATGGATTTGTGGCAGCCTACAACCGTTGCATTGATCGTTTTAAAGAGTTCCAAGATGTAGGTTGATTATTTCAATAGGTCGCATATCTCATTACTTTTTTCTTCTAGAAACTAAACGAACCTGCATGGGAAAAAATCCTTCCTGACGTACCTGAACAATACCGAGCGCCTTTTACTTTGGTGATCAACTTGAGCGATACTTTGGTTCATTCGACTTGGGATGTAAGTATAATCAAAACCGATGAAACGGTCAATATTAATAACATGGTTTCCTGGAAAAGAAACAACATGGATGGCGCCATGCTAAACGACCAGGTGTCGACTATTTCTTATCCTATCTATCTCAGTTCTATGAGATTGTCATTTTCACATCTCAGCAGGCTATGGTAAGTTTAAACTTGAATGGTAGGATTATTCTTATGTGATGGATTAGAATGCCCAACCCATCTTGGATAAACTGGACCCCTATAATTACGCCTTGTACAGAGTGTACCGTGAAGGTACACGTTATGTGGACGGAAAGTTTGTCAAAGATTTGTCGCATTTAAACCGTGATCTGAGCAAGGTCATTATTATGGACTGTTCTCCGGAAGCCTTTTCCCTCCAACCGGAGAACGGTGTTGCATTGAAGCCTTGGCATGGTGAACCCGATGATAGAGATCTGCTGTCGTACATTCCTTTCCTGGAGGGTAGGTTGACATACATCAATGGAGCAGAATCAAAGAAGGGAATCGTACTAACTGCTTTTGTTAAGTGATTGCTGTGAGTAATCCAGACGATGTCAGACCTATTTTGAAGAGTTTCGAGGGAAAGCATATTCCCACTGAATGGGCCAAGCGCGAGGCTCAGATGAAAGAAGAGCACCGAAAGCAATGGCTGGAAGAGCAGGCATCGAAGAAGGGCAAGAGAAACCTGGGCTCGCTCTTTTCCGCGCAAGAGGAACAGGAACCTCCACCTACCGTTTTAGAACAACGTATTGCATATATTAGAGAGGCATTTAATGCAGAGCAAGAGAACATGAAGAAGCAACAAGACGAGATGATGCAGGCTATGAAAATGCAGCAGGAAAAGATGGGCGAGATGAAGATGACTGTATGGGAGATGATGTCACACGCTGCCTCGGTAACAATCGAAAGAAAAGACTAAACAAAGGGCAAAAAGTATGAACTTAAAATTTGCTTTCAGGGTCAACCACTGCTTCCTCCAGACCAATTGCTTGGCGAGCCACAATCGCAGCAGCAGTAGAACAGCATCAACAAAGCGTGGACAGGAAAGAAAAAGGATAGAAACACAAACAATAGCACTAGGAAAACCGCATTGACCATCAACAATAACACCGGCGATCGTTTGTCATACCTCTTTTTCGGAGGACTGCCAAAAGAAAGAAAACAAAAAAGAGTTTTCCTATGTTCGGATTGCTACCTCACAGCACAGTTACAATGAAGTACGTAAGGAAGATGCATGTCATGTGCTGCATGCATAGCATCCAGGGTACATGGATTGTGCCGATTTAGAGGAGAAGGATGAGAGGGAGACAGTGAGAGAGAGAAAGACAGATGGAGGGAAAGTATGAAGGAATATTGTTGCGTTTCCCATGAGGAAAAACCTGGGTATGCACGTCTGGGTGACAGGATATGGGTTGATCACTGCATCGGGATAGTTACCGGGATGCTTCCCAAATGTAACGTGATACTTGAATCACTCTATGCAATAAGAACGAAAAGACATATGAAAGAGAAGAAGAGACTAAGTTTGTTTCGGTGACGCCCTGATAAACCTTCTTTTTTGTTGCAGCTGAGCATATAGAGGGTAAAAAAGGTAGATTAACACTTTACCATTTTTAACATTTGAAACACTGCGCCCATTATTTCTTTTTATGAGATTGCATTCGGATATGGTTAGGATCAGGCGGCAAAGAAGCAAAAAGGTAAGGCTCATTTTTTGATGGGCGTTTTTTGCATAGAGATGAAACAGTACGAAAAGCATGAGCGATTCATCCAACTTGCATGACCTTTTGAGATATATCGTCTTGGACTGCACCAATCAGTCACTCACTCTGTCTCTGTCTCTGTCTTCGTCTCTTACTTGGTCCATTTCCGAATCCACTCACATCCTAAAAACTGCGAGGTTTATTTGGCCATATTCGGATGGGCTCAAATCTTAAATCTTTGTCCTGGAGAGAAACCGAACGCAACCCAAATACGTCTATAAACCTGGTTAAAAAAAGAAATAACGAAGCACTTTTTTATAAACCCTGTGATGTTTAGCCCGTGGTTATCGACGGCACCATCGGCTCGTCATTCCGTTTGCAGATAAACAACTTAACCTTTTCACTGGTAACAAATAACGTTGGATGATCTATGAACCCCTTTCTTTTCCCCTGTGTTTGGAAAAACCATACATGCAAACAGGAAAATCATCCAGGAAAAGTAATAAAACCGGTAGAACTCATGAAAGAATCCATCGATAGAAAGGAAAAAAAAAAATAGAATAGGCCAAGTGAGTTTGTTGGAGCGCCCAATTCCCATACATAGAAAGAATATGGATAGACGTTTGCATGCAGGATCAAAGCCTAAGAGGACTGCGCTCGCACCTCAACAGCAACCAAGAGATAAGCAGGCTTTGTTTATTTCGAGAAGTAAAGGGTAAATAAGCAGAGAACAGAACATTCTATTTACTTTTAATGTAAACATCATTTTTTTACTTTATATCGTTGTCAAGATAATGGGAAATAGGAAAAAAAACAGTGTGGTAAGGGAAGAAAACATGCACAGTGCATCGTTAAGGCAAAAAAAAAAAGGCAGGGAGCATCATATATACGCACGAAAATGATAAGGAGGGAGAGAGAAATTCACAGTGAAAACAATCCATGAAAAGGAACGCGCCAAAATAAAGTTTACTGCATGAGTAATCCACACACACAGAGTGAATGAGTGAAGTAAGAAAGAGAGGGCTTAAGCTGCCAAGGAGAGGGGAGAGAAGGAGGAGGAGGGGGGAGGGAAGAAAAGCACAAGAGCGTCATTTCTTCCATCTTTCTTGCTGCAAGATGCCCGAAAGAAACATCATTCTATTCAGCTGATCACGGATATGTCAGCCGAATTTGAAGGGCTCATAAGCAAACCACTACAACCACAACCTCCCCTTCACCCCCAATCCAATCAAACAAATCCGGAGAGCAGGCAAAATACAATAGTGGGGGGGAAGAAAGATAGACACACACAGTGACAGAGAGAGAGAGAAGAAAGAGAGGGCCACCTGACAAAGCCAGTCTTCCCGTCTTTCCCCTCCCTCCCCCCATACTGCTCTATGCTTTTAAAACAAAGGTGAAAAAAGCAATTAACCTTTCCCTTTCTCTTCTCTTTAATCATTTCTTTTCTTTTCTTGGATTATATCCTCTTTCTCTTTTACTCCATCTTTCTATCCAAAGGAAAAGAATAGCAGATAAAATGACTGAGCTTCAGAATCCAAGCACTGGTTTCCATGCCGTTGAATGGTTGGATAACCGTTCGAATCTATCTCCATCTGTTAATTACCCACTCTCATCATCTACACTGGGATCTGTCGGGGTATCGCCCGTCACTACTCCGAATGAGCCATCCGGGTCAATGTACCGTTTCCAAAATTACTGCCGCCAACTCCCTCCCGTTACCTGTGGTGGTTTGACTACCGCTCAATTTAACTCTACTACAACAGCCCCAATCCTTGACAACACCGATATCTATCAACATCGCAAATCCATGGCCTATGCCAGTCCTACTTGGGTACAGACACCCACGCGATCGCTCTACGACTTGTCATCATCTGATATGCATCTTCAACATACTCAGCCAACATCTGCACTAACCACGGAACAGCAACAACAACAGCAACGTGGCAAGAAATCACGCACACCATCACTGACAAAAGATGTACGCGTCGAAAAGAATACGGGAGGAAAACCACCTTACTCCTACCAGACACTGATCAAATACGCCATCGAGAACAGCCCCGAACAAAAGTTGACCTTGGCAGAGATCTACCAATGGGTCATCGAGCACTATCCATACTATGGCTCCGCTGGGACCGGTTGGAAGGTAAACAAGAATAAAAATTTTTACATCACATGCAACTTTGCTCAATTACTCATATTATAAACAAACGTCATTCAGAACTCCATTCGGCACAATCTCTCGTTGAATAAAAGCTTTGTTCGGGTACCGCGCCCTATCAATGAACCCGGCAAGGGTTCCTACTGGACCGTGGATTACAATGCAGCTGAGACCGATCCTCGAGCAAGACCCGTTATGCGAGGTCGTACCAACCGATCCGGAAGTGATCCCTCACCTTATCGACCTGAAAAATCAGCCAGCTTTTCTTCGGGTTGTCGCCGTGCTTGTCGAGATACACGATCTCTCTCCACAGATGCAAATGCAGGCCATGCTGCCTCTCTTGCAGCCATAGCCTCATCCACTTCCTCTTCTTCTTCTGTATCCTCCTCTTCGTCCTCTCCCAGCTACAGCTTCTATGGAAATCCCTATTCTTACGGTCGTCAAGTTACACAGTATCCAAACGCACAAGTGAGTTGCACCTCCATCGGTTCGAATCCACGAGCACCGACTTACATGTCGACACCTCTCGGCTATCATTCACAATCGGCTGAGGCGGGTACGGTGCCGTACGATGTCTATGGGATGGAACTGTCATGGCCCGAGCGAAAATCCCAGCAACAACAACAACAACAACAAACTTCTTCGGCATCGGGCTACACAACAACTGTTCCTTGCTATGGCTACCCAGTCGAATCACAATTTGCCAAAACGGCTTCGGCCCTCTATCCTTACTCTCCTGCTCAGCACCAGCCTAACTCCACTACCTCCACTTGGTCAAGTTATTCCGAACCAGTGGCTAGCCAACCGTCACGTAATCTCTCTTCCTCAGCCCACGAGGCTTTGGGTTCCTCTCCCCATCCGTGCGCCAGTCTTCCCTGTTCAGCTTCCCAGGATACGGCTGTCGCAAACGCCAGCTTCTCCTCTGCATCGTCGCATCCATCTACTCCAGGTCCTGGCTACGGTGTGGATTCACCACAACCAACAGCCTTGCCCATTTCTTCTCCCCAAGAAAATTTCACCTTTGACAATAACTCCACTGCATCATCCCCAACACCTCAACGATGTATCGCAAACCGCAAAATGTCCAATCCAAAATCCTCAACCAGCATTTTGGACAACAACTCAATCACCGTAAACCCTGGTTCAACCACAGAAAACTTTGAATGGAATATGGTCATTTAAAAAACAAAACAAGAGGGTTTAAAGCCTATTCTCCAGCTTATGCAGGAAAAAAGAATTCGTTTGTTCGAAAACTTGCGTTTATCCCTCTCATATATACATACCCATCCACACAAAAAAACGTCCTTTTTGTTCTTCTTTGCTTGTTTTTTCCGTTTGTATTAATATCAGCATTTTCTTTCCGCAAAGCAATAAAATTTCAGCATCACCCACCATCTTCTAGCTAACGAACGCTGACTAATTTACTTCTTCTTGCGTTATCTTGGATGATGACAGCCACATCACAATAGCATCGGCGTGTTCCGCCCAATGTTGCAGCAAATTAATGAATACCCAGCCTTCGGTGGAATCCCCTTTACACAATAGCTGAAGTCCATTGGCTTGGATAGTCTTTCGTGACAACATATCAGACGTCATTAAAACAATAGCTTTGCACCTTAAAAAATGAAAAACAAGCTTGTTTCATAATGGTTGTACAAGGAGAAGAAAGAAACACAGGTTTTCTTACCTTGCTCTTGATATGGCAACATTCCAGCGTCTGAAATCCAGCATGAATTCAGGATTTTCCATAAGATCTCTCACCGCAAAGCAGGCAATCACGAGCTCGCACTCTTGTCCTTGGAGCTTTTCCACTGTATTGACGATCACCTGAGAACCGAATTCTTGCAAGTGCTGCTGGACTGCTACGCGTTGACGATGATGTGGTGTCACCACCATCACATGCCGATCTGCCGCGGCATTCTTTAATCCTGAACCGACCGCACGTGTGGAAAAATGTGCCTTCACTAGCTGTGCAACCGCCTCGGCTTCGGTAGCCACTTCCGCTGCACTGACTGTCCAATCATGCGCGAGAGCATCCTCCACACTGACCGTTGGAATTCCCAGTATCGTCACTGATTTGTTTGGATCGAGTGCTGCTCGGATATCTGCTCCTAAAGCATCAAAGATGGTCTTATTGTATCCCAGTAGTCTTTCCGGAAATCGTGACACATAATCGTCGCCATAGATTTGTTGGAAAAAGCCATTCAACTCCTTATTCTTCATCATCCATCCAACACACCTTAGGTCAGCCAGTCATAGATACAATATCAAAAAGAAAAAGAAATCTCACCATCCGCCAGTTGTCGTTCAGCTGGAATGTGTTTGGCCCCAAATCATAAGACTGTCCCCGCCCTAACCTCACGTCGTTGGTTGGGATCGACTGGTTCTTTTCTGTTCGCATAAGCGCCTGTTGGATAGATCCGAAAAGCAAGGGCTCATGCAACGGTAGCCGTGGATACCTGTTATGGATAATGGGACCTAATTGCTAACGACCAATGATGAGGAACATAAAACGCCAAGAAGTAATCAGCATTTTTGTTGGCTCTTTTTTCTGTTACCAGATGATCTCCCGCTATGATTAGCCTGCCGTTAGCCTCATTTAAGGAAGCGATTGCCACCGCAGCATCTGAGACAAGTAACTAAGGAGACGCAGGGTAAGTCAAGGATGAGACGCCGCCGGAGATGTATTTTAAAAGCGGCTCATGCACTACCTGCGAACTTTCGTCAATGATCATCATGTCGCTACCAGCCCAGTCCAGCCAGCTATTTTTGACCTTGCTCCAGTCCCATACGGTCCCACCAACAACCAGAGCTGTTATCCCCTTCTGACTATAATCTCGAGCAGTCTTCTCAAGTCTTTCTGCTTTTTGTTTGAGGAACCGAGACGGCGAACTCTCCGAACCTGATTCTAAAGACACGATTCTAAAGTGCTCGCTGCAAGAATAGGTTTCTTGCACTGAAGCTATCCTGTCTAAAAGGTTGGTAATAGCTAGACGCGTGAAAGCTGTTACTGCGATTATAAACGGTCGTGCCTGGTGGGCAGATGGTTGGTGAAGATATTTTAAATACCAGTTTACGAACCGCGCAAGATACTCGGTCTTTCCGGAACCCTAACAGTGAAAGGTCACCCATTAACAACAAATCCTGCGTCGAATGACACTTACTGGCGGTCCCCAGACAATCTGCATCCTTCGGTGGACAGCTTGCTCGCAAATTTCTTTCTGTGATGCTGACATATCAAACTCGTCTCGCATCTTCAAAGCCGTTAATTCCATGTGTTTGGAGAATTCATGAGGCCTTGTGAAAGTCCAGCTATTTGGATCCTTCAATAATTGCTAGAGACCCTTCTATCAACAGCTTGTTTTCCATACAGATATTTCTTACAATAAACAAGTTATCGTCTTCGCATTTTTGATCCATCTCGGAAAATATATCGAGGGCTTTGTTGGTCGTGTAGTCTGTATATCGTTGATATAGTCGGAAGCGTCGACCGGTTTGAAGCTTCAGCGACGGATGGCAGCCTGTAAGAACAAGAATGTTGCCATCTTGCTCTCGGCTATGTAAATGCACAGTACTGATTCCTGGCTTCTTGAATTCTCTGCAATAAACCATGTCCGGGTATTTAATAACCTTCAGAATTCCCTGTGGACGGCTTAGGTTAATCGCTTTTTTTTTGGCTGTTATGTTTGCAATTACCTCACGGGTATCTGGTACAAGTAGATATCGATCAAAGTAGCTCATAGAGAGCATATCTGCCTGTATCTGCACTGGTGGTCTGAATGGCTCTTGAACAAGTTTGAAACAAGCGCCTCGAGACACAATTTTGCGCTTCGGACTATATACATCTTTAAACTCTACAAATTCCAAACAAAGTCCACGCCCTGGGACTTTGCTATAACGACCTAAGCTTCTGTAATCCTGGATCCGTGCTTCACGAATCCGATCACACTCTGTGAATGCTTCGAGACGTTTAAAGAAAGCTAGTCGGGCTAGTATTGGAGAACGGAAAGATTGCGTCTGGATCCATTCGAAAGGGGCAGCTTTCAGAGGAAACTGCTCTTCATTAGAGCTGGTCTCGTATCCCTTGGCCAGGGATCGATAGCATCCCAAGATTAGCCGCAGAGCAGTAGTGTGTTTCTCGAAGCAAGAGGACAGACTATTCCCGCTATACCATGCTTCGTATAAGGTGTCATCGTCTATCACCTCCGCATCACGGTCGATCATCCATTGCACAATATCTTTGAAAGAATAAAACCCAGGGACTCCGAGTGCGATGTTCTCCTCCAGTAGCTGATCTAGCACAGTCATGCGACCCACTACCGTACATACGTTCTTCTCTACGCCGTCACTCGTAGGCACTGTATCTACGCCGGATATCCTTAGAAGCTGTGTGTCTTGAAACAAGACGAGCAGACATTGAATCGCCATACGGCATATCTCATCACGTATGCCCACAGGTTCAATCATCTCCGCTCCCGTCGAAACCAAGTCAATCAAGCACTTCTGCATATGTGTCTTTACTGTAGGTTGATAGACATACAGTATACATCGCAAGCCGACCATCCGTTCAAGTACTGCGTGAAGATCCAGAACGAAAGACTTTACCAGCTTCGCCAACTCTGCACGAACTTTGTCTGTCTCCTGCAATGGAGGTGTGCTCGATTCGTAGTGGCCTCCGGAGATACTACGCCCTGTATTTGCGTCGTAGACGCGGATAGAATACGCACATGGTTTTTCATAGATGGGATCGATAATCATTGAAATAAATATATCATGGCTTATATC
Organism: Apophysomyces variabilis; assembly: GCA_002749535.1. Lineage (NCBI taxonomy): Eukaryota > Fungi > Mucoromycota > Mucoromycetes > Mucorales > Mucoraceae > Apophysomyces > Apophysomyces variabilis. The sequence continues at coordinate 987,706 of MZZL01000406.1, read as the reverse complement.
CCACGCCATCATGATGGTGCCGTTACCGAGAAACTGTGGAAAAGGTTAGTTGAAAGCAGATCCTTGAATTGAGCATATTACTTGCGGTTTCCCTGAACTGTATGCTTCGCGATATGGCTTGTTCTTGGGGTGCATAAGATAGGGATTCTGTGAGTTAAGATCTACTGACTGTAAGCCCTTAGTCAATTCGTCAATATCAGCACTGTTATTCGCGTCTTTAAGCTGAAGAGCTTTAAACGGGCTCAGCAAATCTTCAATGTCTTCGGTTGGGCTAGATTTAACCGTTTGGACCTTTTGCTTTGTTGTATATGGAATGATTCCCAGATTGTTCGCTGTATCTTTTTTGCAGCGTTCAGAATAATTGCATGTCTTGCAATTGGCGTTGAACAGCCAGTCTGGCTTGGGGTTACGAACAATAGCAATCAGCTCATTCGTATAGAACCTCTTGACCATTGGTATTGCTATATCCATCCGGAAAGTCTCTATGTTGAGTCCGTCGTTATCCGATGGTAGTAGTACGCCACCCATTTCATGTATTTCGAGATCAGGAATATCACGAATGATATATTTAATCAGATAAGCATAAGAAGCCACTTGAAACTGTCAACATCACGTTGTGAGTGAAAATGATAGGAACAAAAGAGCATTACCTGGTGAGATGGTGTAACTGCAGCTGAAGACTTGGCATCCACCACGAAGATTAACCTTTTCTTTGTTGCTGGATCCTCCTTAATCCAGAGAAAGTCGGGGATGAATTTAGAGAGCCGATATACTTTCTTTCCTATCCGCTCATCCTCATAAAATTCCTCTGGCATCTCGCAAGCAAGCTGATATAGTATTTGACCGTGCTTGCAGTCCCTCAGCACTTCCTTGCTATTTGTCACCGGAGTGCGCGAGTGATCGACAATATCATCACCCAGCTTCCTTAACAACTCTTCTTCAAACAGATTACCTCGCTTACAACGGGCTGCATTCAGATGTTGTAGTTTAGCATTAACTGATTCTTTCAGTGCTTTGGTGTCTCTAAGGCCAGATAGTTTGATAAGCTTGTCGCACTTATAGTATGAATGTTTCGACAACTCGGAGATCGAGAATTTAGGCAGCTCTATGCATGTACCGTCGTGCTAGAATGGAAATCAGGCTCAAAGTTGACATTACTTTGCTGCTCATTACTTCAAAGGCCACCATGGTACTGATCTTTTCCTGCAAAATATAGAGGAACGAAAGAAGCAGGAACGCGGGAATCAAAGTGTTTCTTTTTTAGACTTGGTGACACACTTCCACCTACGCCTCGGATCCTATGTTAAGAGTAAATAAAGACAGTAGCTGTTTCATTATATGATAATGACTGTTCTTAAGTTAGTTTGCATAATCACTATTCGCTTCATTAGGATATACAGCCTTACTAAAATTATTGTCGTTTCCTTAACTGCAGACATCGCTTAACAGGAATTAAGAGATCAAATTCTCAGGAAGATATGTGGTACAAGCTTTCGTATCTTCATGCATATACTCAGCGCTTTTGCCCTGCGCTTTTGCCCTCATCGTACCAAAACCCATCTTGGAATATTTTTAATTTTAAGAACGATGCATTCGCAGTTTCATACAAAGGTGGAACAGGTGCTGTTCTATGCTCGCTACTTGGTAAGTGTCATTGAATGTCATGATGCTTTTTTGCTCCTTATACTCAAAAGCTAAACGTATTCAGCCATTTAACGTGCACTTGATCGAGGGGTCGTACAAGGTGTTTCAAACATTGTAGGCAGGTCTGTGACATATGTCAATTCCATCTACAATAACTGGTAATTCAATGCCCCGAGCGAACTTAGCAAAGATGCGGCTTTGGTTCTAGGAAACATAGTCCACTGATTAGCAAAAAGCCTGAATTGCATTCACTTTACGCTATAAACCGGTACACGCTGGGACAGCAAACTTTTTTCAATAGGAAAGCGCAAAGCTTGTACTCTGTATAGAAATCAAAATTCATTGAGAAATGTGTCCATTGAAACAATCTTTGTCGGTGTAGAACACCCGTCTCCAAATCATCCAATTTTTTTTATCAAAAATAAGTATATACAAATACAATACATAAAAGAAAGGAGCCTATATAAACAATAACTAGAGAAAAAGAAAGATAATCTAATAACGCTTATCAAGGCTATCCAGAGGAATGGACTCGTGGGAAACAACATGATGAGCTTCTACGATACCTCCAGAAGTAAGCTCTGCAGGGGCAGTATAATCTTCTTCAAACTCTTCCAAATCTTTTCCTTTAGATTCAGGAATCCACAGGATCGTGACAATCAGACCGAGAAACATGATGGCTGCGAAAATACCCAATGTCTCTGGCAAAAATGCATGTTGCCCAGGTTTTGTGCTTCCCACATCGACAAGGACATTGAAGGCAAATGAAGCAAGAATAGCTCCAGCCTTTCCGGAGGCAGCCGAAATCCCATGAGCGGAGGCACGAACCTTGGTTGGGAAAACTTCGCCGGGAATAATGAACGTCGTGCTATTAGCGCCGAAGTTCTGGAAGAGTTGGGCCAAAGTAAAGATGGTAATAAATGCCGGCATAGCTTGATCGCGCAACTGATAGTAAGCACCGGCAAGGATGGCAAACAAAATGGTACATGCGGCAAATCCCATTATTTGGATAGGTCGACGACCCCAGCGTTCAATGAAGAAAACCGTTAGGTAATAACCAGGAACGGAGCCAAGACAAGTTATAATGATCTGACCCACAGTGTTTGCCCAGAGCGTCTCGAACGGTGTTGATTTGTTAGAAAAACCGATCGCCGAAAGGATGTAAGAGTTATTAAGGCCGAGGCCGTAAAATGCTATGTCTAGTAAGAACCATGAGAGCGAAGTACCAAGAAGGACTTTTAGATGTTTCCACTGTGAGAAATAAGCTCGGAATTCTGCCCAATGATCTCGTTTTGTTTCGACCTTGGTATACTGCTTAGCAAGATCTTCCGTCACTTGTTGTCCTTTGGCAGCAGCTGCAGCTTCCACGTCGCGATTGACGTTTAGTGAGTAGCGGGGAGATTCTGGCATAGTAAAACGCAGATAGACAGTGGCCACAGCCGGTACAGCACCTAGGCCGATACAAAGACGCCATACATAATCCAGGTTCATCACATCAGCGTTAATTGCGTCCTTGAAGATGGCCAGCACAATCAAGGTAACTATGGCAGCTGCCAGATTACCAATGCCTTGCATGGAGAATATCAAAGCCATCATCATTCCACGTCTGCCAGCAGAGGACCATTCGGATGTGATAGTAGCGGACATGGGATAATCGCCACCAATACCAAAGCCGAGAATGAGACGCCAAAAACCGAGGAAACCAATGGCCGAAATGCCACGAACAGCGGAGGATGATGTCGCACAATTGATTGTGCCCAAAATGATGATCATCAGTTCGAAACCATAGATCTTGCGACCGAGAATATCACCCATGAATCCGAAAAACAGCTGGCCAAACAATGTTCCAACAGAGGACATGCCTTTGACTACACCTTCGACATCAGATGGCATCTTGTTACCGTGGGTTGAATAATAGACGTAACCCAGCATGGGTGTGACCAGATTGATGATAAAAACATCATAAGAATCCGTAAAAAACCCGGCGCCGGATGTGAGGATGGTACGAACGGTGAACCAGTTAAAGGCGCTGCCGGCACCAGTATCGTCAAGTCTTTCAAGACTCTTTAGCTTCTGTTCTGCCGAATGGAAGTGCTGTTGGTCTCGAGAAGATTGTGTAACAGACATCAATCAACTAGAAAAGGAGAAATTGTTGGGAGTAAAAAAAAAAAAAAAAAAGGAA
>MZZL01000406.1:774803-983473 GCA_002749535.1 Apophysomyces variabilis | reverse complement strand
AAAAAAAAAAAAAAAAAAAAGGAAAAATTACTGCAGATACTTATATACTAAATATGAAGAAAAAAGCCCACGATTTCAATCAACTGAGGTCGCGTGAGATAATTCGATGGGCAAGATTGGACTGTGAAACGCCTCGCTCTTTGTTGTTAAGCTCCAATCAATGATCGAGTTGATGAGGCGTGGTCATGTCTCGAGCCCTCATTTCCCGGTATTCCTTCGTTTTATCTTATATTTGCTTACTGTACACAAAGACAAACTTTATTCATTTCACAATCATCTTCACGATTATACATGTTTCCGGCACTCTGTATATATATATTTGCTGATTTACCCAGTAATAACAGAGGCTTATGCATGTTGCCAAAAAACTTTGACTGAGATTCTTATTGGGATCTGCCCGCTTGGCAATGATCGCCGTTTCCGATCAACGTGATAGATAAAGCATTGATGATTGGCCGAACATTTTTAATCCAAAATTGGAAAATTATCTTGTGGTATTTTTTTTCGTGCCGAGGTTTCTGGTCCTTATAGCCCTTCTTCTACTCTCATATTAATGCAGCTACTAAACATAGATTCTTACTTTTCTCTTAGCTAAAGAGCCCTGTAGTTCTGTTTGCTGTTACCAGACAAGAACAAGAGCAAAACTGGGAAACGGAGATTGTCAGTTGTTGTACTACTGTCGGTAAACTTTATTCCCTTGCATAGAAATATTGCCTAACAGTAACATATAGAAAGAAAATCAATTCATCGCCTGACTAGAGGCCCATGCTTCCTAGCCTGATGTTTCAAAAGAAAAGTAGAGTATGTACAGTAGGAGCGTACCCCAAAAGCTCGAGGCATTTGACAAAACCATTTGTACGTAATCTGAAACAGACGCCAAATCTATCTTCCTGGTGATATAATTTTAGCTAGACCTATAGGGACATCCACGGAACGCGCGTTTAATTGCTGATGCCTTTTCCTATTCGCTCCTGTCGTTCGATAAGAAATGTCAAGAAGAAGTCCTAACAGTTTCCGTCTCTGTCCCTTTCATATAAGCCTTCTCTTTCAATGAGAAAAGAAAGAATGACTTCTACGAAAAATGCAGCTGCAATAGCCCGTATGTGAACTTTACTCAAAATGTATTTTGTAGCTAGAAATAGGGATTCTCTAAGGTTGTGAGAAGGATCCTTTAGCCGATCTATTAACCACACATTGAAAGGATTCATAGTAAGGACCACGATCGTGCTTAAAAAAAGTATAAAATTATTAGAAAATGGCAAGAGAGAAGGCGAAAAAGACACAAATACAGGTACTCTTAAACTAGGCAATCTCCAAAGTGGCACTAGCACAAAAGTTTGAAGTTACGAAAATATATGGAAAGCTGTCTTAACTGTTATCCAGACCATTTTTGTATATGTCTGAACAATGCGCATGTCATTTAGAGGAAAACGACATGGAAAGTAATAAAAATCCGTGGACCTTTTGGACTTGGTTATGCTTTATTTTTAGCTCTCTGTTTTCTGTATTGGTAAAATTCTCCTTTGTCTTGAATCCATTCTTCTTAAATAAAGACTGCTTTAACCTCAACTTAAGGAAAATGAATAAGATGAATGGAACCATAAACAGGATGATAATAATATATTATTTTTGAAACATTTGAGAATCCTGAATGCTGATTCATCTCATATAAGTTGTTTGCGGTTTTATTTCTATTTTTACTTTGTCTGCCTAGTCTATAAGGCTCGCAATCTTGGACCGACCGTCCCGATACCGAGCCGTACCAAACCATACCGTCGATCTTGGTCAGTAAGTTTTGGACCGAACCCCTTGGACCGACGGTCTCGGTTTATAGATTTTAGACCGATCTCGGTTCAGGTAAACCGTTCCAACCCGACCGATTGGACCGTCGGTCATAATAGTAGTTTTGGTTTTCAAAAAAAACATTACTATCTATAAAGTATTATTGGAGAAACAACTCTCACAACAAGTAAAATAGTTGCATTTAATCAGTTCGTAGTTTTTTATTTTTGCTTATAGAATGCGCAAACAAAGAATTATTTGTAAGTTAGCATTCTATTCTTCGTGTTGTTATTATTGATAATTGTTCTTTCTTTCAACATTATATGCCATACCGTTTTCAAGTATCAGTAGCATTTGGTATGAAAAAGTGTTTGAAAGGTAAACCCCTACCTTCGATTTCTGCAGTAATGACTGTTCACTTACCAAATTTATAAATTCTCTATAGCAATTTGGCCAACCAAGCATTGTACTTTTCTGGATGCATATCCTAGCTTTAACCACCCTCACAATGATGTGATATTATATATACTGGAGCTTCGTTACGGGAATCAATACGAAATTGTTCAATATCAGCTTAGATATAGTGTTGATCGATTTCTTAACATGCATACGTTTTTTCATAGTGCACTGTGATGACAATCCATGTAACTTGCAAAAAAGCTATAAATTAAATGTGTAGTTATGGTGGAGTGTCTGTACCTTTGAAACATGTCTATTCACAAGCGAAACGAAAAGCGTCCAAGAATCACCGAAGCAGACAGCGATGAAGAATCAATTATCGTTTCCTTGCAAATTGATTCCCCAAACCGCTTGCAATCTCAAGAGTCTTCCACATCAGTTGCAGCTAGTACCTCTTCTGCCACCATGACCAGCACACGCACTAGTGTTGTTTGTAAGTGGTTTAAACCACTTAACTGGGATAATAGTTCGAAGTCGAAGACAGCTTTGTGTACCATATGTGACGGAGATGATGGGTTTGTGCTAACATGCCAAACTGGTTACGCTTCTAATATATTGCTTATCCAATCTAGAACAAGCAAGAGATCAGTGATTTCTGCTAACGGGAGCAGCACTAAGCAAATGCGAAAACATACGAGCAGTTACCATCTTAAAGAATGGAAGAGTGCTCAGGCTCCAACCCAGAAAGGACCATTGGACCAATTTGTTCCATCGTAAGTACCGTTAAATATATGTATATCTTGCTGTACTTACATGTAATGTAGCCATCCTCAATTTAGCAGCTCCAAATTTTGTCAACATCTTCGGGAATAGGTTGTTCTCAATGACCAGCCATTCATTGAAATAGAGTCAAAATCATTTCAAACCCTGATCAGTTACCTCAATCCAGAAGCGATATTCATAAGCGCAAACACTCTTAAATCTGATATTATAAATAGCTGCAATCATGGCCGTACTATTTTGCGAGATCACCTTGCAGTATGATATCTTGCAGAATGCAATTATCATATTAATACCTTCTTTTAGACACTAGATTCTAATATATCCCTTACGCTTGACACGTGGACGTCACCAAGTTCATTTGGTTTCCTTGCAGTTACTGGGCATTTCATCGATGCAACCTGCCAGATCCATGATCTACTGCTAGATTTTATCCATATTGAGTGAAGTCATACTGGGCAAGCAATAGGTGATGCCTTGATGAGGTCAATGCACGATCTCAATATACATTCGAAGGTAAGAACTTTAATACCGTTTAGCAGTTTTAAGTGATCCACTATCAACAGATCTTAGCAATAACAACTACTAAAGCACCAAGTAATGATACACGTATGCAACATCTGGAAGAAACCTGGCCCGAATATGGCGTCTTCTTCAGGGCTAAAAAACAGCATAACCTCTTTCTTGCACATGATATTAACCTTGCGGTGCAGGATCTTTTGGCAACGATCAAAATAATTCCTGAAGCAACGAACAACGTATATGATGAACAGATCCATTTTGATCGGAGCACGACCGAAATTTCTTCTATTTAGTCAAGGTAATTGCTTACTACATATATGTTATACTTAGCACAGTTATAGCTTCGAAATGTCATTGTCTCAATTTGCCATTTTATTCAACTCCATGAAAAACTGAAGCAGTGCTGTGCAAACATGAATGTGCGACATTATCAACCGGTGATTGATGCTAAAACAGGGTGGAATTCTACGTATGACATGATCGATTCTGCATTGCGAATCCAAGGTCCACTCGTTGTATTAATAAGCATTGAAAGCCACCTGAACAAATGGTCGCTTTCTGAGAATGAGTGGCAAATCTTTAATTCACTTGAAAGACCTTCTAGAGGTAAAGTTACTATTAGATATATTGATTTCTAAATATGTAGTGCCCACCTTTTAATGATAGATCTTCAAAAAGAGCACAACCATGTTAAGTGCTAGCAATTACCCAACCATGGGGATCGTTATACCTACATATAACGTTCTGATGGACAAGCTAAATAACTACATCACTAGCAATTCGGAGCTTCAGAAGGCAGCAGTTGCATGCTTCAAAAAATTGTAGAAGTACTATAACATGACCGACTTCACACCCATTTGCTGAGTAACAACAGGTAACACTCTAATGTAAATTTTATAAGCTAAACGATCCTTTACAATACTAGATCCTTGACTGAAGCTATCTTACCATAAGCGACACGAATGGGAAACTAAATGGGTACAGTTTGTAGAGAAGCAAGTATGCACTATGTTTATGGCATACCCTGAAGTTGAGCATGCTGGTGAGAATATTGCTAGTAGTTCGGCACAAACAGAGGTGGAAAAAGATGAACTATTACAGCATCTGTTCGGTCATCTGCGCGACAAAGGAAAGGCATGACAAGAAGATGAGCTCTCTGAATATCTTGCAATCAATGCTAAAAACTGCGATTCACTTCAATGGTGGCAGACTATAGGAATTGGCAAGCATCTATCCTTAGCTAGAATGGCGCGCGGTTACTTAGCAATTCCAGGCTAGTGTCTTTGTTCAGCCCACATTTGTCTTTTGATTAATGTCGTTACCTCAGGCACAAGTGCTCCATCAGAACGAGTCTTCTCCGCTGGCAAGGCTATTATAAGCCCAAACCGTGCTTCACTTGCTGTAGAAACGATTCGTGCTTGTATGCTTAAAAAATACTGGCTATGACAGGAACACTAGAGTTGATATACATTATTCTCTGAAATAAATGGAGTATTGATTAGCAGTTAATAAACGATGCATTGCGTTTTACTTTCTTATTAGATAAACTGCTTCTCTTAATCTATAATATGAATCATACTGAAACTAAAAATCTTGCAAGCAACGAAGCTGTTGTATACTTGTATAACTGCACTTATTGGAGCAAAGAGAAATATGTACTTTGAATGGCTGTAAGTAATATTGTGTGTGATGTCATGTGGAAGTCATAGCATAGACTGACGGCCCTCCCAACAGTCCTTCCAGCAGTCTCAGTATCTGTACCTTGGACCATCCTGATTATAGACCATCCCGAATACTGACCGAGTAATAATAACCGACAGTGTCGGTCCACCTACCTTGGACCAGCCTGTATCGTCCCGGACTGACCGTTGTGAGCCTTAGTCTATCCCCACTCTTAGTTTTTATGGTCATTTTTCGGTAGGCATGTCCACTCCTAAATACTGGACGCAGTGTAAAAAATGACATGTGGGGTATTAGAGTTCTCATTACTACAATCTGTAACTGCTAATAATTGCTTGCTGTATGCTGCTGTTGCGATAACGATGCTGGTTGCCTTAACGATGCTGCTAATTCTATTGATAAAGGTGTAGTGAGCTGAACGAATTACTCCATTTAATAGTAAAAATCTTTTACAGGTAAAAGATATTGTCGTTTATTTGCCGCTAAGTTATTGTCTAATATTATTGTGCGGTGCTGGGTTTAGCTGTCAAAAAGAAAAAGAAATAAAAACTAGAGTCACACAGATCGATAATCAACTAAGTGATAAAACGTTGGCAAAACTTCGTGATCGTATACTCGTCAACCACGCAAGCTAGGACATTGAGACCTTCACCATTCCGTGTCTTTCTATTGCCTCTTTCCTTTGTATTGCCCTTGTGTTCTAATAGTGCAAGTAGTAGTTTCACCTGCATCCTCTACACACCATGTCAAAAATGACACGTGCGTTGCTTTGTCTTGTGACAGAAGGATACAAAATAAGAGAATACAAATGTACTTAAGAAGGGAAAGGGCGCACAATAAATATAACACTTAGAGGAAAAGAATACAATGTAATAGCAATTGATAAAAGGGGAAGGGTACAATAAGATAATCTCAACCGTAAGGAGGGTGTTAAAGAATTTAAAAGAGAATAATAAAATAAAGGTGATCGAAAGAAGGAAATACAATAATAGAAGGGTACCAAAAAAAAGGCTCTCGCGAAATACACAATAAACTCTCTCAATTATATGCTTCAATAATCCTCAGTGATCCGATGACAACAATATAACTTGACCAAGACGAATTTCAGAGTGTAAACAGAGCTTGAGGCACAAAAAGGGTTTTCTTTGGATGTCACTCCCGCCACCTTCCTTTCCATTCCCTTTTCCTTATCTTTTTATTAACGGAAAACTTCTACTAAACTTCGTACTAGTGAGACAAGATCTTTAGGAAAGGAAACTAATAAAAGAATGGATAAAATGGAAGACAGTGATAATGAACAAAGGAAAATAATTATGAATTACACTATCTTGACTTAAAAGACAACAGCGTATACGTCAGGATAGAAAAATAAAATGCAGAGATGATAGCGTCGTGTAACACCGGTTTTACCCAGGTTAAGGTCAAGTGGTAGGTTCACCATTCACGAAAGTTGTGCACCATTGGAGTCTGTTGTGTGCCTATCTTCGGTTCGTAAAGGTAGTGTACCTCAAAAGATGCGGTGTACCAATAATTGCTAGACGCTGTGTCCCAGCCAGATACGTTGTGCACGAACTGCGCCCAAGTGGCGTGTACCTCCCAAAATGTGGTGCACATAACCGAAGAAACAGGGAGAAGACCAAGACTTTCCGTAGAATCGAGTATACGCAAGAGCTTCATTTCCGTAATTCTTCATTGGCATGGCCGGGAACAATTAGTAGCACCGTGGCTCAAAAAACATCAGCTCTTATGGCGCAATTGGCTAGCGCGTCTGACTGTTAATCAGGAGGTTGGTGGTTCGAGCCCACCTAGGAGCGTTTTTGCTGAACTGTTTTATTTTTGTTGTGCGATTGTTGCGCACGATTCCTTTTTTTTTCTGTCAATGGTCAGGAATTAAGCGTAGCAAAAGAATTATAGACTGGACGGATAATGACCTTTATTTGGCTTCCACTCCAAGAGCCAAAAAGATGACACGGTGGAGAAGTGCTACGGCAGCGGCCCGACATAACCTTTCCTCTTACAACTAACTTTGGCCCCAAATTTAAGAGCATATCTAGTACATGAGGCTGTAACAACTGCTAGGTAGGAAAAGCGGAAATCGATGTGTATGGCATTATAGGGACTATCCTAGCATGCGAATATTTCTTGCTAATGGTAAATGAGAGTTCCAAATACCTATAGCAATCATTACGCTACTGATAGATAAAGCTACTAAACACCAAAACTGATACCAATTCATGTTCAATTATGTCTGATTTATTCGTAAGTATCGTCGGAGATAATTGGCCATCTGCTCTTTAGAGAATAGACTATTCGCGTGCTCCCATGCAAATGGTTCGTCCCCATAGTTAGTATGCATTCTTAAGGCACCTGTCGTATATGGTAAAAACGGGAAAAAAGCAGATTTGAGACATATCATCACTAAATGACCATGACGTTAGCCCTTCCAAAATCGGTCCATTTATACACATGTACAACACTTTACCAAGCAGACGACCGTTAAGCGTGATTCCTATGTTATTAGTAGCTTGAATAAACACCATGCCTAGAACGTCTCCACTAGTTATCTGTAAGGGGATAACAGAGCTTTGCGCACCAGCAGAGAAAACCATCGCAGTTTTCTTTGCATAATCGTACTCCATTCGAACGTGAGTGGACGTTAAGCCCCGCAATCCCACTGTAATCAAACTGCCGCCAGACTTTTGAACACAAGTTATTGGTGTAACTAATTACTCACCTTTGATCCATGTCGCCTGCTTGATACACAATGGCCACTTCAAAGTATAATGAAGGTAACACAGCCTCATCCTCTTCCAGAGAACGTCGGACTGATAGTGTACCTTCCACATTGTCGCAATAACCGTCAAAAACTTGAGCATCAATCGGTCTTAGGTTTGGTTCTCTGTTTCCATTTTCGACTACGCGTTCTGATTTCGGTGATTTCACACTCATGCGTCCCAGAGCGTCAACCAGAGCATCAAGATCAGATTCTTCCGAAGAAGACTCTTGAGCATTCTCATTTTTCACTTGGATCTGGGTTAAGCAAGCTTCAGCAGTGGTTTCAGAGCCTTTTACTAATGCCGCTATCGGCAAGTAGCCTTCCGGCAAGTATCTAGATGGAAATCAATATCTTCTTTTTGCATAGTAGGAATGACGCACTTTAATCGATCCAGCGGACCACCAAACCGAAATTCGCATCCTTGTCCAGTAGAAATTGACATTGCCTTGTCGTCGGTAAGAAAATGTCCACTTTAACCATTTTAGATATTTACCGGGTACCACGATCGATTGCGGGCGATGTCTGTGAAGGCAACGCCCATATCTATTCCATTTTTATAGTAGCGAATTTCCCCTCGATCCAAATCTAAGCATGACGTGATCACATCATTTGGCGCCCACTTGCTGCCGTAGGATGCCCTCTATCGACAAATCAATATTAAGTAATAATTATCAACATTATTCGCCTACAGCGATAGAATGTCGCCCATGCCATTTCTTCGCGCGATAACCATCGTACCCATAAGACTCGTCGTCGTCTCCTACACCTGTGCCGCCCTCGGGATCGATCTCGAAATCATCATTTACCCATCCTACTTGCATCAAACCGTCGCTTGCAAGTACCACTTCGAATGCGTATTTGTGGCTGTCATTTCTATCCCATATGTCGGAAGTAGGCGTTGCATGCGTTCCTTTTACTGTCTCAAACGTCCAAGAATCGTTACGGAATTCACGAATTGTTTCATAGTTTACAAGGCAAAATTTTGACCGCTTGACGAGGTCGATTTCCACGAATGCTTTACTGTTTTTGCATTCACTGACCTTTCTCTCGGCTATAATACGGCTTGCATACGCCATGATAATTCTAGAATAAAAACAAAACGATTGTTTCTGCAATATCGGTATCTGTATGTCATGCCATATTGTAACCACCAAGGCTTGAAGTGAAGTTTCGGGAATAGCGTAACAAGGATCTAATTTTCCTTGTCAAGCTGTGAAATTGTGAGATTTTATATTACCTGAGTTCAACAGAACACCTAAACAAGCCAAAGCATAATCCGCCAAAGACTGCTTGTTCTGAAGTATATATATCATGACCTCCACAAAGTTCATCTTTTGAACCAAGAAATTTCTGACCGATTCTGTATAGCGATAGATGTAAGCTAAGAGACTTAAGAGGAATCAAACTGTTACACAAACCATAACGGATCACGGAACGTAGCACCATCAATGCTCGTGTGGCGAACCCCGAATACATCTTGGATAAATGAGACGAGCGGCCTTCTGTCGTTAAATCGTCAACAGGTGAATCTTCTCCCCTTCTACGAGTCTCTCCCATACGCTCCGCTGCAGACTCAAGTTTTTTTAAAATGCGGTATCTTTCCCTTTGTTCACTTGATTCACTATCAGAGAGGAATCCGTCAGGCACGTACGTAGCTACCTGAGAGCGATCATTAACTCTCGTGCAACTTTCAATATCAATAATGGTCGAAGCGTGTATCCATTGCAAAAAGTCGTAATATACTAGCTTAATTGTACCAGGGTGCATTTGTTCAAGGTCAATATCGTTGCTCGAAAACAGTGTCCATGTCTCTAGTACTGGATACAAGGAGAGTAGCAGCAATGATTCAGTAAACTGTCGAATGTTGTCTGGTAAAGGAGAAATAGGCTGTGGCTTTGCAAACTTTGAACAACAAGTGTGCACCTTGATATCGCTCAACTTATACGATCGTTGCCGCTCTTTATCAAAGACATTGTAATCTTTTTCGATCCAATTTTCCATTTGTGTCATCAAGTTTTCCAAAATTGCCCCGGAAATTACGTTATTACTGATGTCGGTGTTCTCTAATAAAATGCGTAACGCACTCAAAGCTCCAACAAATTGAACGCGGGACGAAAGCGGAAGCTCGAATCCCATGAAAAGCGATGCACGATCGAGATCAGACGGCGACATCTCATTGGTGGTGGCGCACCTATTCTCAGCCTGCTGTTGCACCGCGTACGCCTCCTCGCTGTTGAGAAATCCGCTTATATCTTCTACTGGTGGCGCATGTGCATGTTCCGTGAAACTGCCTTCGGTCGGTGCTGCCACGAATCGTGCCGAATTATGTAATATTTCTTCTAGCCGCATAGCATTAGATATAGTGCCGGCTGTATTGACGTTGATATAATCCGGAACAAACACTCCATCCGATTCCAGACTTGAGTTGTACCTAGCATCACGATTATTTTGATCTGTTCCGTGCGGAAGCGCTCCTTTCTTTGCCGTAATTAAAGATTGCATCATAATGATTGGTAGGATATGGCGAGATATCTCAACACAACTGTTGACAAGAGGATCAATCACTTGAAGTGTTACCCGCGGAATTACGTGTTGATCTTCAAAAATAAATCAATGTAAACCAGGTAGCAAACAGCACTCTGCACTTACATTTAATAGCCATCATTAATGAGGTTTTGGCGCAAGTTAATTGCACCCGCTCATGCGTGGAATTAACGCATGTGGAGATAATCGTATCAAGACACTTATCACGCACTTTTTCAGTAAAGTCATCTATGCCAATCATGTCAGCGCAGAGAATAAGTGTTAGCTTTTACCTCTCATAGCCATGAGATTAAATATTGCACCGGCAGCATTATACTGAACCTCAAGTTCATCCAACGTAATCAAACTGTTCAATGTAGATATGATTGCGTCCACATGACATTCCATAGCAATATTATTGCTTGCTTATTTTTTGAGAAGCTATTTCAGCCAAAGCAGACTTTATCCATTGATAACTTACGAATGCAGCATATAAGTGACAGTATATCCGCAATAAAGATCGAAACATGTACCTTGACCGACGTTGCTAAAGATAGCAGCAGCTCAAATTCGCTGGAACCTAGAATATCTTCATGCGATTCGACTATATACAGGTGTTTACTAATCGACCTTGTTTTCGTTTACACATACCTTGCCCAGCAACAGCATGAATACACAATGTTGCCCAGTAACGCACATCATCGTCATCCAGAGTCAAGCAATGCATAATCTTCTTTACCATGCCTGTATGAACCATATCTTGACGGAATGTTTCTAGTATGACATTAACACTGTATAGCCTTCCAATGCATTTACCTTGTCCATAAGCCATGAACTTGACTGTTCTCAGTACAACGCGTGCGATATACATCTCATCTGCAGAAAGTAGACTTGCCAATATTGAATGAACTCCTTTAATTTCTCGAAACTTATCGGCAGCCACGTCTGACGTCGTATTAGCTAGGATAAATTATCCAAATTCTCGCTACCTTTGAGCACAAATTCATGCATGAGTCCTGCTGCCCAGTAGATGAGCTCAACATCATCTGTGTTATTTTGATATTAGTTCAGCAAAGCGCTAGGAATCGCTATCCTTCGTTGTACCTCCACGAAGACAGATAGATATCAATTCCACGATTTGGTAGTCCAATAGCTCAGTCAAAATCTTCTTTGCCTCTATAAGCGATATCTCGGTCAAGTGAGACACATGTTCTATATACACTGTCGCACGTACCTACTACATCCACGCTTGCTACAATACGAACAAGGCTCTGCATGCAGAACTTAGGCATATTCGTGTTTCCATAAGTCACTCGAGCCATTTTGGCAAGCAGACTGACAAATCCACTATGAATCAGAATTTTGGGCATCGGATCTATTTCTTCGTTATGTACTGTATCGCACAACATATTATAGCTACCACTCAGTGATATTTGATAAAGAATCATAAGTGTCCAGTACTTTAATTCGTTGTTGCGGATAGTTGTAGAGGTCAGTATGCGTTTGATTGGATCGAGTATTCCAAGCTCAATAATGCAGTATTTGTTTATATCTTGCAAAGGATCAGCCATTGCTACTTTGTCTCTCAAACATACCACTGCCTTGAATCAAATCGCATATTGCCACCGCTGCAAACCTTTTTGTCGATTCTTCCATTTCTGGATCTGTGCATTTTAATGCATCGACCAATACACCGAGCGCACCTGCAGATAATAATGCTGCTTTATTGCCTTCTAAAGGGGATGTTAAGAGAATAAACATTTAACTTAGTGATGTTACCTCTTCGGGTTAATAATTGCAGTGCTACGAGGGCTTTGGACCGCATTGCTACAGATTGCTTGTGGTTACACGCACGAATGATAACAGGAAGGTATTTCTCTGCGAAAAATATTGGTTTATAGCTTGTTTGGCATTTTCTCCGTATAAGTACCCGACATTGCTCGGTCAATGATAATTTTAACTGCGCTATACGGCAAATATCAGAACAGGAGCTCACTGATCTTAACCCCACCTGCTCTCTATATTGATATCTGTAGACTGAGTCAGATAGGCTAGCGATCTCAATTGGATGGCTGACGGTAAAGATATAGGAGTAAGGATATTACGGTTGTTACTGCTACTATTATTGTCAGTATAGACACTCACAATCTTCAAGCCTTTTGCTCGGTTTATTTCTAATGGCATCCCGTTTTCGGCGTGCCGGATTAGAATTACGGTCTTGAAGTGTCTTTAAATGAGAATACACGGAATAGCCCATGAGTACTAGGGCCATTCCCGTAAAAAAGTATACAGCCGACGGCGATCTGAGTGATACTTCTCCGCCGCTATCAAATTGTCGCTGAGAAGCAGATCGCATAATCAACCATACAAGAAGAATGAATCTAGTGAAATTTCACTTTGAAGAAACGGACTAAGTCGGAGATTAGAGTGACTGAAGGCCGTGCTCGCTTGGGCATTCCGGTACATTAACAAGGCTTAAAACAGACTAGTGTTCAACACTACTAGATAAAATTTGTCCCCGGAAGCATCATAAGGTACTCAAATAAGACAAGTGG
Source organism: Apophysomyces variabilis (assembly GCA_002749535.1). Taxonomy (NCBI): domain Eukaryota; kingdom Fungi; phylum Mucoromycota; class Mucoromycetes; order Mucorales; family Mucoraceae; genus Apophysomyces; species Apophysomyces variabilis. The sequence continues at coordinate 970,456 of MZZL01000406.1, read as the reverse complement.
CTAGACTAGAGATGAACAAGTGCAGATTTGATACACGCTCATGTTACTTTGATCTTTGCTTCTCCATCGTTTAGGTGCACCTGCGATAGATAAAAGAAAAAGCTCGCATCGCTTAGCGGATATCGCGTACCACTTTTTGCTCTATGCAAAGGGCATTGGAGTTTAATGGATCAGAGAAACGGTGAAGTTCACAAAAATACCAGCATTTTCTGCGACAAAATTTTCCTCACCGTGCAGTACTTTATCAATTACGGATAATTAGTGACGACCCCAGTTTAGACAGCAAAGTTATCTAAAGTTAAACCGCATAAACCAAAGGGTGCATCTTGTTCTTCCTTAAACGCTATTCGTATGGCTCTTATTCTGTCCACATTAACGCAATATAACGTTAAAGCTGCATCACTAGATGCTTGCTGTGATTCAGAGGAAACCCTACAAGGAACCTACGTAGTTTGTGAGTGCTCGCATTCTTTTCTGTATATATATAAGTGCTACGAACCCAAGTTGTACCATGTTCTTTCACCGAAACTTCGAATATCCGGTCAGGATGCCGAATCTCTTTATCTCCATGGATAACCAAACGGTCCACACTCATGCTTCCAACTAGAATGAGCCCAAAATAATCGCCCACATTAGGATCTAATAATGTAGGAAATAAGTACATAAAATCTGTCAGTTTCATGCACTAAACATACTGGCATAGGTACTCCAGCAGGTTTGCCTGTTCTTGTCCACGGCGTTATGGAACCCATTCGATACCCACAGGTCAGTGGATGGCGCATTCAATTCGTTATACAGCGTTTCATATTTCTGAATACTTGTTATGTTGTTTTTATCAAAAGGTATCAGCGTTGGGTCCGGAAATGGATTGATATTAGTAATAAGTAGACATTTATCATTCGCGCAAGAAGCCCTGAACAAGAAGCGAATATCAGAAACTTGCCGAAATGTTCATCCTTTCGTTCACTAACCGAATATCTCTGTCTGCTAACGAAGGTTGTCCTTGCTCCCTCATGAAATAGTCCTTTGGAGTACTAGAGGTATCCGACTCTAATTTGCCCTGCAGTCTTCTAATTGCATCGTTCTGAATATCTGTATCAGTGCCGTTGCTTTTCGGTTCCCAATTCAAGCAATTTTTGACAACAAACCAGAATTTGGCTGAACAGATTCGGATCCAGTCCTTGTGTCAAAGGTTTTTGATCAGCTCGTAGAGTATTGCTGAGGATCCAAGGGTATTGATTAGTCCACATTATGAAGTATATATCGGAATAGCGTTGTCTGTTCTTGGTGACACCGGATTTTCCGAGCTGCGTCAGGAAATTCTGCGTCTTCCAACGCGGGACAAATGCGCCATACTGAAAACTTGAATAGCCAGCATGCATTTTTATATCTGCAAGAAAAAAAAATTAGAGCGCCAAATGAAATAATTCCTTGTGCGTGAGCCGAACAAACCTTGGTTGTTAAATTGCCATCGTTGAGATTTTGAATACTGTGCTGGATCTGTCATTGAATGTACAAGATCTGGGTTGCGCAAAAAGCTTGTGTACATAGTATCCAAATAGTTGTTAATCCACAGATCATCTTGAAAATAACAATGATCGTAAGAACCAAGAGCGCACATTGTATATCGAGCAAAGCTCCCCAGATCCTCTTCCGCTTGCAGAATCTCGACGTTCACGCGACTATGGGTTCTAGGATTGAGCTTCAATTGCTGTATACACAGTTATGAATCACTGCTCTCATTGTTGCCTAGAATTGACTTACCTCTATCGTCAGAGGTCGTAGCTTGATGTTATCTTGAATGCGGATTTCTTTTATGAAAGGGTATTCTAGCAGCTGTTGGACAATGTGTACGATCTTGTTCTCATCGTCCGAAGTACGTAATAACACGGCTGTGATTGGTTTGAGATGGTTGGCAGCTAATGCGCTTAATGTGAACATATCAGCTGTATATGCGCTCGATTGCTTCGTGTCGGCCTTGTCCATCAGTTGAGGAGACCATGATGCGGCATCGATCGGATAATCAGGACCAAATGTTGTGTCTACTTGAAAAGCGATATGTGGTGTTGAAGTGAAGGGCCTTAATAAAAAGCAAAAAAGAATGAAAATAACAATGTAGACGACGAACTTTTGCCGTCTGTTCTGCATCAACCGATTAAAACGAGTGTACAAAGTTTGTTTTCCTTCGCGACGATGCAGAGGTAGTTTACTTGTCATGACGACCAGTCTTGCCAACCTGCAAGGTACTGAGCGATCAGGGGTTTCGATTGACTTGCTAACGGCGTTTGAAAAAATGGAAGATTTCTGCATCCAGCATGGTACAAAAAGATAACCTGCAAAATATTTAAACAAATCGAATATTCCGCGCATCGTATTGTGATATAACGGACAGTCGGACATGAGTGGCTTTACTTCAACAGGTAAAAGTTATAACAGTTATTATTTAACTACGCGGCGTCAATGACAACATCAGATTTAGCTTACTATGAAGATCAGTATGGACTGACAGGTATGTCACGACATGATTGTCTCATTTACGCCAGGGACTTTCAAAATAGTCTATCTTTACCATGACATGATGAAGCTCTTGTTTTTCTCGATTTTAGATGCAAGCAGCAATATCTTGAACAGGTTCGTACGAGTAAGGACATAGTATGAAAAAGTTGGCATCTATAATCATATCAAGTTTTTATGTGGATCAGGATTCAGCCTTAGATTCGCGGCTAAAGCATGATAATATTGACGCGTCTCCAAGGAGCTTTTCCCTTTTCGGATTGTTCCACGCTGTTGGTGAAGGATAGTCTATTCATCATGATCGTTTCTAGCGGCTCATCATTTCTTGGAATAATATGAACATGCTATAAGCATTTTCCTAAATTTTATGGTATTAAGTTACGGGACGAAGGTATATAGATCATTCGGGTCTTTCATAAATCCAGCAAAATTAGTTGCTGTAAGCGAGATCTTACTATTTGATAAAGTAATGTTGGATAATATATGAAAAAGAAACTGTCAATGCCCGCTAACTCTCGCTCTGAGCAGACCGAGCACAAACTCTCGGTTGCCTCTGGTTTCCTCTGAAGTTGTTTTGTCTTGTGGCTCTCTTGACAGCAGTTTAGGTGGAGCCTCATTTGAAGCGGAGATATCATATTTCCGCCTGTTTAAGACCAATTTTTCAGCTGCCTGACCGTGTCTTCGATCCCAGGGAATTAGGTGCATGGCCAATAACGATAAAATATTATCTGCGGTATCTGCACGAACACAATACGGGCATTCTCTTTGGGTGCTTTCTGTTATGGGACACTCTTACTCTTCCGGTAGCTTCTGCTCTTCTACATTAATATATACTAAGGTTGATAACATTCTCTGGTTTTCGGACACTCCTACTTCTGGGCACTCCACTATTGCTGGTCATTAGTATATCCTCCAGCACTCACTAACTTGACTACTGGCGGGGAAGGGTATCCGTAGACAATTCTCTTGATTGTATTGCACACTTTCTGGGAGTCAAAGCGCAAGAGCCGACATAAAAACCTTATTGCCTAGGCAAATCAGCGACGGAAAAGAAACGTGGATTCGTTTAAATTGAAGCCATTCATTTGACTCTCGCCAGAACGTGTTCAGCAGTAAAGCAAGGAAACAACGGGTGGATTCGTCTTATTTTCAGGTTAAACCCTGTATGTGGTACAAGTATCCAAATGCAAATTGCTTTTCGAGCGGCGCAGGCTTTAAAAAGCTAATTGTTGGACGTTCATAAACGTGTCCGTCCTTGACAACCGTCAACTACTGAACATGGCTCAACTCCGAGTTCGTTCCCGTACTGTTGTGAAAAGTCCATACTTCCCCAAGAAGGCCAAAGGAAAAAAAGGAAAGCAAACGTTTACTGCTATCGACGACAATGTAGAAGGTACAATGGCGCAGCAGCTAAACATGGCTTGTCCTCATTCTGTTGGTAGTCATCATCCCATTTCCCTTAACAGCAGCCGAAAGAGAGAAATATACGAATCCTAAGACTGGTAAACGGGTGACAGATTTTCAATACCGCGTTTATGATCTATGTGCCCAAGTAAATAGCTGTTTTTCGCTACAACTTAAAGGACAACACTGACCTCATCGATGTTGTAGATCCCTAAAGGACAGGTTTCTACCTATAAGTTGATGAGTGATGCGTTAAAATCCCATCCTCGTGCAGTCGGACAGGCTTTGCGAGTAAATCCTTTCTGTCCTCTTCCTGTACCTTGTCACCGAGTCATTGCTGCGGATTTGTCCATAGGCGGGTTTTCCGGCAGCATCGGGGATAGCCAATTTGTGGCTGACAAGAAAGCAAAGCTCGCCAAGGAAGGTTGCCAGTTTGATGACTACTACAAGTTCGTATCCGACTTGAATGGTTCAAAAGCCCTCTTTAACGACTTCAAGCTTTAAAATTGAAGTCAACATTTCGTATATTTCGAAGATGAATTCCTAATTAAGTGTTGCGGAAAAACGTCATAGCATTTAATCTATAAAGGTGGACTCCTTTCATCAATCTGTTTTTATGGTTTCTTTCAAAAACCTTCTAAAAATTTGTTAAGTTTATTATTCCTTCTTTGTCTTTTTTGTCGTCTTGATGTTGACAGTGGGAGGTGCAATCCATGTTCGGGTGATGAACTTCAGCGATTCATCAAGAAGAATCACAGGCAGAGATATCCATAACACAGCCTTCCACTCCTCGTAGTTCAAGGGTACGATGGCGAACAATTTGGTAAAGAAAGGCACGTACAGAATCATAAAGTGCAATGCCATCGACAATACAATAGCAAAGACCAGATAAAGATTTTTCCATAGTGGCAAAGTCAAAAGCGATTCGTTTTCGCTCAAGCTATGAAAAAAGTCCATTAGATAACAAAACCCCATCTCTCTTCTGTTGCTGCTCACCTGTTCATGGCATTAAGCATTTCAATAACTACCAAGATGGACAAGCTCATGGTAGTAGCCTTCATTGAATAGGTGTTCGTGAACATTTGACAACCAATCTCTGGGAACAATTCAGAGCATTTATGGAAATGGGACTAAAGATAAAGGTCAGTTTTGCAAACTTAAGATATGGAAAATTCATACCAGTTGATAGTACGATATCTGAGGACCACCTTCATAGAAGATGAACCACCAGACATAGCCAAATACAGTTGCTACGCCAACGTAGGTTCCGATGACCATGTAACGGAAGAACAGCCAACCATCCACCAATGATTCCTTAGCACTGCGCGGAGGGCGACGCATGATATCGTGGCCAGGGGGATTGAAACCAAGGGCTGTAGCAGGCAGACCATCAGTAACCAAGTTAACCCACAGTAACTGGACAGGGATGAGAGCTTCAGGAAGACCAAGAAGAACGGTAAGGAAAATCGAGACAACCTCTCCAATGTTGGAAGAGATAAGGTATCGAATGAACTGCTTCGTATTGCTATAAATGCTGCGACCTTCTTCAACTGCCTTTTCGATGGTAGCAAAGTTATCGTCTGCAAGCACCATATCGGCGGCAAGTTTAGCGACATCAGTACCAGTACCCATAGCCACACCAATATCTGCCTTCTTAAGAGCAGGCGCATCGTTAACACCGTCTCCCGTCATAGCCACAATTTCACCCAAGGATTGTAACAGATCAACGAGCTCCTGCTTGTGAGCGGGCTCTGTACGAGAAAAGAGGTTGGCTCTCTTGACAGCTTCGATCTTTTCACTCTGAGAAAGGTTATCAAATTCACGACCCGTATAGCTTTTTCCTGTCAAATCTTCATCCTCTCCAAACACACCGATCTTGCGACAAATGGCTTCAGCAGTGTTCTTGTTGTCACCCGTAATTACAATCACGCGGATGCCTGCAGTCTTACATTTCTCGATAGAAGCACGGACTTCGGGACGCGGGGGATCCATCATACCAGCAAGACCAAGGAAAGTCATGTTGCTCTCATACGTTGCGAACAATGATTGCTCACTGAGGTTGAAGTGGGATAGATTGACGTTGTCGATCTTTGCCATACCAATACATCGAAGGGCCATTCCATTGCCATATTCCAAAATCTTCTTATTCAAAATGTCGCGAAGGGCAGGAGTCAGGGGGACAGGAGCAGCGCTATCAGCGACTCGCACGAACGAACAGCGATCCAAGATGGATTCAGGAGCACCTTTAACAAGAAGAGTGTTCTCCGAACCGGAAGAAGCAACCACAGACATGGATTTACGATCACGGGTGAACTCGAGCATGGCAATGCGGTTGTACTGTTTACCGAAATAATCGTTACAGGCTGATGCACGGTCCTTCTTTGATAATGCCCGCAAACCATCATTAAATGTCCCATTGTCTGTTCCCAATTTTTCAACCAATACTTGAAGTGCAGCTTCAGTAGGTTCGCCAATACTTTGGAAGATATTGGTGGCCTAAAAATTTAGTAATAGACATGCTGTTAGCCAATTTCACCCTGAAAATGTTTTTAGTATTTGTTTACCTCGTCATATGATATTTTGGCGTCATTGCAGAGCGAGCATACTAAAGCAACATCACGAACTAGTCCATTGCTGACTGGCAAATCCGAGAAAACCTTTCCACTGGGCGATTTTACATCACCTACAGGTTCGTAGCTGGTACCATCTACGTAAAATTCGTCCAAGTTTCCATTGCTGCTAGCAAGAGTTAAGAGCTAAACAAAAAGAAAAAAAGAACTTAGCAAAACTGTCAACCAAATGCTTTAAATCGTTGGCTTACTCGAGAGACGCTCATTTGGCTAGTGGTGAGTGTTCCAGTCTTGTCAGAGCATATCACGCTTGTGCAACCAAGGGTTTCAACGCTTGGGAGACTTCGAACAATGGCACCACGTTTTGCCATCTTCTTTGTTCCGAGAGCAAGACAAGCAGTGATGACAGCGGCCAAACCTTCAGGAATAGCTGCCACCGCCAAAGCCACGGCAATCTTGAAATAATACACAGCGCCTTGGATCCATCCATTATGCAAAGGATCGTTGAAGTGACGAATGTTGACAACCCAAACTAAGATACAAATAACAGTAATGACTTTGGCAAGTAAGTCACCGAATTCATCCAATTTGCGCTTCAAAGGTGTCTTTTCCGAGATCTGAGACGAGATAGAAGTATGGATGTCACCAATAGCCGTCGCAGCTCCTGTCTGGACAACGATGGCGCGCGCTTTACCGAGAACACAGGTAGTACCAGAAAACAGAATGTTACATTGATCTTGTTTGACAGCTCCTTTGTCCTGGATGCCTTCGACCTGCTTGTTGACACTCACTGATTCTCCCGTGAGCAGTGCCTGATCCACGCGGAACACACTTGAATATATCTCAATCACACGTGCATCTGCCGGGATTTTATCACCCACAGACACATTAATAATATCACCTGGCACTAATTCCTCTGCCCGGATCTTAAGCAATTCACCCTGACGAAGGACCTTTGCCTCGTCCGGGGAATATTCACGTAGGGCGTCAATAGCTTTTTCGGCGCTGGATTCTTGCAACACGCCGACGGTGGCATTAGCAATCAGAATCAACAGAATAACAATAGGTTCGACGAATGCGGTAGATGCTTCAGGTCCTTCGTGTTCCTCAAAAAGGGCGAGTACAAAGGAGATGATCGCGGCGGCCAACAAAATGAGGACGAGTTGGTCCTGAAATTGTTCTAGTACGAGACGCCATAAGGGAGTAGACTCTTCTTCGGGTAATTCTAAACTCAATGTTAGGCATTTATTGACATTCTAGCAGGACAACCAGGCGATGGTCATCTTTTCCTTTTTTTTCTCTATTTTTCTATTATATAACCGTTTTACCATTCTTTCCGAATTTTTTCCGTTGCTCCACTACTTGTAAGTCATTCAGGCCCGTGGATGGGTTGACCCGAAAATAGTCGCACACCTCTTTAGGTGTTAAGACAAATGAATTGTCCATCGCAGGCAAGAGGGTAAGCTAGACAAATTTGCCTTTCGGCTTCGCTCTTTATAAAAGCGTGTGGCGATTGTAACCAGTAATTGAAGATCCGCAAATAGCCAATCTTGTTCCTGGTCCACTTTTGACCGTTTAGCTCCGGTGAATGAGACAAAATAGAATGGAGCGTCTAATAGATGAAAAAGGACTTTTTTGCCCTTGAAGACGACAATGATGAGTATAATAGAGGGGAGTGGGATATTAAACCATCAGTAAAATGATGAAAGGGGATATATATGTGTGTGTGGTCAATTATGATTTGTTCATGTCAAAACTCAGCTGCGGCTAATCACATCCGTCAGATGAAACTGCCAAGAGGACCAAACATTTTGCTACAGCGATTGTTTCCTCTGGGCCTGTCTATGTGCCCTGCCTTTTGCTTTCCCTTTTTATTATCAGTAACCTAATTATACATGAAATCTTTGCGTTAATGCTTCTTGATTGTCTGGCGACAACGATCGCCATGCTTCTTGCCACTGATCAGGCGTTAACATATTCTTATATCCAGCTAAGACCTGTACCCAAAAATCAAGGGGTCATTAATAAGCAAGATATAAAGCTATTTCATTACAGACACTCACATTGCCAAAACCTTCATGAAGTTCTGGTGACGGCCTTTGCCACTGCGCAATTGCGTGGAGCAGCAGATTTAAATCCTAATTAAGGACCTTTTAAGAAAAAATTTCTCTGCATTAAGAACTCTGTACTACCTTGCAGACAGGTTGTGGATTGATCTTTATCATCTCACAAAATCCGCGGAAAGCAGTGTCTTTTTCGTCATGTTCCCGTATAACTGTTGAGTTCATCAGCCATTGGGTCACAAATCGAGAAAGATATGGTGCCACAGTAGCAGGGCAAGCCAAACCCAAACGCCCAATGGCTATTACTACATTTTCTTGTAGTGTACTTGGTACGTCTGGATTTGTTAGTAAATCAAATAAACGCTCCATTATTGGCTGCATATAGGGTTCTGTCTCTCCTCTCCACCGTATGGCAATTTCACCGGCTGCCCATACCGCATTGTTACAAACTGAGCCACTCTGGAACTTGAAGACGATCTGTTGTATTAGTTCGGGCATAATGACCGGTAGGCTGTCTTTAAGGCGATCAAAGCATGCAATGGCAAGATCTCCTATCAAAGCGTAGGTCGATTGAAGTATATCCGGGAAGGGATCCTAATGTTCAAACCGTTTAACCGAGTCTATAGCGGGAATAAAACAGAACTTACATGAACGCATACTTGGAGAAGGGACATTATGGAAGGATCGGAACCAGCTATAAAGGGATCGATAGCAGGACCGAGTCCTTGCACCATACCAGATAGAAGGTCCAAGGCAACAACAATGAACTCACCGTCTGGCGACTCAACTGTCGTAGGATGCTGATGGGCCAGGAAGGTTTGATGAAGCGTGGCTGCGATAAGTTTAACGCAGCGTGCAAACACCGGACCTGCAAATGGTAAGAACCCGGTTCCCAAGGCTGTTGTGACAGAAGAGAGACACTACAGAGTAATTGTAACGAAGCAGTATCAATCCAATTGTTCACAATGTGTTTCTTCTGCCTTTTTTTTTTTTTTTTTTACCTCGAGTAAAGGAAATAGATCTTTATCTTGATCTGTCAGGCTGTTCCATTTATCGATTAAAGGCGGCATAATTAACGAAAGATATTGTGGTTGATTAAGTGCTGAGTCAACGGATTCTGCCAAAGTGCCAAGCGCATCATAAGCAATAAGCAAGTTTTTATGTTGATAGGTTTGAAAGGCGGCAGTAAGACTTTTCAGGATTGGCTCCAAATAGGGAATGAGATTGACGGTGGCTTCTTCTTCGAAGGTAGCAAACGCTGAGCAGGCTGCCTCTTGAACACGTTTGTTCTTATCCAGGATTCGGCCCAGTAAACCAAAAAGTACTGGCTCAAAGAATTTCCCTCGTCCTTCAGGGGTTGAACTCTGCTCAACAATCCAGGGGGAAAATCTGCCAATGGCCCAGCAAGCAATCGATCGAACCAAAGGCTAAACCAAGTGAGGAAATATGCGTGTTCTCAGCTAAATATTACACATGTCTAGTTTCTTACCTTGGTATCATTCAAACTGTTGATAAGGTAAGGTAACATTTCCGGTAGATACGGCGCAATGCCATCAATACCACCCTCTGCAGCAGCACCCAGCGCAAGTATACCACACTCACGTTCCCTCCAGTCCGCACTGAAGAGGTTGTGGTTTAAAAGAGGTAACAGTACAGCAGTTACCTTGATGCCATAGGTACTTGATAGGACGTCAAGGGCTGCTGCACTGCATTTACGTAAGGTCCACTCCGAATAAAATTCGTCGTCGTCAAAGTCATCGTCTTCGTCAAATCCGTCATCGCCGTTATCCTCACCATCCTCTTCTTCCTCTTCCTCTTCCTCACTCATACTGTCTTCATTGCCGCCTTGGTCTTGTTGTGATATCTGCTGCTGATTTCTTGCTCTATAGAATCTCGGTCTCATGTCTTGTTCGTTATCAGCAACATGCGCATCTTCTTCATCTGCTCCTAGTTGTAGCAAATCATCTTCTGAATACACCATCCGTTTTAGTAGCACAGGTACAATGCGTGCAAGATACGGTTCCAAACGCTCGCGCAAGTCTTCAATGTCAGCAAACTGAGGCCAGAAATCGCATGCCTCCAATGCAACTCGTTCATTGGTATCATCAGTAGAATATATCATATATTCGATTACGGAATTCAAATTTGGTTCCAGTTTATCAGGTCTTGATTCAAGAACCATAACAAGAGATCGACAAATCTGCTGACGTACTTCCGGGATCTCATCTGTCGCACGAGAGAAGAGACCTTGCAGATACTGATCCATGCAGCAGAGAAGAGACTGGGATTTGGGGATGATGAACTGACTTGCTGCGGCCATGGCTTGTTGACGTAGCGACGGATTTGGATTATTGAAGAAAGTAATTAGTTTCGGAATAAGATGGTTCAGTGGCCGAACGCCATCTATTTCCTGATCAAGCTCGGCAGTTACATCCTCACAGATTTTGCCCAGGGCATTGACAGCTATCTTCATTAACGTTTTCGCAAGAGTGTGAGTGGAACATTTTCTCTACAAATTCAATCCATGCAGACTTGTACCTCTACGCATACAGGATCAGGACTATCTAGTTGGTGTAGTAGTAACTCCAAAATCTGAGGCCAGTTATGCACTTGACCACGTGCCACGATCGCAGTAATGACGGATCCAATTGTCTTGCGAACGTTGGCATCTGAATCTGGGGAACGCAAAGCGACTATGCAAGTTTCCTTGACATAGTCAAGTACAGATGTTGGTATGTCGTCAAAGAAACTGCGGATATTGTTTTTCAAAGTCAATCCAGCAATAGCCCGGGTATATGGATCCTCTTGAGGCATTTTTACGAGGATATATACCAGATACGAATTATAATCGGGTATTGCATTGAAGGAGGCCAGTCTCTATATTCCGCAACCGATAAGCGAAAGCAGGTTTATAGTCAATGGGTATCTGACCCGTTGCACAGCTGGTTGATCTCGATTGTCGGGACGAATGGCGTCCTGAAGTAAAATGATCAATTCTCTTATACCTTGTGGTTGTGGTTGCCAATCAGTCATGATCTCCCAAACGATGGTCAACAAATGGTAGAAGAAAACGTAAGACAATTTGAACGCGCCAAATCCCCTTTTGTCAAACTACCCGTGAAACCCTAATCAGCAGATTTAACTGGGACAATCCTTGTGACAGTAACAAAAATTGCTGCGTGCGTGCCCAAACTTCCCAAAGTCACTAAACCCTGTTAAGCATTCAGGGCATATCATGTTTACAGCAGCAAACTCTTCACGTGTGTTAAACACTATTCATGCTATCTAAGCATGTTCCATGTGTGTAAGGGGAGTAAGTTAGCTTAGAAAAGAATTAAATGTATAAACCATCAGTAGTAATGGAGCAGGCATAATGCGATTGTATAACCAGCAAGCGAAAACCAGGATATGCAAGTTTATTATCTTATGCCAGGCGTTGGCAACCCCAGATGCCATTATTAAAGCCATATCCCTACCTCCCATGATATACCCAACCATGACCGATGTACAACCGACTGTGCATGATTCGGAGTGCGTTGCCACTCTACCCGCTCATTGCCACAAAATTCTATAACCAACTCCAATAACGAACGCTAACATGGTTGCTTGCCGTCGGACGAGCTGACATATTGACATTTTCTCGGTGTCAAACTTTCATAGACTTGATACTTCTTGATCGTTACAGGTCACATTTCGATCCTGATTCTACTGTTGTAGCAGTAGAAGCTCCTCAATAAGCCGTCCTTATCGTCATGCTGTACAAAATCCTACTGTGAAAGTGGTGCACTCGAACTTCGTTACACTCATAGCAAAGTTAAGCGCAACAAGGTGGAAACATAAACTAGATCTCACATTAGAAGTATCTGTTGGCATAAGCCAAATTCAAAACGATTAGAAGAAGAGGTTAGTTCCTTTCGGGTCAACCTTAGCAGAGTTTGACTGTTTGTGGCAGCGTCTGCTGAAATTCTTCTTCTCGTTTAGGATGTTTCCTGCTTCTACAGCTAATTGTCTCGCTTGTGCCATGTCCTTACTATGGCGTACAAATGTTGCGCGGTATAGTTCGAGAAGGATATGTTCTGGCTAGGCACATTTGCTTTGAATAAAATGAAGAATTCTCGTCAGCGTAACTGAAAATGTTATTTGATTTAAAATATCCGTAGAATTTCTCTTTTATCCGAGATAAATAATTTAAGCACTTCGTCTCTTCCCAAGGGCGAAATGGCTTCCTGGTCGTGAGCGATGATTAGCTGCGCCAACTTTCTTTTGCTGCTGATGTTGTCCTTTCTGTCTGTCGCAATCTGAAAATGGACGGCAAGCACTTTTTGCAAGCCACGATTTTCAACTCCCTTGCAAAAGCGCGTCACATTTGCTAAAATTTTTGTCTTTGGCTCAACCTGATTATTTTCCTTCCCTTTCGTGATTTATTATCAATATGTCCGTCGCTGTATGTAACTTTATTCTTCAGGAACCTCCAGAACACATTTAACGCGTATGACAGGCTAAGTCTGCCCAGAAGCCCGGTTTGGAGGAACAGGTTGAGGCTAAGATCCACCGTATCCGTATCACCTTGACTTCCCGCAACGTCAAGAACTTGGAAAAGGGTAAGCTATCATTGAAGTGGAAATGGGTGTTAGAAAAGAAGTTGGACTTAAGATTGTTCTCTATATAGTCAGCGCCGATCTTATCCAGCGTGCCAAGGACAAGCAGCTTAAGGTGAAGGGTCCCGTCCGCCTTCCCACCAAGGTCCTCCGCATCACCACCCGCAAGTCTCCTTGTGGTAACGGTTCTGAGACCTTCGATCGCTTCGAGATGAGAATCCACAAGCGTTTGATTGACTTGCACTCTCCCTCCGAGATCGTTAAGCAGATCACTTCTATCTCCATCGAGCCCGGTGTCGAAGTTGAGGTCACCATTGCTTAAATTAACCCAAAGGACTGTCAATAAAAATATAAATCTTACTCGTAAAGTATGCGCATGCTAATTCGAGGTGTTTGTTGACCTCACATGGTTATAATTCTCTTGGGTTCATACAGTTGGATCTCTATTTTGAAAGGTAAATCATTTGTGGAACGGACGGAAAAGAGGGTTAAGGAGACCATAGTCGGTTACTGGGGATCCATGTACGCTCTGTGAAAGAAAAGTGCTTCCCTTGCGAATGATTGCGATAGTCACTTTGCGCGAATAGCGCCTAATAACTTTCTAAACAGAAGATGACGTAGCCTACGGTACTTTACTCTGCGAAGCATTTAGACGCAGAATTACATTTAATACCAGGATAACTTGATCTACATCGTGGGTACTACATTCCATAAAATAGCAAATTCACTTGGTGCATCTAAAACACTGAGCTGACACTAAACGTATTATATCAAGTTATTGTGCTATAAGAGTTAGCATTGGCCAACTTTACGTGCCTGTCAGACCTTTTGACAACGCCACGCACTCACCTAGCGAATGCAAGAATGTATATAAAATTCAATTGGTGAGTAATAAGAGAAAAAATAATCTTGGTTTGGCTAGCTCTTGTTCAACGCCATACAGATTGGATGGTTGCTGCCGTCTCTTGGCGACCTGCTTGTCTGCTGCATTAACCATCACCGTTGAAGACACGGCACTACTGCGTATAACGTACTATGCTCTAGACAATTTCCTTTGTCCGAAGGTCGAGACGCACCTGCCTAATTTTTGGGTTGTTGCAATTTGTCATTATTTCCATTTCTTTTGTTTAATATGGGAAGAAGTATACAGGTAGATATTTTGCAAGGGTACGCGAATCCTTAGTGACAGCCCACGCCCCTTTAACGGCATGCTCCTTCTGTGCCTAAACAACCCTTGATTCAGTATGATTGGTTAATAATATAACTCAGACTTTTTGTTAGTTGTTTTTTCCCTCAGCTGTAACAAACGAAGCTTTTTTTCTACCCTGCAATGATATCAAAAAGAAGAAGGTTACGCATTCTATGATTCGTTGAAGAAAAATCGAATATAGCACAATTATTTGAGGAAAACATCCTAATATATAGATTTGAAGGACAATTGGGAACAGACATCTGAGAATCCAGTAATGAATAACCGCTTCTATTGATTTTCCATTGCAGCGGAAGAAAACAGCAGATGGAGTGAGATGCCTCATTCAGCTAAGGACGACACACTTTGTGGCTTGAATAAGACGACATGTAAGCCCAAAATGTAGTTTTCAATCTGAAGCAGTATGAATGAGAGTGTCTCACACATCGTTAGCCAAGTGATGAACGTTTAAGGCGAATATGAAGCAACTCCTCCCGCCTTGGCGGGTGCAGTTAGTTGCGAATGAATAGTCTTTCCGATCTGATGGTTTCTTATTTCCACAATTAAAGAGGATGATGGGGTGGCGGAAGGGATGAAAAGGGGTGAAAGAATGTCAAGAAATATTTTGGCTAGAAGGTAATAGGTTACAATTGTTTTCGTAAATAGATGTAGCCGGCATACTGAGATCTTTATCTTTAAATATCCCACTCAGTGCGTCGATCCATGTTTTACGCTTGAGCATGGCTGAGACCGCGTTCTCGGACAGTGTGCTCCTTGGCCCTGATGAGGTTTTCCGCTTCTTTGCTTTCTGGTTTCGCTAATACATCGAATGAGCAGCTGTATCTTACACAGTATATTTTCGTTTAACTTACAAAACGCTTGATATAACATTGTTCAACTTGCGCATCCAGAATATCCAGCATATGTCTGTATTCCTGATATTGCAGTTGGCGATCCACCACATCTAATAATCGCTTTTTCCGAAACTCATTGATTTCGGTTTGTTCCTTTAATTGTTTTGCTGTCTTGCGTAGCTCGGCACAAATTTCATCGTCTTCTCTTGCATTCCAGTCGATCTAGCAGGAAACAGCATTAGTCTCCATGCATATTCATACGTCTCCAGTTGCCATACGTCATCGTCTCCGAGCAAGCCAGCATAGCGCAGTTCTCGCTTGAGTCGTTCTTCGAATTCAACTATTTCATCCGGTGGATTAAATGTCATCTCCACAATAGTCTTCCCTGCCTGATTTCCTGGTTCTGGTTTTACTTCGATTGGATCGTCCCCCTCTGTTAATTCTGCAATGTTTACTACATCCTCGCGCACCAGACAACTGAGCAACCGTTCCGTTAAACTTCCGCAACTTAGATCTTCGGCGTGCAAATGATCATCCGTTAAATGCTGAGATCCAATATATTTTAACCGTTCCTGTCCTTCATGGTTACTTAAATGATCATGAGAACTCTGGCGAGAGCTTGTAGTAGATGACGCTCCTGCAGGCGAATGCGGCCTGCTTAATGCTGGAAGATGGCGATCCTCGTCAGCCCAGACATCCAGATAATGTCGACCCAGCGGAGGTATCAAAAATGGATTAACATTATCTCCCTTGTATTCACTGATCAGAGTCATGGAATAGCTTTTCGCTAACACAGCACAAATACCTTTTCGAGCAAAAAGTTTCGGTCTTCCTCCGTCAATGGCCGGAAACAAGGGTCCACCGTTGACCAGAACGTAGTAATAGCCACTTGGTCTTTCGGTTTGACTCGCACAATTCCAGTGTCATCCTCCGTATTTCCATTTGATGAGTGATGGTTGGCTCGTGCGATACCATGAGATGTTACTGTTTTCGATCCGACTTCTAATTTTTTCTTCTTCATATACGTTGACTTTGCAATAGATAAATGGTCAATAATCATCCGGCCCGATGTTTAATTGCTCTATTTTACCTTAGCAGGTTTGTTCGGATGAGAAGCTGAATGGGAATTTGATCCCTGTATACCTTGTGCCTGGCCATGATTCGTCTTTTTCCATTTAGAATATGACGATTCTCCCCGTACTGTTGCTTATACTGTGAGCTGCCAGATCCAAAAAAAAAGAACCATTCAGAATGCATTCAACTTACTCCGGTCTTCCGTCAATGTATCCGGATCTTCACGGCGATGCCTCCGCCTCAATGTCTCTAATGCGCTATATATCCCATACTGGTCAATAACTGTGATATCCTTGTGCTTCACTTACGCTTGCACCTTATTGGGCGGTGATAGTGCATCAGGCAGTTCATCTTTTCAGCAAAATGATACTGTTTGTTATTTTGGCTCCACGTATTTATATTTCTTACCTATATAGGGCCCGTTATCACTCCCTTCTCTCTGTTTCATTTTCAACTTTTCGTATATTGCGTTCATATTCTTTCCTGCTGGTTTTGGTTCAGAGCCTAAGTCATGATCAGCTTTAAACACTTTTGTTAATCGCCACATGAACTAACCAGTATCGGATATTTTGACATTTCTTTCAAGATGGTCCAAATCTTTACGTAAATTACGCAGCCTGGCTTCTGATAATGGTAGTAAATTTTCCAAATCGGTTTGAACGCGCAGAAGATCATGAGAATCTGGAATACTTTCCAGCGGTGAAGCGATGTTCGATGAATTTCGAAATTGTCTATAATGCAAAGCCGTTTCTTCTGATACTGATATCGGCAATTGATACTGACGTCGTGATTCAGAGTCCATGATGTTTAAGACGTCTTGGTCTACTCTTCTGCGAGGCAGATGCACTGGGCCCGTTCGGGTTTTGCCAAATTTGAATCCCGCATTGCCCCTTTTCGCAGATCTCTTCGAGTCGTGACTGGGATCAACTCAAAGAAGCCTTTTTTAACGTTGCATAGGTTCCAAGGAGCCTTAAGGCTGAGACATAGTGATACAGGAAAGCAGAGGATTACAAAATGCAACTGTAATTACTAGTATAGAGAGCGGTTATAGTTGTGTCTCATAGATCTTCTATAACGTGGGTATACGCTTCAGCAAGCACAATAATAAGTGTAACATGGTACTTGATGAGACGCTAAAAGAGTTTTCTGACCATGGTATCGCAACTACCTTGCAGTAGATAAAGAAACAAGATTTAAGATAGCTTTACCAAATCCCTACCGTTTTCATGTTCCCGATTGTCTAAAGTGGAAATACAGCTTACGCATATTGTATAGTTTGCCTTTTCATTGATCAATATGGATATGGCAGACCTTTTTGTTTAATAACGTACATGCGCTAAGGTCTAAGTATCCACTGTGATACACCTCCCTTAAACTCGTATAATGGCAATCACCATAAAACTTCGACATCCTTCTCGGTCAGCTTGTTCCTCTGGTTTGGGCTATCATTCCCAATTCTTGTCATTGTCTGTTTAATAAGTTGTTGCAGGGTATTTATTCCTTTCCTCAACAGTTTAATGTTCTTTTAGCCAGTACAGTCCAGTGTCTATGGGTTGCTTGCCTAACAGCAAGGTTCACGATTCGTTTCAGCTTGTTTAGCCAAATGTTTGAGTCAACATGCAAACCTTAGTTATTTCATTTGCAAAATATATCAATAAATGGTTGCTTCATTTACTTTACGATGGAGATATGCAATTGGTATGTCTTTCTGCAGCTTCAGGCCCAATAATTTGCTGTCAAAGATTATTCCTTGCTTTTCATGATGTCGCTTTGGCAATTTTGAACGGTGCAGCTTGGTAGTTCTACACCACCAGGAAGCAGTTTCGCCCATGAAGGTTTTTACTGTAGGCCTCCCTTAGATACATTCTGGTAAAGCTTTTACTGTTGCTTCCTTTGACAAGATAACAAGTAGTCACCCCATAATATCACGTCGCCAATCGTCCAGAATTCATTTTTTGTATTGCTGGGCACTTATATGTCTTGTTTACGAAACGGGGAAAGTTAAAGTTAGAATCAACGACTTGAAGGATGAACTGTTTATATTTCAAAAACTTATTTTGTTATTTTGGGAGATCATTCTCATAAACCATAGCACCAATCTTCGACTATCGGTTCTTTTAAGTAAAAATTGCAAAAATTTCCACGCAGAAGACAGCATAGATATATCTCACTGTCTGTCGAACGATAGAAATTAAGGCAGGATGGTGATAAGGATGGAAAGACCAAGTCCGATCACACATGCTTGGTTCAGTTATTAAATGTCCTGTTCGTTTAATATTAGCAGAACCAGCTATTCGTTTATATCAAGACGCTAGTGTTTGCTGTATGATGTGGAGTAATCCATTGTGCTATTGATATACATGTATGGGCTCCGCCCGCGTATAATAATATATGCGGATATTAACATGCTTTGTGTCCTCTTTTTGACAAGATTCAGAGTAAGCTGACAGTAATAGCGCTCTGGTTGCTGTTCAAATTGTATATTACATTTTGCCCAGTCTCAAGCCACGGTACCACTCAATGTTCGTCCATTTCGTTTATGACTTGATAGCGTTAGAGTCAATCCATATGATGCGGTATGCGTTGTGATGCAACGCTCCTCATATATTGAAGGCCAATGTTACAACAATGAAATAATGTAGAGTGACCAGCACAAAGGTCTGCATATGATCCCAAAAAAATGTTCATTAAAGCGTCTGTTTCTCTCAAACATGCATGCAGATTGTCAAAAATAACTCCTACTGCGGCGCATGCATGTTGTTTTTAATTCACCGCTTACATCGAATATGAAGTGTTTGCACTTCGCCTAAATCATTCTATCTGTATTTCTTCTGGGTCGAGTTACAGTTAAGTGTAATGTTTTCATGCAGGGGAAAAAAATTAATCCTATAGTTTAGCCTATACTTGATGCAGTGCCATGGTTTGCTCCTTTCCAAGGGTGAATACAAATGAGGCCGGCGTTTTCTGCGCAGCGGCGCATCATCCTGGCGAAAAGCCAGCTGATTCGTTTCCGGTTTCTGCTTTGTACACACAAAACCCTTGATTTATTTAATGGGTGGGATCAGCGTAGCACGGCTGGTGAGTTCTCGTGTATATCGGGAATGCTTTTTACCTTTAGTTTTATAGTGAAAACATTAACCTAATCAACTCGGGTGTAGTTTATCCCGGGGAGTTGCTAAGCTGAAACGGGCAGTTCAGGAACTTACTTTTTCTTTTGTTTCTCTTACGGGGAACATCGGCGTGCTTCCAGTTGATTGGATAAAAGTCAAGGGTATACCATTTTGCCTTGGTTCGGAGAAAGTATGTTCGAAAATCCGTTCATTTACTGTTGCGCTACTATAAAAGAACCGATCAATTTGGTGGTGCAAAGTTCAACCAAACGTCAACCATTTTTATTATGATCAGTAATAGCTCGGTTAACCCACAACACATCGCTCTTCTGGGAACAGTTAGCTTGGGCGCCATTACCTACTGGATGCTCAGACAGCATTTCTTCAGTTCATCCAAACCAACAGAGACCAAGAGTACCTCGATCCCTGCTTCCACTTCCACTCTTTCTAAAAAACCGGCTACCAACTTTGTCGAGACGATGAAGTCCCAGGTAAATACAACAGAGCAAAAGTAGTTTAAAAAGATTAACAAGGTGTTTAAATACGTATCAGAATCGGAAGATCATCATATTCTATGGATCACAAACTGGTACCGCCGAAGAATTCGCCAGCCGACTTGCCAAGGAATGCAAGCGTCGCTGGAACGTTGATACTATGGTTGCCGACTTGGAAGCTCATAACATGACGTATCTCGATCAATTACCAACGGACCGTATTGCTATTTTCGTTATGGCATCTTATGGTGAAGGCGAGCCAACCGATAACGCCATAGCCTTTTGGGATCTTTTGCATTCAACGCAACCTCTCTTTTCCCAGGAAGATTATGAAAGTCCTTTGAAAAATCTGCGATATCTCATGTTTGGACTGGGAAACAGTACTTATACATACTTCAACGGCGTCGCAAGAACGGTGGATGAGAAACTGACTGCGCTCGGTGCAACAAGGCTTGGTGAGCGTGGCGAAGGCGATGACGATAATGCTTTAGAAGATGACTTCGTGGCTTGGAAAGACCAGACATTGCCTTTGCTATCCGAGATATTACAGATGCAAGAAACAGAAAGCGATGCAACCTACGAGACCAATTATATCGTTGAACATATCTCTTACAACGATCCATACATGGGCGAACTAGGCGACAAAACTCAGAAGACATGGGATGCTAAGAATCCATATCCCGCATCCTTTTCGTCTAAAGATCTGATAAGCGGATCGGATCGGCACTGTCTGCATTTGGACATTGATATATCGGGGTCAGATATGAAGTATGAAACGGGAGACCATATTGGTATCTGGCCTACTAACAATGAAGAGGAAGTCGCAAGAGTTGCCCTCCTGTTTGGGTTGGATCTGGACCAAATCATCAATATTAAAGCCAAAGATATCACAGCAGTTAAGCGATCTCCATTCCCTGTTCCGACAACATACCGAGCAATGCTACGACATTATGTCGATGTGTGTCAGCTGCCATCTCGCCAGATCTTGGCTGCATTGCTACCTTTTGCCCCCGACCAAGCAAAACCAATACTGGAAGAACTGTCTACAAATAAGGATAAACACCGTGAGCACGTACTCGAGGCTGTCCGCAACTTGGCGCAGACATTGCAATATGCACTAGAGAAGAGTGATTGTGCACCTGAAGCAAGTTTCCGTAACGTTCCAAGTGATATTCTGATCGAGTGCTTTGGAAGATTACAGCCACGCTATTATTCCATCTCTTCATCATCGAGTGAAACCCCTGACAAAGTCAATGTTACGGCGGTCACTTTACAGTATCATCCAAACGGGGACCCGTCCCGAACTGTATTTGGAATCAATACAAACTATCTTTGGTCCATTCACTCTACGGTCCATGGCGAACGTAATCCATCAAACTTCCCAGCTTATGCAATTGAAGGCCCCAAGGGACTTTATTATGACAAGGCAACAGGCATCTGCAAGCTTCCAGTTCATCTTCGTCGTTCCAACTTCAAGCTGCCAGCCGATCCCAGCGTTCCTGTCATTATGATTGGCCCGGGTACAGGTGTTGCTCCCTTCCGAGGATTTGTTCGTGAACGTGTTCATATGAAACGCCAAGGCAGAGAAGTTGGCCCAACCATTTTATTCTTTGGCTGCCGACGAGCATCCGAAGACTTTTTATACAAGGAGGAATGGCCTGAATTATTCTCAGAGCTTGGAAAACATTCTCGCATCATCACTGCATTCTCGCGTGAGACAGAAAGAAAAGTATATGTTCAGCATGAACTGAAAAGGAACGGAGAAGAAATGTGGAAGTGGATTAGTGGACATGGAGCTTATGTCTACGTTTGTGGTGACGCTCGACGAATGGCGAAAGACGTTCAGCAAGCTATCACTGACTTTGCAAAACAATTCGGAGGCTACAATGATACGGGTGCGGAGGAGTATATCGCTGGTCTTCGAAGAAATGGACGATATCAAGAAGATGTTTGGGCGTAGTTCTTTCCATTGATTGTAGATTTCCATCATGTTTGCATATCATAGAATTTCATCTATTAAATATCTGTATTATTGAGCTCTTTCTGCATGTTTTTTAACAAAAGCTTCACATTGGGCAGCATTGCGCATGCCAATAAATTCATCAACAACTTCACTGTTATGGAAGGCCTTGACGGTTGGTAAAGCGGTAATCTGCACAAAGAAACGGTTTGATAAACGCTATTTTGAAGAACATAGCCTATCTTACCCTGTAATCGGCTGAAATATCTTGCATTTCATCGACATTGACTTTGATAAGCGTAACTTTTGGGTTGGCGGCAACAACCTTTGTCAGGATTGGGCTCAGCACCTTGCAAGGACCGCACCATCTATGTTTTTGTAGAAAACTTCGTTAAGTCTCTTTCACTCGAGAAATAAAGCGGTTACCCAGCGTAAAAGTCAACCAGAACCGGGTGATCAGCCTTAGTCACCAGTTGTTCGAAAGTCTCGTTTGTAGCTTCGATGGTCTTTCCAGTGAAGCGAGGCTGAGCGACATGAAACGCACGTCGTACTATGGTAGCTATTTGTACAAAGAAATCGGTCTTAGTTCAAAGGCAATCTTGGCATAGACAGTACCATTCAGAGTTCGGTTTAAGGGTGGGAGAGAACGAAAACCCTGCATGTTTAATTAAAGCGTTGATGTTGCCAACGAAGGGAGGAAGTGCTGGAAAGTTAAACAGCGGTCACTGTGAGCGGGTCACAAGTTGCTGTCTGCGTTGAATGCACCTTGGATGCAGGCCTGCCGTTAAATGTCTTGCTGATGCGGTAGAGACGCAGACACATCACTATCGCTCTGAACCAGTCTTAAAGACGTAGCATTGCGAGTGTCTCCATTTCAATACCTGCTGATCTGTCCGTCAAAATTATAGATAGAAAAGGGACATATACTATCGGTTTTCTAATAATGTGATATTTGATTTATAATGTTGGTAATACTTATAAATTGGGCGTGAAGTGTTTTATTGAAAGAAGCAGCAGTCTATGCATAGGTGAGGATAAGTTGAGCTAGTTCAATGTGGTTTGTGCGAATCATGATTTAGTATGATCGAGTTACTCTCTATTATGAACGGTTTTCTCGAAACATAGAGGGTGAAAAGTTTTTAACGGCAGTAAACATTAGACAAAGTTGAGCAAAGCAAGGATGCAAGCAGACTGGGTTAAGCAATAGCAGCACGGTTCCTGTACCCAATACATTTGAACAGGATGGAGCGCCTTTAGTGTTAATTCGATCTCCGATAGCGACATGAATACACCCTTTTGCCATTGACCTGAGAACGGTTTGTCTGACATGACCCTTTTTTTCTTATATCCGTGGTCTCTTTCCCCTCGTTGAATTTTCCTCTTTTTATTGCTTCTCTTTTCCCCCCTTTTCCTCAACTTCTTCTCTCACTTGCCCTCCATGCCGACCTTGGATTTCCAAAACATGACTTACGACCGTCACCTGTTCTCTGCAGAAGATCCCTTGGACCAAAAAGAAATCGAAACCGAAAACCAAGCACAACGATCAATGAGCTTCAAGAGCAAACTGACCTATAACACAAAGTCATCATCCGCTTCACCGTTGAATAACCACGTCGCTTGTATGAACTCCCGTACTCAGCAATTAACTCAGCCTCAATCGCCTATCGTACGCCTTCAATCCTCTCACTCCTCGTCAAAGAGACACGCCGCTGACTCGTCGTCCTTACCACCTAACCACCCCCTGTCAAACCGTCAGCCTCCCACAACATCTGCATATCAGCAGCAACTGAACCGTTTACATTACTATCATAATCGTCCACCACTTTACGTGGCGAAACCACTCTTCGGATTCAAGGATTTTGAACTCACGGAAATTTTAGGTAAGTGGACTTCTTCAACTTCAAAAAGTTTGCATCTTATCCTAAATTTATGTTTATTTTTGATTAGGAACTGGTACCTTTGGAAAAGTCTATCTGACAAAATTCAAAAAAAACGGCAAGTTTTATGCAATGAAGGTGCTGAAGAAATCGGAAGTGGTCAAATTAAAACAGGTGGAACATATCAAGTCGGAGAAAGATATATTAGCCTCTATCCGTTTTCCATTCGTCGTTGATTTGTTAGTATGCACTCACTCATGGGCTGTCCTTTACTTACTCATTTATTGTAGGTTCTGCTCATTTCAAGACGATGTCAATCTTTATATGCTACTGGAATATGTAGTTGGAGGCGAGCTTTTTACTCATTTACGTAGAGCAGGGCGTTTCACCAATGATATGACCAGATTTTATGCATCCGAAATTGTGCTTGCCATCGAATACCTTCACTCAAAAAATATCATCTACCGTGATCTAAAACCCGAGAATCTCCTGGTCGATCAACAGGGTCACATTAAAATTACCGATTTCGGTTTTTCCAAAAAAGTGGAGGATCGGTAATCTACCCGAGACTATCCGCTGATGAGTCATCTAATTGTCTTTATGTAGAACCTGGACGCTGTGCGGCACGCCTGAATACCTAGCTCCAGAAATCATTCAAAGCAAAGGACATGGGAAAGCTGTGGACTGGTGGGCTCTCGGCATTCGTAAGTAATATTCCGTTCTTTCTACCCTGGCTTATTGTCTGTAGTCATTTTCGAAATGTTAGCAGGGTGAGTAGATAAGATCCTTGACATAAAAAACACAGTGCACGTCAAACTCACGTCAAGACAGCTATCCACCTTTTTTCGCTGATAATTCGGTCGACATCTACAAAAAGATCTTGGCTGGGAAAGTACAGTTCCCTGGTCATTTTGATCCACTTGCCAAAGACCTTTTGAAGAGACTATTAGTGGGCGATCGAACTCGACGGTTAGGAAATCTCAAGGTTATTTGCTTAATTTTGTTTAATGCCTTGCTATGTTATTCAAGCTGATTTGATTTTATAGTCGGGATCTGAAGACGTGAAGCGGCACAAATGGTTCAGGGGAGTGGATTGGATTGGATTACTGGAAAAGAACGTGCAGGTGTGTGTGTTGTCCTCATGTCACTGTGCGGCCCGGGTTCTCATTACCATATTTGGCTAGGCACCGATTGTTCCAGTATATCAACACCCTGGCGATACCAGCAACTTCGAAAAATATCCTGACACCATGGAAACGGACCGTAATACAGTAACATCAGGAGAGGATCCGTACAAAGATTTATTTATTGGCTTTACGGCTGCATACCCTTCTTGATCGTAACTCTATCTTTCCCTTTCCATTGCAATTCTCAATCCGCGCATACCACCCTCAAGGTTATTTCTCACATCTTTTCTCTGTGTTAGCTTCGTAACAGCGGATAACGTTATGATATGTCCATTTATAGTCTTCGAATATTAGCAATGTCCAAATAATACGCTCTAAAAATTGAAGCTGAAAGTCGATTAATTAGGGTTATCAGTGTTGTAGGCAGCTGCAAGTATATGCAACCTTTTCATTTTTGTGCTGCACGTAAACCATCCGTACAGTATTGCTACATATTGCTTATTTCAGATAAAGGAAAATGACTCTTAAGCTGACTAGGAGATTCCTTAATGTACGAGAGATTTCAATTCCTTATCTTCTCAGTTACAGCCACGGTCTAAGCTGGAAAAATCTCAGCAAGAACAAGGTTTAGCAAAGAAAGTTGTAAACAAAAACGCAACTGTTTGGCTCTGCTGCGCTTTCCCTGATATGACATATTTTTTTCTGGCAAAGACGTCAGAATAGCTACTGAAAGCATACATGTTAGAAAAGCATATGACGTTATTTTGAATGAGTAAAAAGATGGTTTCTTTAATAATGGGTTTGTTTTACTAGAGGCCATGATTCTACAGCTTCAATGATCTTTTTACCCTAATGGCGTGATATCATCGGCTCCACATGTGAAAGTTTACACGAATATCCTGGAATGAACACGTTTTGTATCGTATATCGCGAATACTCGCTTAACAACAGATCAAACACAAGCCATCCTTTCAAATTGACTACCGTTAGATCTGACTGGTTGCGCGGGATATATTTCGTTTACGACGAATACTCTTGCCATCCTATTATGTCTCGTGGTCAACTAGGCATTTTCCGTTTGGTGTGGATGGAAGGTTTGAAAGAGTCAAATCCTACTGGAATTCAAATTGTCTTTGGTCGGATACCGCATCTCTTCATTCATTCTTGCAAATCCGAAGCTACTACAGGCAAGCGATACCGGCCTGATTCAGGCCCTTAGGTGGTGACAATGCACATGGTTTAGTATTTAAAAAATTTAGCTTGCGATGAATGAGCATTGTATGCGTTAGGTGATTCCCACACTATGCAGGTGATTGACGGCGCCCATAGAACGTCTGAGCTGCATGTGCAGTACTACTGTACAAGTTAAGGTTGACATTCCGCGGATCATTCAGACACCTGCACTGCGTTTCTCCAATCACAGCACTCGACGATAAACATTGCTAATATGGTAGAAAAAACAACTACCTGAATTAGACAAGCAGTTTCCATCCTCATCAACATTAGTAGAAGTATCTATCAATGATGGGTTAGATAATCGGTAATTAAGAATCGCTTGGACTTGGTGGGAAGGTAGGATGTGCTCCGTGCATCCCTGCCACTAACCCTTCTAAAGTCTCCCGGCTTCTTGCTGCATTGAAGGAGGAATGTGTCAGGGCAAACAAAGTTAAGCATTTTCTTGTCATAGAAAGGTCACTTTTTGACTGGATTATATTTCCATTTGCTGCATTAAATATATTCTGAGGCATGGTCATATAATCGAGTGGTATTGGTAAGCGTCTCCGCAGTCGTAAAGTCGATCAAGTGAGAGCGCAAGAAAATATACCCTTTACAATGCTAATTGTAATGATATTGCCGATATAGCAGTCAATAGCATGACATAGCGTGTGCTTTCAATAAACGAAGCCGTCGGATAAGGCAATGCCGAATCTCATATACCATGGAGTATATATTAGCTGAGTTTTCGAATCTCTGTACGCAGAAATGGAATAATGCGTTCTTAGGATACCTCGGAAATAAAATCCATTTTGAAGGAGTTCAGCAACGTTACTTAGGGATCATTCCATGCCTACGGTTCATGATAACATATTATTTGTTCCACTACGCATTCCGATCTCGTAAGGCATCACTAGATGAACGAAGTTGCACAAAAGCGACAAAATCAGTTAATATCATCACAATCGCAGGCCAGACATATCAGCTACACGACCACCAAACCCCCAAACTGATCATGGAGTAATTAGAGAACGGAACAGGAAGACACACTCCTGTTTCATGTAATATTCGCCCGCCAATAGTGTTTTCTTCACTCTCTGTTTCTTTCTCGCTCTTTTTTTTTCTTTTTTCTCTTTCTCTCTTGCGATGCTTTCCACGTGCCAGGCATAGGTATTTTGACACCTCCTGCAGCATCTACAAGAAGAAGGGCAAGGTACAAGAAAAAAAGTTGTTGATCCTTCTTTTTTTTTTCTCTTCTTCTCTTTCTTAGTTTTCTGACAAAAAGCCCCCTTCTTCATCATAGAATGCGCTTGATTGATCGAATTTGGCAGTTTCATAAACAGCACCGACTAAAACATCCACGCTATCTTTTCACTTCAGACTCATCATCCACAGCTTCTTCTTCCTCCGCCACAGTAACCCCTCCGCCACCAAAACCTAAACACACCAAACGCTTTCCATGGCTATCACGAAAACGATGGCTGCACTCCACTCCTGCTGCAGTCGTTGTTCCTTCAGAAAGTCTTCCACGAGTTGATGTGATTGATCACGACTTGCTAAGTCAATGTATCCAGCTGGCACTGGCACCGACAGAAATGAACGAAACCAATCGGCCGAAACGATGGTCGATGGGAATGATCGAAGGTAGCTTCAACACAGAATACACTACTACGCCACAACGACGGAGATCTATTATGGTCAAGTGTCCGCCCACCAGCTATGGCCGGTTCCTTGCATCCATACCAGAAGTTGAAAATGACCATTTTGAAATCCCGTTAGGCTTTCATTCCATGACCACAGTCAGTGCGGAAGTTTAAAAAGCTCCTTGCATTCATTTTGATCTTATTCTTCACCCCACAATCATAAAAACAAACATCAGCTGAGCCCCAATAAACCTGTTCGTTTCAGCTTTAAAGATAAATTTTTTTTTCATCAGCGCGTAATCTGACATCATGCCTACGAATCATGTACTGGAGTATGCCAAGTATCTCCAAATATTACGGCTGCATTTAGCTTCTATTGGACTGGTCCACGTTACCGGTGAAAAAGTCCATTAAGTGCATTCCATTCATGCCCAGACCGTAGATGACACCTGCCTGCATTTTGACATGGATTAATAATAATGGAACTGCACCAAGCCGTATTAGTAGAGCTATATAAAACGAAATTGGTTTAATATGTCCAAGTGATTGGATTTGCTAAATAGCTTAATATTGTCTAATAAGACAAACGTGGTATGAGACGCACTAAGCGCTTGCCCATCGCACTCTATAACGTATATATTGCTATATATTATTAGCTTTAATTTTTTTTTTGCTTTCTCCTTAGAAAAATCACCATTAAGTAGGATGTATTTAAATTACAAATAAAAAAGAATTCTTCATTGAATTTTGCAAGTATGATGTAACTCAGATTACCAAGTCTATTCAGTCTATCTTCTCCAATTTCATCTGCATCTCTTCTATTGTTTCCTCCAAACTCTGTTCGAGAAAGCTGTTATGACTTCGTTCGTATGCTTGTTGATCCAGTTGGAACAAGCGATCAAAGTCCGCTTGGCGCTGTGCCCGGATGCTTTCAAATGACTTCTCCAAACCCAAATGTTGGCACGCACCCAACGCAAGTGCGTAACTTTGGTGGTCTGGAAGTACCTTAAGAGCTTTCATATCATGCCATACGTTCATCACCTGACTCATCTCCTTTTCTTGGGTAAGGCCACGCATAAGCTCATTGTACGACGCCGTGGTCAATTTTATCCGTGCAGCTTTGGCATCGTCATACATTAACAATGCCTTTCTGGTTTGGTTGCAGCGAACAAGCGTTCTAATCACAATACCATAGCTAATGAAATCTGGACGGTATTTTCGGAAACGGGGTGCTGCTCTCATATGCTTGTACAGATCTAGCATCTTCGTCAGAGGCGTTTTCTTTGGTTTCCCATCAAGCTGAGTATCTCGTTGTCCATTATCCATTTGATGATCGTTGGTAAATTTTGCAAGCAAGGACAGATAAACATTGTGCGAACGTGTGTCGGGTTGAATACCAAGTTTAGCCATTTTCCTCCAAAGCATTTCCGCCCGTTCCAAATCAGTGATGTCTTTGTGCTTTTTACGTGCCAACAGTGCTAACAGGGAATTGAAGGTATATATGTTCGGCCGCACGCCATTCTGTTGCATATCTTCCAATAGCTTCATGGCATCTTCCAGATTTTGCTCGCGCGAACACGCCATCATTAGGGTGGTATATATCACAACATCTGGGGCAACCCCATGATTTTGCATATCGTAGTACAGATCAAATGCAGCAGCAGAGGGTTGGTCTTTGTCTTTGGCTACTGCATCGATCAATATACCATAGCTATATACATCCGGCTCGATTCTTTCGTTTTGCATCGCCTGAAACATTTCAAGCGCCTCAGCAAACTTGTTTTGCTTGACATAGTAACTAAGGAAAGAGTTATAATCTCGGGTAGTCGGCGCTACTCCCAAATTGCGCATCTCTTTCAGTGTCCGTTTCGGATCCCATCCCATGGCAGCATAATGACTAGAGTTGACTTCCAATCCTGACTGCAAGAGGTCCTGATAGACTTTCTGCATTTCGGTTTTCTTTTTGTGTTTACGTAGAGTATCCAGCACAGTATGGTAAGATGAAAGACCAGGCTTTGGTCCGGATTCAAACATCTTATTATACAAGGCATACACACTCTCTGGCTGTTGCGCTTGTCCATAGGTTATCAGCATAAATGTGTAGGACCCTTCATCTGCAAGGCCTTTTTCGACCATAGCCTCAAAAAACGCACGACACCGTTCTATATCCCCTCGTTCGGCGAAGATACTCATGAATTTGGAATATACTTTGGTCGAGTCTGGTACACCTTCTCGGTTTGTCATCGTCTCGTAAAACTGCAGAATGTCTTTGCCTGTTCCGAGTTTAGCAATACCGTCGAGTAATGTACAGATAGTCACTTCATTGGGTTTGACTTCCGACTTTAGCATCCCTTCGTATACTAACGTAGCCGATTTCAAATCGTTGCGTCGAATATAGATATGCAACAACATATTGCAAATACGAACAAAGGCTTCATCCATGTCAGTGCGCTTGTTCATTTCTCGCAACAGCAGTTGGAATCGGCGTACAGCATGAGGTTGATCTTCCCACTTGATCATGGTCGCCATACCAACAAAGTCATGCGGCGTTAGTGGCTCATGCTGTTCTATGCGCTGGCAAAATTCCGCCCAAACTTCTGGGTAAGTCTTATCGAATTTAACGTGGCGTATTTGTTCTTCTTCGTCTTCAGTACGTTGTACATTCTTAACTTCTTCATAAAGGTATGTGTTTGTGGTGAAGCAGCGGTAAGTTGTGCATAAGGAATGCGGTATTCTGGATGTTGATGCAGCCGATTTAATTGGTCGCCATGACAATGGTTTGACTACACACTGCGTTGCATTACACGATCGTAGCAAGGGTAAAATCCTAGCGCTGGATCGTGCTATGGTCATGAGGAGGGCGCTGCTACCCATGAAGCCTGGCTTTGCCTTTTTTTTTTGCTCTTGCTGGGCGTGACAAGCTTTTTATAACCCCGCCTTGATCAAGGCGCGCAGCTCCAGGCGAATCGAACGACAAGACACCTCCTTCACTAGCCGATGACGGACCCGAACACGCTCTCGATCCTTGTGGCAACCGATAACCACATAGGTTATCTTGAGAAAGATCCTGTTCGTGGGTCCGATTCATTCAACAGCTTTGAGGAGATCCTTCAATTGGCGCAGCAGCATCAAGTGGATATGATTTTGCTTGGAGGGGATCTGTTTCACCACAACAGACCATCGCTCACCACTCTTTACCATACTATGCGATTAATACGAAAATATTGCCACGGTGATAAGCCAAGCCGGCTGTTGATTGCAAGCGATCAGTCCCTGAATTTCGACGACGAGTTTAATACAGCCAACTTTCTTGATCCCAATATGAACATCAGCTATCCGATTTTTTCCATTCACGGTAATCATGACGATCCTGCCGGTGTAGGAAGCATGTCTGCTTTAAGTGTTTTGCAAGTCTCTGGTTTGGTGAATTATTTCGGCAAGAATGGCAATCAGCAAGATATTACGCTGTATCCGATCTTATTGCAAAAAGGAACCACTCGTTTGGCATTATATGGCCTTGGGAATGTACGCGATGAACGTCTTCACAGAACATGGCGCGACGGGCACGTCACATGCGTTCGACCTGTGGATGAATCATGGAGGGACACGTTCAATATGTTCGTATTACATCAGAATCGTGTCAAGCATGGATTAACATCGTACATACCTGAAGAGTTCATTGATGAGTTCTTCAATCTTGTTGTATGGGGCCACGAGCATGAATGCAGAATAGATCCCGAGCCTCGTTCAAATACCCACATTACGCAGCCGGGTTCTTCTGTTGCCACTAGTCTGAGTGAAGGCGAAGCCGTGCGCAAACATGTCGGCCTGATAAAGATAACTGGACGCAATTACCGTCTCGAAAAAATACCCCTGCGCACCGTACGACCATTCCAATTTACCACAGTCTCTTTGTCAGAAGTAAAGGACGTCTCATTGACAAATCCGAAAGAATGCCAAGACTATTTGGCAAGCGTGGTTGAAGATCTGATTAACAGAGCGAAGACAGAATGGGAATTAGAATGCGATCTGCACAGCTCACAGGGTATTCAACCAATGCCTCTTTGTCTAGTTCGTGTCCGTGTCGACTACAGCGGCGGATTCGAAACGTTTAATACCAGACAGTTTGGTCAACGGTTCACTGATCGTGTGGCCAATCCGGATGATATCATTCAATTCCAACGTCGCAGGGCAACGGTGAGGAATACAGCAAGGTCAGCTACAGGTAGTAATGCCGCCGATCTTATTGCTTCCATACCGGAGCGTTTGGATGGCTATAAAGTAGATGATGTGGTGGCGCAGATTATCGGCAATGAATTGTCCATGCTTTCTGAAAACGAGCTAGGCAACGCATTGGA
This sequence comes from Apophysomyces variabilis, assembly GCA_002749535.1. Classification (NCBI taxonomy): domain Eukaryota; kingdom Fungi; phylum Mucoromycota; class Mucoromycetes; order Mucorales; family Mucoraceae; genus Apophysomyces; species Apophysomyces variabilis. The sequence goes on along the minus strand of MZZL01000406.1, from coordinate 938,406 downwards.
AAAATTCGTTGAAAAAGGTGACCAAGATTCGATTAATGACTTGGTCGATCGTTCCTTGGATAGCGTGCTGCGAACGATGATGGTCCGGTTACCAGAATTTCCGGAAGAAATAAGCGACGATATTCTCAAACGACGAATTGCCACAATAAAAGAAGAAAGATCAGAAGCATACGATCGTGAACAGGCCGGCAAGCGCCGCCTTGAGGATGATACCACAAATACATCTAACAAGCGGACACATGTTCAGGAAAATCGCCAAGAAACGGGATCAGATCTGTCTGTAGTCGCAGAATCTAGTACAAATATTAGCCATAGCCGAGGGCGGCCAAGAGGTCGAGCAAGGGGACGAGGTAGAGGACGGGGACGAGGAGGAAGAACTTCAATTACTGCTATGGGAGATGACGATTTATTTGATGATTGCTTTTCTTGACAAAGCGGGAAACATTTGTTGTATAATCCTATCTGTACATATTCATGATGTAAGTAAAAACAATCTGCGAGACAGATCTATGAACATGGTAATCAGTACCTTTGTAACTACAGTTGGAATGGATGTGATGGAATAACTATCGATGTCTAAGCGAGCTGAAGATTTACAATTTCTTTTATTTTCCTTCAACTGCCAATGCATATCATTATCTAAGCAAATGAAAGTGGGAGGCCTTCATTAGATGGTCAGTAGTTTCCAATACGCTATGCCTAATATTTCTTGGATTTCTCTTGGAGAACCCGCTATTTTGCTTTCTATCGGCCATTGTTATTGTGCGTCCAGGAATTGGTATATCAATCACACGGTCGGTCTCACGAGAAAAGCACGAGTCAAAAAGGGTGCGCCAGCTTATTATTTCAGTTTGTAAAGGTTCTTGGTTCTTTCACTTTTTGTGTCTTTAATTGGCAGAATCGCCTAATTATTACCGATGGAGAAAATATCGTCACCGTAAATTCGGCGATATGAGCAGTGTATGCTTTTCTCAAGCGAGTTACCGGAGGAACTTTCCCATGCTCCTAGTTGACTAAGAGCTAACATAACGTGCATTTATGCAACTTCTTTGTCCGCTTAAACGTCTTCTATAGGTTCAAGTTGAACTTGCGTAACAGGTGCTGAAAGTTCCTCCATATGACGTCTTCGAGCAAACTTTCCTGCAACTGTTAGTCGTGCCGCGGCAAGAGTAAGTTTCTTTTGGGATTTCGCATACAAAGCAAGATTAACATACTATTTGAAAGCTGACTCAAACAGCTAGGACTAGAGAACAGGGCATTATGATTAGTTAGTACTTTTGAATGAATCTATAGCTTCCTTATTCAAATGGTTATACTAGTTAATAAAATTTTGTTTCGACAAATACGTTTGTTTCATGTTTAATGAATTATGTACAGACTGCCATTTATTCGCAGTACAAAACATTAAAATAGTAGTTGACTTTTTTTTTTACAATTCTACCAGTTCTTGTGTGCTTAAAAGCGATCATTACGCTGGTATCAGCGGTCTCGGGACCAATTATCTGTCACAGTTGGCCTTCTAGCCAGCTAGATGCCATCTCGTATCAAGGCTTCACACCATGTTTTTGCCGATCAATATCAGAGAATCTCGTTCACACTTCGTATCCAAGGATTTTATGTCGCACGAATCCTCTTTATTCTGTCAGTATCCATTAGCTCGAAAGAGGTATCTTTTCGTTTTTGCTCATTCAACGCACAGTCATTGAAGCACGTGTCACCGTGTTGTTTGATCGATTTTTCACAGCTGTATAAACTAGGCTCAGCCTTCTTGTCTGGAGATTCGAGGTACATTTCCAACTCTTTATCCGACATATCCTCTTCATCTATTTCGGTTCTATTTAAATCTCGTTTCTTAGAAGGTGTATCTTTAAGCAATAACTGTAGCTGCGCCGCAAGTTCGCTCTCTGTCATATCCTCGATTTTAGACCTCGAATGTTTTGGCAGAAGAAGGTATATTCGGTACGTTTCAATATCCAGATGAGCTGGATCTGATTCGTTATTAGCTATACATGCTTCAGCGTCTGCAATCTGCTTTACACGTATAGACCTCTTTTTCTGTGCACGATCGAATGCTGGTGGTAGTTTTTCTTCAGCTGCCTCATAGGATATTTCCTCGACTCCACTTTCTTCCACTGCAGATCGCCAAGAAAAAATATCTTGAAGGTAGAATTGAACGTTGCTTTCTGTCAAATTTTCGCAGATAAATTTTGGCAGGTTTTTCGCATATTTGCACAGCATGTTAAGGATCTCCATGTATCGTTCGCGTAATGTCCTCTTCATGCATGATACTTCCAGAGCGAGTCCATCCCAGTCAAGGTCTTTCGGATATGGAAGTTTTCGCTCGTAACCTTTGTGAATACTTGGTTTCACATGCTGACTAGCAGCAGAGACAACAAGAGAGGCTGCGACGATAGTCTTCATTGGCCTGCCAATGAGGAGCCCGTATTCGTCGGCAATTTTGAGAATTCGTTTAGTGGTTTTCCGCACCAGTAGCTCATCCATGGTCGGGAATGCCCTCGTAAGGATCTCTTGAACGGATGGTAGGATAATATCGACCTGCCGCATTAAACTGGATTCCTGCTGCGGAAGGCCCAGAACAGTACGAACGTGTTTATGAGTACGCAGCACCTGCATGGGATCCAAATCGAACGTTTTGTCCACAAAATCAAAGATGTTCTCCCCTCGATTCCATACTTGACATGCGATGAATAAAAGGCTTACAGCAGTTTCTCGGGGCGCTCGGATCGCCGATTGCACTTTGCGGTATAACTGCAATCGCTGTTTTCCTGCTTCCACTTCAACATCACTTAAACCAAGATGACGACCGTATCGTTCAATGTAGTCTGCACAAGCATCGTACTAAGAATCTCTATTAATTCCTTTCCTAGATCAATTTCTGATTACCTTCTTTTGCGGTCTGGACGCTTGGGAAAGGAATGTGGCGTCCGGATTGTACTCTGTTAATTCATAATCGTTCAGAACTAGTCCACAGTTTGTGCAATATGTTTCTCCTTCATTATAATAGGTATCTGTGGCGCCACAGGATTGACATCGAAAGGTCATGCTTTTTGATCGATCAAGGAGCAAAGACGCACAGGAGAAGACTACCCCGGCATTGGGCGTAAAACGTCGCTCTTTTAAAAGAGCAAACAATGGCTACTGGATAGATTTCATTAGGGAATTTATCAATACTGTAGTGCTATGCGTTGTGTACCAAGGCAAACCTGTATATAAATTGCCCAGAAAGACATGTTCAGTACACACAACTTCCACTTTTCCGTCGATGCAGGATATTTTAAATCAGAGGGAAATTGATGTATAGAACCTATAAAAGTGTTAATTAATGTAAACGTATTTCTCAGTTTGGAGAGATGATTCTTTAGTTAAAATTAAATGAAGTTCCATCCCATGACAACGAGGTTTTCAGATCTGCTTACATACGCAGAATGCAACAATTCAGCAGATCTATTCATGATAACGTAGCTATTCTTGTATTTGTCATCAGAAGAAGCATAATCCACTCTACTATTTGCTCTGAAGGGTTTGTCTACCTAACGGTAAGGACCGTAGCCGCACTTGTTTACCGACACGTCCTGGTGGAAATCAAAAATGTATGTAACTAGATGACATTCTTCATTTGCTCAAAAAAAAGCACAGGCAGCTGCTCCACAACCAAGGAAGGTCATGCAGAGTGAATGATTGAAAAAGAAGACACTAGTCATTCTGTACCTACAATAAAATGAAGAGCATACAGAGGCATGTTGATAGATAACAGAGGAATACAGTACAATGGAAGTTGTCCCTTCCGTGTAAATAACCCATCATCGAACAGAAAACCAGAATTATTGATGGGGAAACCTTGGGCACTTTATTATTATGGCAGTCTTATAGCATGACATACATGCAGGCAATGAAGAAAGAGAAAACAGCAATTTCCTTCGTGTCAATGAATGACATAAAAAAGTAAGACTCAACTCTAGATGATAGCATAAAGGAATTGTCTTGAAGAGATATACATCGTAAGCCAGTACATACTTCAATGATTGCGTTGACGCAAGATGTGTATTCAACTAGAGTAACTTTTCCCTATGACTTGGGACGAAATATCTCCAAACAGATGGAAGGCAATGTTTAAAAGCTTGTAAAAACAGATAACTCCAAGAAAGGCTACTAGTATCTAAAATCTCATGCTCCGAAAGTAGGAGATTTGTCACGATTTGTTTCAACGCCAGTAAAGCCGGATCATTACAGATGAAATTCCTCAGCGTACAAACTGAGTAAATGCTATTGAAGGATAAGCATGCTTTGTTAATACTGCACTTTTAGCTACAAGCAATCAAGTTATGGAGGATTAGTGACAAAACTACGTGTGAGTGTTGTACAGACCTTTCATGTCAGTATGTATGTTTGTTAACGGTCATTTTAACCTTGCGAATCAGGACCCGGAAGGTATGCCAGAAATAAGACGCCTTCCGTAAATGCTTGTTAGGATAAACATGACGTCGTACTTTGCTACCGAATTTAAAAATAATTAGAAAAGCGGACTGATGTTCCCAAGAAGGTGAGTGTTAAAGTAAATCAATTTACCTCCGCTATAGTTGCCAGAGTTCAAAATTTCTGTCATTAGTGTACAAAACCTCTTCTATATCCAGATTCTTCACAATCGATATGATGCTGTAGGAAGAGTTTGTAGCTACATGCTAAGTGATCCATGTATAGCACGGTTTACTTTTCGTGTTTTTAAATGGTTCAAATTGCTTTCATTGCTACCAAGCATAACGAGTAGTTTATAGAGATCCTACGATGTATACAACGGCAGGGATACAGCGGTTTTTCCATGATGTCGCGAAGAGCTTGACTGCGTGAGAAACCACACATTTGTCGTTCATCCAAATAGTATGGTAAGTCACACACGCTGTGCCAGTTGCATCATTGTCCAAAAAGGTGTGATCACCGAAAGTCAAAGTCGATGACGATGAGTGAGCTTTTTAAGGAAAGAATGGCCATAGAGATAGTATAAACTTGGCTTCTCAGCTAGTGGATTGGTTTAGCATAGCAAAACAATAGTGTGCCGTAATAAACATGTACATGGTTAGTGGTAGTTTTGCGCATTATGTATTTGCTGCAAGCAGCGCGTGATAGAGTCTGCATTCTATACAGTTCCTGCGAAAAAGTAGATATTACAGGAGTAGGCTGCATATTGCTTTACATGCGTTCAAAGTTAAGTCTTCCGGTGTCCAACACAGATACTGTGGGAGGTACTTGAAGGCAATAGGCGCTGGGACCAAGAGAACAAGCCGATCAACAGTCCAGGCTGCCTTTTATTTCTTTCGATATTTTGCTGCACTAAACGCTACCAGGCTGATAACACAGATAATATAATATAATTTCAATTACACAGCGATTCTTAAAACCTCTGCCAAGGTAGCTCGAGGAATGGACAGCACAACTACATTTACATACGCATTTTGGATTACACCTCGGATACGACTATCCGAGCCTTCCGTCTTACAGCATTGATTATTTTCTCATTATGCGGCTCAGAGAAAATTGTTTTATTTGTTTATTGATTGTTGATTCAAACAAAGTACTAAGAATAATAATGGATTGATTACAAAAAAGCTCTTTTTTTTTTCAACGAATGAGAATTTTTTTTTGTCGTAGGTCAAAATGGCACTAATCATGAGTTCTTATCCAGGAAGAAAAAGCACATGGAAACGCAAAGCCTGCTTGAGAGACATATGCAGCGGAAAGAAATCAAATATGTGCCTTATGTACATATAAAAAAATAGGGGGATTTTTTTTGTGGGAATGGTGAAAGCGATGGTTATATACATGATGAATAAGTGATGCTGGTGCTTAATGGGCCTTGAAAAGTCGTCCAAAGCGACGCTGCGAGGAAAGCGCTTCGGACTTTTTGAATGGTCGTGTCATGTTCTTCTTGAACTTATGCAAGAAATGTAACCATGGTTTAGATTTTATGGCTGGTTTCTCTGATGTCGTTGACTCTTCACTTCCGACAACCGTTGGAGACACAGGCTCAAAAGCCATACCGAGTGATAGTGTATGTGCATACTCATCGTGGATTTCAGAGCTAAGGCGGGATGTGGTATTGGAATCCAATAAAACTGGATTATCGGAAATTGGCTGGTAGGCAGAAGTCATTCGGTTGTCTGCAAAAACCAGACCGTTTTGTTCTCCACTCAGACCGAAAGATGTCTGGAACAAATCATCCTTCCAGCTCCACGCTTTTTCTTGCATTGGCATTTGTTGCTGTTGTTGTTGTTGTTGTTGTTCACGAATAGGAGTGAGGTTGTCTTGCATGTTATGTTGCATGTCGTTTTCTACCATCTCCAGCGCACCTCGCAGTGCTGCACGTAAATCTTGTTGCTGGGAAACGGGTGGCAATGAGGATTGCTTAAGTGTATTTGACAAAAGCAGGATTAGAGCCTGATCGTCTTGTTTGTGCGTAAACAAAGGCGGGCACTTCCACGCGGTTTTTTCGTCGGCAAGACCGTCCATCACAGGCTCCAGTTTACATAGATCGGTTAGAGACTGAATAGGCGTAAAGGACTTTTCAAGCACTGTGCTGTAATAATCATGTAATGACCAATCGACAGGCTCAGGTAGTTTTGTGTGAGGACCCGCTGACAGCTTTGGTTCATCGCTATCGGATGGAAAGACAATATCGCTTGCAAGGAAATCGACGGCCATTAAATAAAAAAAAGAGAAACAGGCAAAAGAATGGATATAACAAGTTGGTTTATATAAAAGTTTGTTTGAAACAAGGAGGTTTCAAGGATAGGATGTTTGGAGGTAAAAGAAGTAAAAAGAAAGAACCTTGGTGCTGAATCGCGGGCTTATATGTCAAGGGAAAAGGGGGGACAGTTTAACGATCGGCAAGAGAACGAAGCTGCTCCGACGGCCAGTTTGACAAATGGTCAAAAAGGGAAACTCAAAAACAAGATGTGTGTATTCCTCTAGCCCGGGAAGCCATTACCGATGTTTCCGACAAGAAAAACAAGACTATTTTGGTGCTACGACTTATTGTTTGACCGTGCTACCTTGTGGAATCAACTTCCTGTTTACTTCAGTCTCAGACTTCGGTTATCTTCCGAGTGCTACACTGACATCTAGTCTGCACATATGACCTTGGCCATGCTATTGCGTACGTATTGGTGGACTGCCGAGAAAAGAATCAGCTAGCCGTCTCCCTCCTACACCCTCCATTGCTTCGACGAATGTCATAGCTAGTCTCATGGGCTATGCATAAATGAAATAAATTGTTACGATCCAAGTATGGGTAAGTCGGCGATATCCCTCTTCATCCATTCAACAAAAACAAGGTTAGGACTTGTTAGAGAATAAAAACTTTATTTTTAAAATAGGCGGTTCCCCGTTCTAACGGTTTGGGCTTTGAGCTTCAAGCAGTAGTACCAGGATACACAACTGTTTTGTTTTGCATGTGGACGGAGCTAGGTGCATGAAAAGAACAGTTGTTTATGACTTCTCCTGTTGAGAAGCAGTGGGATAGGATAATCAATTGTGTGTATGTGAACGCCACCTTTAGTATCATGCAGCGGGAATAAAGAAATTAAGGAGGGAACAAAGCGTGACATGATATGCTGTGTTCAGTGAGCAGCGTTAATTGCTTTTTTCCTCTTGAAACCATCCCACAAATTGATGTTTACACAAGAGTACATAGAACATTGCAATATATGGCAAATCCGTCAAACAGGACAAGTTACTGCAAAACGATGATAAGTTTCTGTTTGAGTTTCGTTTCTTCCTTTTTAGACGTTGAATAATAACCCCTTTCGTTTCAACAAAAAAAATTTTGTGTTTGAAAGCGATCAGTGTATCGTTGTGAGATGTTCAACTCCTAGTATGTTTGAAAGTTCATGTAAATGTATGTATTCCATTTTAATGCTTAGGACGAAGATGGTATTTGCTTTGTAATATAAAGAGAAAGGGGGTAACCAGCAAATAAAAATAAAATTGCACCGATTACAATGATGATCGTTAATGTGTTGCACACACCTCTTCTTGAAGGCTTTGCTTTGATTTTGGTGTTGAAATGTGAATTCTTTACCAGTTCATATCGACTCGGTAATGATCCGACACAAGCCGAGGAGGATGTAAACAGATACTGCTGTGCGGCTGATCGATTTAGCTTGGACGGTGCCGATAAAACGGACAAGAGCGAGTCTGTGTTTGTACGGCTGAGCCCACCTGCAGATTGGATGCATTTATTCTCCACTAGGGTCTGGCTCGAGAAATTGGTCAAATTAGATTCATTGGTTTGGACATCACGAAAAGAACTCTCTCCATCATCCATAGGTATTTCCTTGATACTATCGCCATCGCAACGACTCATATTTAGTATCGTAGCTAGCGCTCGCATCCGTGGTGATCTTGGAATACTCCGAGATTTGGGTGAAATCTTGGCTTGTGATGGATACGAAACTGCAACACGTGCATTTCCTGGGCCAACATCCGATAGCCGTTCCGTTCCCGCGTCATTGTCAGGCGCTGCGGGTGACTCAGAAATTGTCATGCAATCAACATACTTACTGGTCGAGTTGTCGTTTATACTAGGACGTACTTCCGGACTTTTATGCTGATCCTTTTCCGATAAACAATACTCGTTCTGCATGCTTGGAAGATGTGTATGCATAGAAATATAAGACCGTGTGTTTATGTATGACAAAGCGCAATGGTTAGATGTAAGATGATCGACGATTGAACAGTAGGGCGTGTAACATGGACCAACGGAAGCAATTGAAAGAAGTGCAAGTATACGAATACGTACGTGACAGATTAAAGATATGTTCAGTAAATCATATTTGTTAATTATCCCTTGTCCCTTGGATTAATTCTTGTGTTGAAGTCTAGGGGGAAGAGGATGCCTCGACTGATGTGTGAATTTCAAGCAGATCATCTGAAAGTGAGCATACAATCTGCATCTGTACGATTTCCAAATCCGCATGAACAATGGGATATATCAAGGTTCCCAATGGGATCATCTGGAGGAAGCGTCACATGGGAGATGTTGATTGAAAGACAACATTGCTCATATATTCATATATGGTTTTACGACGAACTGGGTGCCTAGTCAGGAGGGAGAAACTCGTGTATTGGTTCAGGTTACTCTTTGTACTGAATGGTCCGAATGGCGGTACTTTTAAGTTTTAAATTAAAAGTCTATTGTTCTCTTCTGGCTCTGTAACAAAGCTATTGTAAACTTATAAACGCGGATATGATCTAATTAGGACCCGGGAATAAATACAATAAAATTCAAGTTTTCATAAGAGCAAAGGTCCGCTTTATGCTTAAACTGTCACAGCGCGAATGCACGGTTCTTCTTCTTTCCCTTGCTACGTCCTAAGTATGTTAGAAACCAACATAAGCGTTAATATGGCATTGGTAATTATGAGGTGTTCAACTACTAGCCAAATTCACTGGTGCCTTGACGTGGGAACTGCTGATGGTATCAATTGTTATTAAACAGATGTTGAGGTTGCACAAAAGCGTTAGTTTCACCCACATGTTCAAAGTTAATATAATGGGTGGGACAACCACATGGGTCTGGGGACTAGTATCGCCCACTAGTTCAACGGTCAGTATTGTTTGATTGTGCTTCAATAGACTGGCGATCATTATCATCAAGCTCGAACCATCCCACTATGTAACTGTGTTGAGTTTTCAAAGATGGCCCATGTTTTCTTTTCCTGATCACTCACTGTAAATACATTCTTTGCATGCGATAATCATTGTATCAAGGTCAAGCTTCTTATTCAAAGCTACTATAACGACATGTTAGATGGTTACTGAATGAGTGTGCTTATAGTAAGATAGGTAAGCAATATTTCGACAAATTCTCGTTTCATACATTGGTCACCCAGTTTCCTTCAACGGCTATTGTTAGTTCACTCCAAATAATCGACTTTATAAGCTATGTGTAATAGTGATTGATGTTCCTATCGTCACGAACGACTCGTATCCGAGGGAATAATTCACAAATCGAGAACTACGGTTACGTTCAAGTGGATGTAATTTTAATTCAATTGGCGGACTCCCGTTTTCCTTCGGCAGGGTGTGAGTTCTTTAATTCTTCTTTCTTTCTTTCTGTTTCATTTTTTTTCTTTTTTTTTTTCTTTTTTTGCGAGGCACTATTTGTGAACAGCGAAGCAATTTCTTCCTTTTTAACATAGGGCACGTGTCTTAAAAAATCACGGGTACTGCGAAGACAACGAAGTAATGGAACTTGGTAACGAAAGCGCGTGATCTTTAGTACGATGCTCTTAAGAAATCAATAAAGAAAAGCACGATGTATGGGAAGAGTAGCATTGTTTGGCTAGTTTGCTGTAGTACTATACAATTCTTACAGCAATGCAAATACATGGTTTCGTATTATGTATTGATCAGTACAATGAGCTATAAAGAACCATCATTGTCCTACTTCTTAACCATGTTAATAATTTACTGTAGCAGTAGCTAAGATATTCTCGATCTGTTGTTCGTCAGGCCAAAGGCAGCCGTCCTCCTTTAGGTGAGCCATGATATCTTGATCAGCATATGGAGATATGGAATTAGTCTGAACAAGTTTATAACAGGTGGTGAAAACTAGTTGCATCTTGATAGGTTTCAAGTAACAATGGAAGGCATAAGTTTACGTTTGAAGGTATTTGCTACCAGCTGTTTCTGCATAATAATCCAATATATTGAATATCAAAGATGATAATGATGAATTCAAGCAGAAGCAGATTTGAAGCCAATGCAGGTAACTAGTCAAGTAAACAGAGATAAGATCATTAAACAATACAGCTGTACATCAGTTAGTAAAGAAGACTTTCAGCTTACGAAGAGTTAGCTTCTTGCAGTAATGTGGCAGTTAGGACAAATGGATAAAAGTGAGGAAGCTTGCAGAATATATCGAAAACCCGGTCACACTGACCGTACAAAACGTTAAGCGTATCCTCCAAAAGCTATGTTCTCTGCGAGACGCACTCAAAGGCGGACACTAATTGTATTTAATGATGGAGCCAAATGCCAAGCGAATAAAATTATCACTCGAGCCTGCAATTGGAAAAAAATCAGTCGACATTACTGACTCTGGTCAGGAAATATATAAAGAGTAAAAACAACCATGTATGCACCGAAGGGCACGCGCTCATTGGCGACTCTCATTGTTCTGTAGTGAACAGCCATTAGCTGACAAACTGATGCAGACAGTAGATCGAATTTGGACTGAAAGAGGCGATTGGAAAGATATATCAGAATCAACCTTGGAAAGATCGATAACGCAGAAAGAGAGGCGGCAAAATGGAGATATTAGCTCGGCTAAAGATCAGTCAAAGGTTGACGAGTCTGCATCAGTACATTCACAGGCCCCAGTAGCACCCGGATTTGACATGATAAAATTGAGGGAATCGGTTGTCAACAAACTATTGTAAGATAGAGCTACATGTCACGCGCAAATTATTCATTTGCCTCCGCTAGCTATGCAAAAAGCGAGATCGACGTCGCGTTGGATGTCGTCACTATCCTTGCAACACAGAATAAGTTAGGCAGTGGATCTAAGGACTTGGTGATACGACCAGGATCTTTAAATACGACTTATGTATCAAAGCCAAAACCAACGGCGAAGGCACAGTTAGAATCAGCACAACTGACACTTGGTCTTAAACGTCAGCAGCAAAAAGCAGCCTCTGACTTTCTGAAAACCAGCGCTACATCGTTGAGAAAGATTGTGGATGAGGAGCAAGCGTTTTGGGAAGAAGCTTTGGAACTGAGACGCAACAATTGGCTGATGCAGAGTAGCGGGACATCAGCCGGTGCTGGTAATCCCGCTGCATTTCTAGTTCAATATGGGTTCACTGATGGTAAGATCCGCGTTGTATGTGTACATACATCTTACACTTAAGCAGTGGGTTCCAATTTCAACGAAATTTCTTTTGGTGAGATGACTCGCCCTCAAACCACAGATAGCCAGGATGGCAAGACATGGCCCAAAATGCACCTATCATTACCACACAGCATACCACGACACATAGTTGTCAAGTTAACTAAGAACCATCTAGGCCAACTTGATCAGGATCTTGACACATGTTCTGAAGACATACTGGGTATGGCTGGGGACCAACCGGATAACGCGATGCAACTAGCGTCAAAAGGTACTGACTAAGAAGATGGATTTATCTGTACGATCAAATACTTAAATGTATTTCAAGATACAATGTTTCTGTCGACGGCAACAAAGTCGACCAATGATATACAAAGGCAACTAATACGAGCGCAAGCTACAGTCTTTGATGCAGAGCTTTTTGCAGCGGTAGGAATCCTTATCTGCCTTTCCGATATTTGGATTGCTGAGACAGTCTACAGGTTTTATCCGAGGCACAGGCGCTACGGAGTAATGTCTGTATTGCCGACGATCAAGTGACTGTAGCGATCGATGGACAAGTTGATCTCTCAATCCAAAAGATACAGGAGAAAATTGAGGAGTCGTACATCGGCCCGACGACTGATGTTGCATCTACTCAAAGAATCTCAGCACAAGCTATATGCCTTGCTTTACGCTTGTTGCTAATACAGCGACATCGACTAAATATTTGGAAAAGCAGGGCGCGAATTTTATCTTCGAATCGAAAAGCACGGCGTCTTTTGGAAGCCGCATTACCAGCGACCGTTTCAGCTACCCATGGGCTACCAGCATCATCCACGTCTAAGCGGCTTCAACACGTCAGCGTTTCGTCTAAGACACCTTCACACCAACAACATCCGCATGAATCGCTGTGCGAGATACCGGTTCTTTCACCTATACTGACTATGTCCCGATTTTGGATATTATTTGATCGAGTACGACAAGTAGTGTACGAAGTCATTGACCCTCTCTGCGGTGAAAGCGGGCTTGACATCGCTGTGCATTATAAAACGATGCAACAGAATTTACCAAAAACTGGCGACTTTTGCGACACATATCCAAGTATTGGTGATTTGGCAATTTCTTTGACAATTACACTGATGAAAGGGTAAAACTATGGAGATAGGTCACCATTCTTGTTACTGACAAGATCTCTACCAGACCATCGCTGCACTTTACGCTCCATCAATCTGGCTGCATCATGGTGTGTCTGTCACAAACCACTCTTGCTCTCCAGAGCATTTCGGAATTTAAGGCAGTATTAGCCAGAGAAATTAACCTAGTTTGTCTGAGGATCGTATGCAAAGAAGCGAACGATATAATTCAACGATCTACATTGTATCAATCTGCGGGTGCTAGCGAAAAAACGAGATTTCTGTGGAAAGTCGATGAAGTGGAAGAAACAGTAATTGGGTCTATCTGGTGGTCCTCAGCGAAGGAGAGCGAATCACGCTTATGGAGAAACATGTAAGGAATACCTAACTTGATCAGAAGCTTACGTGCATGCAACAGCAATATCAAACTAATCAACAAACGGATGGCATCCTATAACCCACGATACCCAAAACAACCGGCCTATTCATTGCAAATCCGCTTAGGACCTTTAGAACGGTTACCCAGCGAAGTCCGCAGTGTTCTATTTGCCAGGATATTCACTAGAGATACGTCCAGTAACAGTGACCCTCTTAGCTTCCGCGAAAAGATCAAACAATCCGTAGAAAACTTGTTAGCAGATGCAGAAGGTTCATCATAGGTTTAGTTCATTAAAGCATTGCTTTCGACTATAGCGGATATTTTTGACATATAGTGCAAAGTAAACGCTTTCTTGTCTTAAAAACTCCCTGGTAACGGACAAGCACCGTTTCCAAATCTTAAATCTTTCCTCTGCATAGGCCAAATTTATGCAGAGACTTTTTGCCTCGATTCCCACGCAGAATAACGCTCTGTAACGTATAATGACACCAGAGAGCAGATGCCAGATTTTACTCTGGTTATAAGACCATCATAGTTGGCTTGGCGAAGGTAAACTAAGGGTGGCCATCGTCTGATTGTGGAAAAGTAAGGATTACTACATTTTTAAATGTACATTTTCGTTTATTCTACTGCCCCAGCTCGATGTAACATGGAAGGTTCATCTGCTTTTATCCGTCTATGGATAATCACAATGTACCAGAAAACGAACATGGTAACAAGAATTCCGACGACCGTAAGGGTGGAGCTGCTTAAAATAACAATGGTATCAAGATCAAACGTAAGAATATAATACAATTTGAGTCCGAACTCAAGTTCGAGGATGATCAAGTTGATAGCTGTGAGAAGTCGTAAATGCAGTCGGAAAAACGACGATTGATCCCAGTAAAATGCCATACGTTTTTGTGGTTGAGATTGATCGTGGAAGCAAACGGGCTGTAGCGGTATCAGATCACAGGCAAGATAATATAAGATGGGTTTAAGCTGAAAGGTTCTAATCCGAACCGGGATCAATGTAATGGCACACATCAGGCCAACAGCAGACGTGCTAAACAAAAAGAAAGGTAGGGTTTACCAGTTGGACAATGTGGGTTATGCAGACGCGTATTATTTATGTTCCTTACACAAAGGATTCCCGCATCATCAATAGCTTAGGATCACCATTAATGACAGCCAAGATCACCGACAGTATAAATCCTTAAATGCACAAGTTAAATAATTGACCTCCTTGCAGATATTTAGGAAAAAAGCCGCTTCCTGTTATATTCGGTTTACCAGACACAACAGCCACTCCCATAGTATCGATATGCCGTAAGAAGATCGCCTGACCAATGACAGAGATGATGGTTGGCGTGGTAGAAAGCACCAAGGCCCAGACAGGACGTATATGACTCTTTAGCATGTTATACAAGGCAATAGGGATGGCGGCATTCATTACAACGATATAGATGACTCTGCGTACAACGAACCAGCGTCTTTGTCGTCTCGTTAAGATATCGTTGTGTTTTGGTAATGTTTTCTTTTTTTCCTTGGCTTCGTTTTCTGTCGCCAGCGTTTCCTCTTCTTTAAATAACATATGAAATGATACGATGCTGTCATGACGTTCAAATGCTGGGATTGTTTCCTTAGGCATAAGACAAAGCCGGTAAAATCAATGAAGATCATGCAAAAGAAAGGAGAAAAAAGCACTCGTTTAAAAGAGACAAGGAAAGAATGCAGCTGAAAAGTCAATCTGTAATCGAAGACTTTGCTCGCTCAGTCTTTTGTTCTTCTAACACTCATCCAGAAACTAGGGTATACTCAACCTTTTTTCTGCTTTCCTCCTTTCTTTTTAAGTATTACTAAGTCATCCGGAACTCAGCAACCAATTTCTCTTATATCCTTAACACTCCGCATGGCCAATGTTCATCCTTTATCTTATTCTGGTCTTGCCTGTCTATCTTTCAAATTATCATGTTAAACATATACTTATCACAGCCGATTGTTTTGTAAATGTCGATGGATCAATCAGACCTCGTGTTGCTTTATTAGTGTTGTTCAGTCTACTGGTGCCTCACTTGGGGGCAAATAAATAACTGTTTTTGTTGCTAATTGTCTCTCTAAAATCGGGAGATATCACGACCAAACATCCAGGTCATCAACCTAGAAAGTTATGCTTCAGTATGGCGTCTGATAAACAGTACAAGCCGTCTAATCCTACCAATACATTGGAATAAGCATCTTGTTTCTCATACTAACGCTCATGCTCAGATAGGCAGATCTGGTAACTTTAAGTTTAGCTTCAAGTGCAAGATAAATGGGCCACGACTCACCTCCAAAACATCCATGCCATATGCCCACCTTCTTTCGCTTTTTGGTGCACTGGTGACATGTCTACAACAGCCTCCCAAGAACCGATATATGCCTATAGAAAAGTTAGCATAAGAAACCAGAAGAACAAAGTAGGATTATCCTGTTACCATAGATCCACGATTTTCAAAGCTAAAACCTTTCGAACCTATATCTTTGTTGCGCGCTTGTTTGTTCAAATCTGTAGAAGAGGATAAACACGACTGATATTTTTCGATCGATTGCCTTACTTTTGCTCAGATAAATCGCTTTCTGGTTAGCCACTGAACACATTTGGTAAGAAACATTGCTAAGTTTCGGAATAGAAGCGAGCACTTTCACATACCTTGTGCGGTAGCAGGAAGGTCGTAATCGTCTATTGTTGCACAATCTCCCAATGCATATCTATTGACAAAGAAGAAAACCAACGTTGTAAGCGACTGACTCTGTGCATGGATGAAGCACATACACATTTTTCAATGGTTCCTTTGTTTCTTTGTCCAGAACACGTAATTGGTGGTCTGTCAGTATCCTAAACCCTCCTCGTTAGCTTCAACCGTATATTGGTCCATGTAAACCCTGTACCGTTGGCCACGTGCATCTTTGGCGACACTTTCCAAACATTGAACTAGTGGATTAGGCATAAGACCAGTTGCCCACACAAGCATGCCGAATCGAACTATGTACTGGATAAATCCTTTTTGCTACCGAAGTTGTCGCGATTCAACTTACTATCACCCTCTTCTTTTGTACGCAAACAATCCTTAAACACCTCTACCACATGGCTTCCAGTCTGCAATTCATATCATTTAAAAGAGATGATCCTAGCAACGTCAGAGGTGACCGCTTTTACCTTTACTTGGATACCATGACGATTGAATTTTTGCAGAGCAAAGTCAGATAGCTTCTTATCAAAGTTCCCGAGAATTTGAGGGGCGACATCATAAACGGTCATCCGTGTATGCTCCATCAATTGCGGATAGAGCCTCGAGAGATCTTCGGTAATAAAATCGTACAGTTCGGCGGAGAACTCCACGCCCTAAACAAGGTTTTTCTCCCGTTAAATCCTCGTATAGGCTAAACTAAAATAATAACTTACTGTAGGCCCGCCTCCTAGTGTGCGCCATGAAAACATGTCAGGGAACCATGAGCTCTGTTTAAACAACTTGGATCTTACCCACAACAGCAAAATGCAGTTTGGATGCTTTTTCAACGTCACTGACTCCGGGCTGAGCAGCATATTCAAAACCTGTTATTTGCGACGGTGTGAATTAGAAATTGCCCCCTAGCAGCTTAGTAAGATCTTTCTCTTACATTCTAAGACGCGAGCTCGAATGCGTCGAGCATCGTTTATATCTTTCAAGAAGATGCCATATTCTTTCACGCCAGGAGTATTAAATGTATTAGAATAGGCGCCTACGCTAATGACCAATTTATCGTAATCCAGCGAGAAAGTTTGACCCTTGTCTACGACGGATATAAGGATTAGCCTACTGGCTGTTCAACATCAATAGAAAGCAATATCACTTACTATCGTCTAAATTGGATGTACAATGTACGACTTGATTCTTGAGATCTAATGAACATATTTGACCCGCGGTTAAAACTATTTTGCAGTTGAACGGAGAGTACCGGTATACAGACCAATTTTGTCACACCAAGCTTGATGGTAGTCTACGTCTTTTGAATAGCCTCGCACGGGCTCAGTAATACAACGGAATTCCAAAGTGCCCACCGACGTGCTGACCGGATAAGTTTTTTTGAGTCAAAATAGTCTTGTTTCGGAACCTGTCAACCACGTGTCTCTTACCTGGCCAACAATGGTGTGAAAACGAAGTAATTTCTAAAAAAAAAAGGTAAGGTGCGCATATTCTGAATGAAAGACGCTGTGTACCTCGGAGACACGACTGTCACATCATAATCTTTCTTGTTCAAGTCGCGCATAAGCTTGAAACCTTTTGCCACGAGTTACTTTCGGATCGCTGCATTTCGCTGTTTAAAATCATTTACCTGCCCAGCCGGATCCTGGCGATCAAATGTCACATTGAAGTTCGGTTAAATCCAAGTCGAGCCTATGAGCATGCGGCGGAAATCTATTGAAAATGCCGATAACCTACCAAGAATAATAACCCGACCTGTCAAGGCAAGAGTTAGTTTTGATCAGCTTGATGATTAAAGGTCAAGGTAAACATATACTTTTTTGGTTATTATTTTACCTTGCGATTTGGCCAATGTCCTGGTGCGTGTCGTTGTATTTGCAAAGGCTTAAGAGATTGAATCAAATAACCGGAGGTTAGCCTTTTCTTTCTTATCGTTTTGTCTTTGTCAAGTTGAATCCATAGAAGTTGTATATTTACATCGAGAGAAGTTTAATGTGCCATCTGTGGATACGGAGCGTTTGAAAACCAAGTTCACCGGTGCCACAGTCGTAGCCCGCACACGAAAGAGACCTGAATGGATCATGGGCGTTTAGACAAAAGAAAGCGAAGACGAAAAAGAACAAGAAAAGACCAAGATATTAGCTTACAATTGGTATTTATCATCAGCAAAGGAAAGAAACTTGAGAAGATAAACGGGATAAGGCGCAGATCGGCTTAAAGATACGTGACGAAGGTGACTTGCATTCGACGTCGATTCAACGTCATTGGGTCATTTCCCATTTTCCCTTGCTTTTAAACAATACATTTAAGACAAATTGAATTTAAGAGGTCCATATGAATGGCTTTAACAACCTTTTATCAAATATGATCTGTTTTTCCCGAAGAAAGACTTCTGTTGCTTAGAGTCTTAGATCAGGTTTATCACGTTTTAAAGCTCAGCGATGCTGATGATTGTGTGGAGATTTCTCCCTCTCTACTTCTCGAACAAACTTTGCCTTGCGCCTGAATTGTCCCTTGCAAAAGTTAGAAATAGCAGATCAACGGAAAAGTAACTCAATTGGGAAATAAAGTTGAGCAAATGAAATTTCATATCCATTTCACCACATGTGTTTCCGCATGCAAATGTCGGATACCGATGACCACACTGACAGTAACCTTCCTGCTGGAGATTCACTATCGCTTACCAATTGGAAATCTACGCAGATAGAGTTACACATCACAGAACATATTGATATCCAAAAATCAAAGTATGAAACTATGTAATCGCTTAGCACAACAGAAACCAGAGATCGCGGTAGAATACGTGAATATGGTGCACCCTTTATCTTCCTATCCTTGATAGAGATATAAAACCAGTGCTCGCTATCATCGACCAGTTAAATGTTTTCTTATTATAAAGATTTGCAACGTAAGAGCGTAGCCGTCTATTGGTTGTGAAGCTAGCCAAATCCATGGCAATGTGGGACGTGTGCCACTCTACACCGATCAAACAATCATGGGTACTGATCGCAATGGAGAGGTAGAACAGGAAACAATTAATTGTTGCACTAAAGCGGTTTTGCCAAAGCCTCGAACCTGCAAGAAATACGTTTATTATCCTGGCATCTGGATCTTGGAATTTTTTGTATCACGATCGGAGAAGTATACAGCGGGCAATCACATGAACTGACTACTGCGCGGCTTTACAGTACCAGCTTCGGCTGGCTTGTCTCTAAACTTTTGCGGCTAACAACACCTTGTTAATTTGAAAGTAGCATTGGTGTGTATAGTACTTAAATACAGGTCATCATTTTGCGTGATGACAGCTGCTATATTCGTGACGTAAAACAACGCGGAATCAACGGTGATACATACCATGTCAACTGCAATGAAGACATTGTCGCTCTGAATCCGTCATTGTTTACGTACAGCACGCAAAAGCGTTTCACAAACTTGTTCAGCATAAACTTGATCAGAACTACCTGATACAAAGATGATTTTCTCGGTTTTGCTACGCTTGTTGCAGTTAAAAATTTTCCTGGCTCTTTGTTCTATCAAGCATTGATCGGATCTGGAACAAATATTTTTATGACAGCACGTTCATGAAAGCCCAAAAGCTGTGCTTTGTGCAGCATAATAGCGTATGAGATTCTAAGGCTCGAAAAGTCGCTACCTTCAATCCGTTGACAAGGTGCTTCTGCAGCAGAAAAAACACATCGGGCATTGCAGCTATATGGCGAACCTAATCTTCCGAATCCCTATGTGAAGTGTCGGGATGATTCTTTTTGCTGGAACACGGATTGAGCCGATACAGCACACGACATGTCCGCCACGTATTAAAAGATTGCTGCACAACTACAGAAGAGGTTTAACTGGTGCGGCATTCCAGGTAATAGAAGAGGCAGCTGACAAACAAGCCGGAGATGGAGGACGATTTAGTGAAAGTATTACAACGTTGATGTATGGTAAAAGGCAACACATATGGTGTTACACTAGTATAGATAGACGTCCATTACTTTCCGGAAACATATATGGAGAAAAACTTGGACTGAATGGCGTTACCAAGATCTCATGATAAGGGAAGTATTCTGGAGCATCTTTAGCCTCGACAACAGCCATCCATGATGAAAATAGTACTCTTTTACAGCCCACCATAATTTTCAGGCATTGCCTTATCGCTTTTGTTTCTAACGTTCTTCGCCGTGTCACTGCCCCTGCCACCCGGAACTAATTCGCCTTCCAAAGAGTTTATGAGCAAGGGCAGCATTGAAAGATATTTTTTCTTTTCAGTCTTGATACTGTTAGTAGAAAAGAGATTTACGTAGTTGTGGGTGAAATTTGTGCCATGTAGAATTTCTGCACTATTCTTTGTGGCATACATGGAATTGACGCTCTCTATCATTTGACTGCAACGGAAGGAACAGGTTATAACACGCGGCGTATGTCAAACACAAATATATTTAGGAGATAGGGAAGTGGTTTTTCATGTGAAAGCATGCTATTCACTAAGTTGCGTATGTCTGCATTTTGAGGTATCAGGCACTAGTGAATTGATAGTTGTACAAATCATACAGAAGCATTAGCGGGTCCCCCATATGAAATCTACGCTATAATGTGTAATCATAATTCATGCCAAATAAATCTCGAAAAGGATACTTATTTATGTACCGATAAAACCGATACAAAGACTTTCTCACGCCACGCTCTGCAGGTTTCATAAGCGATAGCCCTCGTCTTTAATATCCACCTTTGTTCATGATTTTCACATCTCGTGCGGTAAACGCAGTTCCCTTAAAATTTCGCTGAAGCCTCTTATTCAACGGTTTTCTAACCTTGAACAAGGGGAACCTGACGTAGTGAGAGGATTGGTACGTTTCGGACTTAGCTTGCAAAAGAGGAAAAGCGTCCTACTAGGCACATACAGGCATCAAACGTAACCATTTATCAATAGATATGATCTAATGCTGGCAATCTTGCATGCATAATGTGTTATGAGTCCGAATATTATACGGCGTAGTAGTGAACAAAGCAAAATCGTGCGTAAAGCCACTTCGGATCCTTCGATGTCAACGATCTAGTAAAAATCAACTTACAACTGGATGAACAGTTAGATCTAAGAAAAAGAAAAGGAGGAGTAACATAGAGTAATTAACCATTATAAACAGCCCTCCATCATTTCAAATCTCTTTGTTTCATTGGCTTGTCTAAGAGCGTACTTTATCTCATTTCTTTAACTGGCCGTAAAACGGGTCCAGGATCAACCATCATCTAAGAAGGGTTGGGCATCCAGCGATATATCAATAATAGCCGACCCTGCTGTTTCCGCATAATCCACTGACACAATCTGCTACCACGTTTTGACCGAAAGGAAGAGGCATTATTTGCGGATAGCCAGTTATAAAGAATTTGTTAGGTTAAGTTTCTTGCAGTTTTTTGCTTAGCAAAGATTATGGCCAGTGGGAAGGTTCGGTTTTGGCAGACAGGTCTACGCAATATGATTAAATAAGAGTAAACGGATGTATGGCTTGGAACCTCCCACGAAGAATTTGATGAAAGCTCCTAGTCAAAGAGAAACAAGCCAAAAATATAGTTCCGGCAATATTATTACCAGCACGCTACGGCTGAAATGGATCGTTTTTTTAGGTGTTTATTTATGGAGACTCACAAGGTTCACTTTGTATTCGCTGTAATGACAACAAACAATCCAATATTCCTGTGATTTTGCAGTTAAAAGACCGGACGATAGTATAGGTATAAGATCAAAAGCGGGATGGGCTCCCGTTGTTAAGAACACGAACCAGAAACGAGCAAGTCCTTTAAACAGGTAAGTAATTTGTATCAGGGAGCCGCTGTTGGGGCTCGCACCTCATATAGCGGTAACGTGACGAAATACAGAGTGCTCACGTTTCAATTTTCTTCGACCAACGTCTTTGGGTCAGGCAAGAGGCGGAGTCTTGGCTTTGACGTTTTTACTTTTCTTATTTGGGCGAGGAAAAGGTTTATTGGCGGCTGAATGGAGGGTATCGTACCTCTGACAACACAAAGCACTGTGGTCATTAACAGATTTAATCTTTCCTTTGGAGAGAATATATGATGTGTTGCTGCTCAGCACATGAGCAACCCCACAACGTACCCAAAAAATGCTGCGACTTTCTTTGTTATATATATACATATATAACATAACATATGTATTTGTGCGTGTGTGTGGTATATTTTAAAAAATTGAAACCTCCAATGCAAAGGAGCCTATCTCTCCCTTTTGTTTAGATCACCTAACCAGAAAATAAGGCTTCCCCCCCTTTTTTTTTTGGCTTTATTCAACCGCCAACATTTTGCTTTTCTTTCTACTTTAACTTTACTTCATTGTTTGGGTCTGCCAATGTCAATACACTTGGATCTACGAACTGCTCCTCCTTCTACAAGCTATCACAGGAAAACAGAACTTGAATTAGACGCAGCTATCTATAAGTTGCTCAGTATGTATCTTCCTCCCATCTCTGGGAACAAACCAAAACGAAGACCGGGACGGAAGCCACATTGGTACAACACCACGCATCGAAATTGGCTAGGTGAAGAAGTCGTGTCCAAATCAAGTACAGAGGACACATTGGATATCTCACGCCACAAAAAGACTTCCGCGAGAAAGACGGTGTCGTTCAATGACCAGGTGACGGTTATCACCCTCGAGCTGAGCACAAACAAAGACTTATCCACTCCCGTCAAAGAGCAAAACGACGAATGCTTTTTAGATGCATTAGAAAATCCTTCCGATATTACATCTTATTTGTAGACAATGAGTATACAACTTTTTTTTTGTTTTCTATATTGTAATCATCATGTCTGCGAAACAGACAGATAAAGCTCAAGTACATCGTGGAACAAGACAACGTCTGTGTAAAAAAGTATGTTATCCACGCCTTCTCTCTCTCCGTAAACAGTTCCAGTAACACAATTCCTTTTCTTCGTGTTACATACTTCCTATGCCATTTTCTCTTTTAAAAAAAGAATAATAGTCAAGTTTGAATATATGCGAGATGCATTGGTATCCTAAGGATATTTTAACTGTAAGGAATAATAAGGCAAACCGGCCAACTACACCATTGCCTTTATTGCAAATCCGTCTTGCATGTCCTTCGCGTTGAACAGTCGCCATTCATTGTCACCTAGATCTTAACAATGGTTCGCAGTTTTTTTAATTGACAACTAACATTCTTACATCTCATGTTTGTGATACCCAAAGTAAAAAAGCAAGTGCTCAGCAATAGGTGCCATGGACTGCGGCGCTGAAATTCTGCTAAGCTTCCTGCGTTATGGATCATTTTCTCCAGTCGCATTCTATTTCTTCATGCTCTCTTATGAGGGCTGATAGACGGCATACTCCAGACGGCCCTGAGCAAAGCACGATTAGAAAGGACGATTCTCTCTAATCGATCAAGGTGATCTAGGCACTCACATACAGGCATTAGATACGCAAAGACAATGGAATAGCTATTCCGTGCATAGAAATAAGCCACTTTAGTGCAAGAAACAGGGTTTGCTTCTATGTTAAGTATTAGTTCATTGCTAATCCGAGCAAAGCTCATTTTTATTTCTCCTTGATTTCCAGAAATAAAATACTTAAGGGAGAGGAATTGAACAGGAGAAGCATAATATGACATACATGTACAGCTCTGCTGTAGCGATCGTCGTTCCCTAATCTTAAAATATGGAGGTCAATTGGATCATTATAGTAGTACTTGTAAGAAAACTCCTTACTCGGATGGATAAAAGCATCAGTTACTGAACTCAGAGCGCTGAAATTGTAAAAGGTAAATACAAAGATATTTCCATTTGACTACATTTATCCTAGATGGCCAGGTTCTTTGTTTCTGCCTTCGTCATGGGTGTTGCCAATATTTGACCCACAAAAGTGTATGAGGAAACTGTCATTCATGCAAGCTGATATTACCGCAAGATGTCTCTGACGGTGTACAGAAAGTGTCGTGGTTTAAAAATCCATGCTAATGATCATTCCTCAATGCACTCATATGTCGACTATGCGGTTGCCCTATCAATGTTCTAACCCTGCACTTAAAAAGGGAGATGCAGGAAGCCGCTATCAAGTTGCAGATGGTGTTGTAACTTCTCTCAATAAGACTGACCGAATTCCCTTCGCTGCATGTCATAATGCATCAATCCGTAACGGCTGTGGTATTATTTTGAACCGTAAAGGATATCTGACCGTGTATTATATTATTTTATCGTACAGGCAGTGTTTCTGCTGTCATTCATGCCATTCCCTGTTGTGCACCGATAGGAAAAATGCTATTCACTTGACAAACACCCGTGTATTCTCCATTTCGTCAGCTTATTCCTTAAAGCTTTTGTCTCGGTCTTCATGCACGTCTTTCATTTTTTCAGTTTGCCAAACCTCTGTTCAGCTCGATCAAAGTCGTACCCGATATCCACCACATTTCGTTTGCTTTGCATCTCATAACATGTACGATTGCATTGTTATACTTCACTGTCTTGTTTTGTGTCATGAGGTAGAAGACAGGCCCATTCATAAAATTAGTGCGTTTATGTTTGTCCCTTTGGCGAACTACGGGAGCAAATGGCTGTGCTGTGATGGAAATCGGGATCGGTCGCGCTAAAAACCCAACCAATCAAAATTGTTTATACTTATCCAATAAACCAGCGACAAGAGGTGGGTAACGATCGATGAAAGTGATGCATAAGCATTAGGTCGCCGCTGTAGTTGAAAGTAGAGATGAACACAGCCGCAGTAGGTGTGACAAGCAAAGAGGACGTAATCAGTTTAAAAAGAGCGCGAGAAAGCGCTCCACTTTTTTCTCTTCCTTCATCTCATGTCCGAATATCCGGTGCGACTTGATAGAGGTGTTGTTCCCACAAAGGATACCAAAGTTATCCTGGCCGAAACAATCAGTGTTCCGCCCATCGGTAGGAGCTTATGCTTTTTAGCAATGTTTAGTTTATTATGTATTGCTAACCAATTATGTTAGCCGTTGGCACTTGGCAGTGGGGAGATACAGAATGTTCGTCTTGTTCTGTTGCAGTAATTTTGCTTATACTTGCATAATAGTTTGGGATTGGACTCCCGAGGCCGAAAAAGATGCCAAAGAAGCTTTTGATGCAGCGAATGAGCTAGGTATCCCCTTTTACGACACAGGTGAGCAGGCGGAATGTATGTTTAAACCCTCTAAAGACTTAAAATTCGGGGATCATATGGTTACAGCTGAAGTTTATGGCAATGGCGAGTCAGAGAGAGAAATTAAGCGTTTTCGCGAGAGTTATAGTGATGCTGAAAAGGAGAAGCAAATCATTGCAACCAAGTACTTGCCAGACAAAGAACGAGTCCATTATCCAGATGTGCTTCTCTCTGCTCTTAGAGACTCGTTAGCGCGTCTTGGTATGCACAAGGCAGACCTTTACCAGATTCATAGCCCTGTTCATGATGCTTCCATCGAAGTTATTGGTAGGAACATTTTCTCTTTCATTGTTTCTTCCTCTTTTAATCTTCTTATGACGCGTATTACTAGCTGATGCACTTGCTGACGCTTATGATGCTGGACTCGTCAAGACCGTGGGTGTTTCTAACTACGGTACGGATGAAGTCAAACGTATGCATGCCGCGCTTAAAAAGCGAAATATTCAACTCGCATCCAATCAAATCTCGTATTCGCTGATCCGTACCATCCCCGAGAAAGCGGGCGTCATCAAAACATGCCATGACCTTGGCGTTGCTGTCTTGGCATTTTCAGGTAAAGCTGAAGTTAACAAAGCATAAAACAAATAGGACGTATAGACTAAGTACTATTTTTCTAATATGGCTCTAAGCGCTTGGCATGGGTCTATTGACTGGCAAGTATAGTGCCGACGGGCCGTTTCCTAAGCCCCGAAATGTATTTTTTGAAAAACTTGACAAGGCGCAGCTGAAAAGATTACTTGCTACACTAAAGCAACTGGCTGAGAAATACCAAAGACCTCAGAGCGCGATTGCCCTGAACTGGTGCATGCTAAAGGGAACCATCCCCTTAGCCGGCGCCAGAAAGGCTTCTCATGTTCGTCAGAATGATACTGCTCTTGGTTTTGCCCTCTCTGAGGATGATATTGCGGCCCTTGATAAAGACGCTTTTGAAGGCAGCTTTAATGATTATCAACATGGATAAACAATAAAATAAAATGTCCTTACAAAGATCGATGAAAAAGAAAAAAAAATGCAAGAGCTTCTTCGAGCCATATCGAGGCTGAGAATATGTAATCATGCAATTTTGCGGAACACATTGATAGAGTTCATTGACTTATTCATCAGCCATTAATAATTTCATCAACTGTTCTTTCCCTTTGCGCTGCATCAATTTCTCTAGTTTCTGACACTTGTCGTAACGGCCTGCCTCGATATGCATTAGCCGGGTGTCACCAGGTCGTTCCGCTACATCTGCCTATGTACACAAACGTATTACTAAAGTCAGCAAGTAAAAAGACATATATATTACCAAGGCCACGTCTACTAGCTTTTCCAGTTCACTATATGTTATACGTTGAGCTGGACTATTTTCGGGTAGCTGTCAAAATATTTAGAAGATAAGTTTTAGATGTTGGCGTCATTCTATCAGTAACAAAAGAGAAGGGAAAATTTTACTCTTTTATGGGACAAAACGAGATGCCTTCGATTACTAGAGCGGGATGAATTGCGTCGATATCTGATAGATATAATAAGGTCTCAGTTAGATGATTTTTGCCAATGCAATTGTTAGTCTACAGCATGTTCTGCTCATTTACTTTTTCGCATAATCGAGAAAATTTCTCTTGATCATCTGCGACCGTACTCGATAGATCACGCCACCATACTTCCATGCTTCTCTTGCAAGATCATCTGCCATCGATCCATCTGAATCTGCTTCGGAATCGTCGCTGGTATGGTCCACTGTCATATCACTGTCTTTCAAGAGTTCTGGATGAACTGGTTCCACAACATTCGGGTTTTGCCGCTTTTGTCCCCGAGTCTAAAGAAAAAAATTTACTTTTTCTATTAATTCCCTTCTTGTTTTTATTTTTTGGCTGCTTTTTAGTTTTCGTTTTCTTACCGTTCCATATTCTTTATGGTTAGGACACATCCATTTTGTGGTCAAAACAGGTTTTCCAGTTAAAGGTGGATTGAGACAGTCTAAATGCCAAAGTAGTGGACAATAGTCGCAGGACAACATTGGTTTTCGTTGTGCGCTTCGTTGGCATTGAAAACAGGCAACGAATTTCCGATCATCCAGTGCCACGCTTTTTTTTTCTTAAGTTTAGCCACGTTTCATATAACAAATTGTCCCCATTTACAAAGATCTACCTATCATGATGCTCGTTTTCTTTGAATATATTAACAGCAGATGTATCTACCATTGACTAGTAAGGACCAAAAGAAAAAAAAAGAAATACAATATATACTTACTATCTAATTCTTGAATAAATTCCTGAAAGAATTCCGGTTGTTGTATAGCGTTAATGGTTTCCATAGAGTGGATTTTGTAAAAAGAACAAGAAAGAGAGAAAAAGAATTTAGCATGACACAGAACAAATTCTATTTTTTATTCACTGGGCCTGCGAAAGTACGAAAAACGTGGATTGCTGAATTTCCATCTATAGGAATTATCAGTCACAATGATTTTCCGATGCTATCTTTTACAGTCGGGAAAACCGAACCTCTGCATCGAAACGTTGAACTAACCTAAACGTTGAAGTCAGGCTAAAAATGTTTAATATTGTAAATCACTGTTATAATGAGAATATTATGTCTTAAAATCAAGATCTTTCGCGATCAAAGTAAACATACGCTCCAAATTGTTAGTTTCCAGTCGCAATCACAAAAGCTTAATTCATATTTTGTGAACAATTAATTCCTGTTTCAGGATAATAAATCATTACTCGTATCATCAGATAGCTAGCAGCCTTATCTTGCGCTCCTTTTTCTTTATTCAAAGAATAACAGCACGCAAGCTATAAGTATGAGTTTGCTTATTATATTAATTGACGAATAATCTGGTGAAAGATGCCTAACCGGTAAGTTACCGTTGAGGTCAATGACCTTTAGCAATCAGTCTTGAAAGACTTGTAAACCTTGTTTAAATTGCATAGCAAATGCTAAAAATATCATTTATACATGTGGATACATCAAAACCATTTCTATATCTCCTTTTTTACATTTGCTCTGGCACCATATCCTGATGAGGATAGTGATATCTTGGCCTAACCCACCCTTGCTCTTCGTCAGGATAACAGTTTATCTCGGCGGTTTATATTCTTGGAGTAACGAACTGATAGCAGTGAATCCTTTGGCATAACTAAAGCAATGGTATCTCATACCGAGACATATAGGGATAGCACTGAGAGAAACAGGGGACAGAAAAAATAGGTCAGTGTTACCCAGCTACATCGGTCTATTTCCGAAATCAAGGCTAGGTTGGAGGATACTAACGGCTTTGTTGATATTGATCTTCCGCAGTATAAGCAGGTTTATCTGCACTCTTTAAGCGTTGTGACACTTGTTATTGAAAACGTGGAATGCTTGTGCCCTAGTTAATCACACATAACTTGTTATGCCAGAAATGAAAGGATCGATAATCAGATAGCAAACCAAAAGGTACGACTGCTGTGTTTCCTGTTGGTAATATTTTTAGGATGAATACGAGAAAAATACACATGACAGAACTGTCGCCAACACGCTATGGCTATGTGTTATTTAAGGATAGGAAAGGGTAAGGGGCCGTCGACCCACAAATAATGCTGTGGGAAACGCGCCGGAATAGGACTGTACAAAACCGAAACAACACATGGAGAAAACACGACAAGAGGCGTGTCGCTTTCGCTCGTACCACTTGGCTGCTGCCTTGCACAGCAGGTAATAAGCTGTTATTTGCTATTTAACGTTAGGTCAACAATATGTAATGGTCTACAGTGCTTATTCTTTCCTGACTGCAAAACAAAACATGATAGCGTTTTGTTCCCTTTTTCATGGTAATAGAACGCAAAAGGCCAACTAGTACACTGCTTACTGCATAGCGTAAACGGAAAAATGATGATGTTGATGATGATAAAACTTTATCCTATCTACGCTCCTTTATATTTATAGCGAGACTTCTCTAAATCGTCAAAGTTATTTTCTACTTGCCGCATCATATGAATGGCCAGTAATATTAAGCCTAACACTGCCAGCGGTAAGAGCCAGTAGACAAGCTCAACCCAAGTTGTGTTCACCAGGGCCATAAGCGGCGATATAGAACCCGCGACAAGCGTTAGGCCGACTCCGGTCATATCAAGAGGACCCAGTCCTCGATGCATGGGGCTAGACCACACAAGCTCGCGTGGGGTTAAACGACAAGTTTGGAGAAGCGTATAGATGGAAAGGTATAGCGAGAGAAGGCTTGCCATCCCTGCCAACCACGGTACCGAAACATGCGACACAACAGGCGCATAGGTAACTGGTACCGGGATCAATGGCACCGAAAAAATATTGGATGGGTATGCAAGGTCGTACAAGAATATGACATATCTATTGTCATTGAATACATGTAATGGATTTGGGTTGGTGATCCTTTTACTTACGTAGCCGAGATAAGCAATGCGATAATTACCAACCCTCTCTATATGTTCTTTTATTAGTCAACGCTCTCTATATTCTGATTGTTTTTCCATGCCTGTATAAAAAGGTTGGATTTCTCGTTTTGGGTCCGAAGTTCTTGCAATAGCCGCTCTTGTTCTAGGTGGACTAAGTATATGAAACAATGCTTCAATCACCGACGCTGATGATTACCCTCTTCATCAAGGAATTCCACATTGTCTTCTTGATTACTTGACTGTTGCTGCTTGCGATTGCTCAATGTTTCCATGAACCGAAATTTCAGAAAGAGGGATCCTTTTTCGTCAGCAGGCAGTGCCAGGTGGTGTACAACACGCAAAAAATATTTGGAACTCCGTACCCAATAACGTCAACAAAAGGTATGCCTAGTACTCAAGTGACCTTCGTCTCATTTCGAATGCCAACCTCCAAAACTTCGATAGCCATCCGAACTGACTATGTAAAAAATAGAATGTAAGCGCTCTTAAATAGTCTTGGCATAATCTAAGGAGTACTATTGTTTCTTGTATCGCTACACTACGATAGAGGCACGTATGATACTTTGTCGTAGAAAGGATTACATTCTATCCATCATTTTACTATAAGTTAAGAAAGTTACATAGCTTATACGTAGTTACAGCATCAAGTCTGTGAGGGCGCTTTTTGCGAAACAAAAACAAAAGCTATTGTAAGACGTCAGCTAGTTAACTATCGCTTTTTGTTTCCATGGCAAAAGCAAAATTCGTATCTAAGGTGGAACTTGTTCCAGACAAAATTGCTTCCATAGCGACACCCGATATACTAAGCTTTCGGTGCGTGTGGTAGGGTATTGTCCCTTTCCTTGATCATAAATATAGAGGGCCAGAAGATGAGATTGATTTAGGCGGCTAGCTTTTCCTTCCTACGCATAGGCATAATTCTCTATGAAATATCAGATGTTTCTGCTTTTTGTCTTTGTACATCGACTGGATCGATCGTTGTTCAGCATTTTCCCAGTGCGGAACAGAACCCAACTTTGTAGGGCTATTTTGGCATTCCGCTGCACCGAGGCAATGCACACTGCTTTCACAGTTAGGTTGTTTCCCCCTTTGGATGAGCAGCGTACAGGATACTACGCAAGAGCGGCAGCATCTGTTGCCCCAATCGCAATCAGGGCGGGGTAACGAATCATCTGGTGCATACCAAACCATTCCAGCTGTGAATGCGGTAATATTTGCCATGGAGGAAGGAAAAGAGATGCCTAAAGTATTGACCTTCGCCATAGTCCCCCAAACAACGTTGGATAATGCGACATAAAATAAGCATAGCCCTTTTCTTGGTGCTTAGTTTGGTTGGTTTCGGTGCTGCAGTTCTGAAGCCGTGGCAAAGTGCCGAACATAAAGTCGTATTTAACAATGGAACGCATGATTTTTATCCCACCTTGGTGGTGATATCTCTGGATGGCGTTGTTAATGATGATCTTGACATGCATCTAACACCGTACCTGAGCCAGATAGGTAACTGATATTCAAGGAACCTTGCTTGGTTCTTTTTCCTTGGTATTTACTAGCGTAACGATAGCGGATAACGGTGTGCGGGCAAGATGGATGACTCCCTCTTTTCCGGTTTGCTATCCTTGTTTTGCTGTATTGTGCAGAAGATGGCTCACGTTTCATGTGTATGTATGTGTAGCCTATCACATTTCCAAATCATTGGACTCTTGTCACTGGTCTCTATCCTGAGAACCATGGTATTATAGCAAACTATTTTTGGGATTCGGATTTAAACGAAACCTTCAACTACAAAAGCCCTGCACAGAGCTGGGACGCCAAATGGTGGGGCGGCGAACCGGTAAATGAGAGAAAAATAAGAGAAGGAGAGAGAGAGGGTGTGATATTGTTCAGAAGACATGCGCAACCTAAGACTAGTTTTCAGATCTGGAATACCGCCGAACGCCAGAATAAGCTCGCTGGTGTGGTGATGTGGCCTGGATGTAGTACGTCGTTTGATGGATTACACCCAAGCTATAGTGTTCCTTATAACGATGATATGACACCTGAGGAAAAGATGGATCAGGCGCTGGATTGGCTTGATCTTCCATTTGAAAGCAGACCGCAATTTATAGGCCTTTATATCCCACAAATTGATCAAGCTGGACATCGATATGGTCCTTATGCTAACGAGGTGATTCATAGCATTGAAAGAGAAGGGAGAAGAAAAGCATATGGATTGCTCATTATCACAAATTTTATTAGACCTTGACCCAACTGGTTAGAGCAGATGCTAGTATTGGTCGTTTATTGAGTGGACTAAGGGCACGTAACTTGGATAGTTTCGTTCATGTCATGGTTGTAAGCGATCATGGAATGTCCGCCACAGATAAATCGCGATTGATCTTTTACGATGATGTATTTACGGATGAAGAGTTATCTCTGATGTGGCGTATCGAATCGTCACCGCTACTTGCTATTCGGCCTCCACCACATCTCCACGAGGGCAAGGCTGTGGAGGCACTCTATCAAGCATTCAAGCGTCTTCAGAATCAACTGGCTAAACCTCATTTTCAGGTCTATAAGAGGGAGCACATTCCGGCGCGATATCAATTCAGCAATAACTCGAGAATTGCACCGCTCCTTGTTGTCCCAGATCCAGGATGGAATCTGGTCACGCATGCAGAATTTGATCCGGATCATCAAGATGTATATCATCCACGTGGCACACATGGTTATGACAATCTGTCTCCTCAATCACGCGCCATTTTCGTAGCGCAAGGTCCGACCTTCAAAAAGCGAGGCATCTTGAAGCCATTCTGGAACGTTGAGGTCTACCAGGTCATGACTCATATTCTTCAGTTAGAACCAGCTCCTAATAACGGCACCATGGAAGGAAATCTTACGCTAGAATATGAACTAGAGTAAAAGTCAATGAAAGGCTGAAAGACTGTAAACAAAACTCATTGCAGAAATGATTTAATGCACAGTTGGTGTTCGTTTTTTTTTCTTTGGCTTACAGCGATAGAAAGGATTTTGAATTAAAACGCACTATTCCTACAAAAGTTTGCCCGTATTTTCTTTTTACATTGATCAAACAATAAGTAGCGTCATATGAAATCAGCAAGTATCCATTCCAAATATCGTGTTTTGGCGAAACTCGAATAGATACGGTTTTCGCAATTCTTTGACGACCGGTTTTCTACCCTGATTGTCTGGTATGAAATCTTTCATAGTAGATGCGTCCCTTCAAGAAAAGAAAAAAAAAAGCCTGACTAGGTATTCCTTGCACAATTGCTCGGGTCATGGGTTTTGGTTGTATGGATCGACCTTGTTTGCTTTGTATTCGTTCTTTCTTTTACCACACGTGGTTGAATGACGGACCGCTCGCGTTTAAGCATGCTTAAATATGCAAGAAAACGCTGCGTGGAGACGTATCTGTTGATGCAAGCTCAAGCTCGTTGATTTCTGCTGGTGTGTCCGAGAGATTTCCTGCTCGAATCTGCTCAATCTCTCTGAAAGTCAGTCTATCGACAAAAGGAGAGTCCGTTTGATCAACATCCGTTTTCCATACTTCAGGAAAGTCTTTTTTCGGTAGGTCACAGTTCTTGACGCCGATCATTTCAAGTCGCGGAACGCCTAAAACCAATTGCCGCACTCCACTGCTCGAAACATGGTTACAGTATGAAATTTCGATGTCCAATAACTTTGGGAGATAATCACGAATAGCAATCAATGATCTGTCCGTGATGGCACAATCCATAAGAATTAGACTCCTGAGGCGAGGGTGCGATTTAACAAAGGGTATAATGACATCGTCGTCAATCTCTGCATCATCACCTGTCAGTGAAAAGGTGTGAAGGCGTGGTAAAGGCGCCGGTTCGTTGTCCGTCGATGGGAGAAGGTATTGCATGAATTCTTTTCCCACCGTACTGCAGCAAATAAGATTGAGTTCCTTCAATAGCGAAAGACCTTTTAAATCGAGTGCTGTATCTTTTGCATTAAGCCATCTGCAGAGGGATAAATTCAGTAATTCCAGCGGGCAATTTTGCAAAGGAAGAAGAGCGAACGGTGAAAGCCCTCCACAACCGCTTAAATCCAGTTTCCGGAGACGTTTTAATCCGGAGAAGTAATGTAGAGAGCGATAGGTAATAGCAGATGAATGCAAGTGTATATCTTCCAGTTGAAGACAAGTCTGTGCCAAGGGGACGATACTACGGTCGGTAAGGTCTCCGGCACGTACCAGCTCCAGCACTTCTAGGTTTGGCATGTGCTTCATCAAGCGTATGCAATCATCATCGCTGAAATCGCAGTCGATATGAACTTGGCGAACATGATGACCAAGCGGCATTCGGGCATTAGCTAAGCTCATGCAAAGCTTCTCCCATGTAAGTAGACTTTTTAGTATGATATCTCGCCACAGTAGCGGTACGGATGTTGTGTAAAACCGCTTATTGGTCAGGCAGCAGGCATAGAGACAACTAGGCGGTAGTGATGATGTGATGCGGCCAAGTATTTCTATAGGTAAGCTATCGATGCCCATGGTGGTTGGCTCGATTGGAATACAGAACAAGGTGGGTTCCTGGTTCGCCAAAGACAAAACAAGACCAGCAGCGCGACCTTTTGATTCTCCGGTAATGTCAAACCTTAATATTCAGATTGACGGATTCTTTCGGACCGGTAAAATACTTTATGTGCAGATCAAACATCGGACGGTGTTGGGTGACAATGAAACATTAGACCTAGTGTGAACAGCTGTAACAGTACGTTAATTTGTTATCTAGTTCAGTTAGAAAACCGCTTTTGCTATGGTAATGCACATGCTCGTTTTACGTTAAGCTGCAGTCATAGGGAGGAACGCTCTTACTTAACGAGATCATGTCCTGACAATTCCTAACAACAGCAAAATGCATTGTGATAATTTCATAACCTATTAACCATCGTTCCTTCTTCTCTTGTTCTTGCTTACCATCAGTGTTTATCCCCCCCCAAACCGAGGAGAAATACTGTCCTGTCGGAAGGGCCAGCCGGAGTAAGAGTTCTTTATCTTGTCTTCTGACGACACGAACATCAGTTTGATCACAACATTAAACTTGGCGCATTGGAATTTGGTCTAATAGTAAGCACAAACGCAATACAAACTTGCTCGGCTCAGTTGGAGATACGGTAACCATCCGATCTGAGATAGGGATAATACGTTTATAAAGGCAACACCATTGAATTATGAAGCAATGGGACGCACGTTCTTGTATAGACAGAAAGCCGGATCAAGTTTTATTTCAAAGACTTCATGATGAACATAAAATTATTATTAGCAGGTTTGTTACGTTGAATGAGCAGCAAATATATTTCAATTGGACCAAGCAAACCTTACATAGGTGGTAATGTTTAGTTTTAGAAGAGTCTAAGGTATGGGTACAAGACTCGGAATCCTTAAATTAATATGGATAGAACACCAGTTATTCAGAGAGTAAGCATAACAAAAGACAGGATACTTTATCCGAAGTAGTAGTAGACGCTGCTTATCGGTTTCTCTTGGTTTTTCACTAGACCATGTAGAACTTCAAGTCAACTATGATAATAGTAAGCCATTCATAATATGGAAGAAACGTTCGGGAATAATATATTTTGATGGTGGGCAAAATGGGCGGGAAAACAACAACAAAGGTACTAGGACTTCTGTTGTTCTGGCAATGCAGTATAATTTTATCGTCTGGTATTCTATTCTTCCTCATCCTCCTTGCCTGAAGATTGACTTTCCATACCACAGAAGATCCGAGCTCTGGCTTCTTCATAGGCCGCTTTTCGTTCCTCATAAGTCTTTGGTTTTTTATCCTGAGGCACTGTCCGTTTCGACGTATGGGCGTGTGGCAATGGCGATCTGCGCATGATTTTGAATTTTGGAGCCTCTTCCTGTTCTAGATCCTGCTCAACAAGATCAGGGAACCGGACGGGCGGCCTGGCCAAAGTTAGCATCGCACACTCTCCATTCTTTTGTTTACCGTAACCCTTCTCACTTACAGTTCGGTGTATTGGTTTTTGCACAGAAACACAGACCTCCGAACAGGATCATAGAAATGACTCAACTTGAAATAAGGTGCTACTTTATGTACCATCAGCCGTTGATATGAATTCATCTGTGGCAAATCCAATCGAAACAATCTAATGTAAAATGAACGATCGTAAAAACGCTATGGACTTTTGGTAGACTTGTTTTATTTCTTAACTGGTAGTTATTGATAAATGCTTCCAGATCCTGTTCGAGTTTCAACAGAAATATCCGTTCTTGTGGTTTCTTCAGCAAACCGAGAATGAACTCGTCTAATTCATTTGTCAAGGACGGCTCGTTTTGATTTTGTGTCGGTGTTGACGATCGCAACGTGGATGGATCGGGGGTATGTGGGCGTTTATCAGATGAGTGAGACAAAGATGCTGGACGCTTTAGAAGAATAGGAACAGAAGACGAACGGATGGTTTCGTCAGTTGTGCTGGTTGTAGAATGGACAATTTCTTGATTATCAGGCATGCGGAAGATGAGTCACTAAAAAGGACGATTAAAAAAGTTCGTGGTGTGACCCGAACGGCGTTAATATTTTTCTGGAGAAGGCTGGTTTACCATAACCTAAGACGATGAAGAACTCTTGCCTAACCATGAACAAAAGAGCAAGAAAAAACTGGATGCCTTTTTGGGGCTTGCTAGTCCACCCAAGCTTATTTGAAATGAACAACGTTGTACTCAAACTCCACGTGTCAAAATCTACATAGTTTATAAATCCTTTCCGTTTCGTATCCTTCGTTGCCTTAACACCAGTTTCCTTTGCGTTGCACCGCAACCTATGGATCATGCACCACTCGTAGTTCATAAACAGGATTCTCGCATTGTCGCTGTGTGAACTCCGTATGCTTACCAGCTTGAATGGAAGACAGTCGTGAACCAAGCTGGCGGTCAAATCGCCTTGGTATTACGAGCCGTGATCTAGGGGATAAGAAACACTTGTCGTCATGCCTTGCAACTATCAACCTTCAAGGTTGCCTTACTTTATGACATCTGTAGTGCCTTTTACCCTGTTCAAGTTTATCAAGACCTTTTGTTACTGTGCGATCTACTGTTAGGTGAGGGACTACGGTACATCATTGCATGACGGGAATATCATCGTCAAGATCTTTCTGTTTATTTATTATCAACGTGTATCTTACGTCTTCGCTGGAGCACTAACCTCGATCAAGTAACGTACAGTTTCTTGATGTAACACTGCATTGATGGATCAATATAGAAACGTGGTGAATGAGAAAATCAAGCGCATAGAACTCTGATTGATGCACTAAGCAAAATGGCTTTTCTTTAAAGGCCGCTGCTATTCGATATCTTGCTAGTGTCCCAGCTATGTCACACTTAAATTACGAGTTTCTCACAGTGCATCACTTACGATGCATTCAGTCACGCTGTTAGTGTTCCTTTTACTTTAATATGGTAGAAAAACCGAAAGTGAAATGGCTTCCTTTGGAAGCAAATCCTGATGTCTGGAATAAAGTAAGAAAGTCGATATCGTCATCCTTGGATTGATTATTGGCAAAGATCGTTCATGACAATGGGGTAGATCGTTCGTGGCGTTTCATAGATATATATGGTAAAGAGGTTGCGTTGTCCACTCTTTGTGTTTAATAGTTCATATCTATAAATGTATTCGTAGGTTTCGAACCAGAACTCCTTGCAATGATACCAAAGCCTGTCAAAGCTATTATTTTCCTGTACCCGATCACCGAAGGATACAAAGATTTCAAGCAACGAGAAGAGGACCATTTAAAGGCACACGGGCAAATGATCAGTCCAAAGGTCGCATTTTTTAAGCAAACGATATCCAATGCCTGTGGTATGATGGCTTTATTACATACACTGACCAACAACCAGGACATTGTAGGTAAGGAAATATGCTGTTTTGATTTTCTTGACAGGAATTTCATACTCTTTTGTTCTATCTTTGTTATCAGGGCCAGGGTTGTTTCGCCAAATTATAGAAGATACACGCCATATGACATCAGATGAACGAGTCAACTATCTGGAAAAATGTAAGGCATTGGCGAATGTCCACGCTGCGAGTGCGCAGGAAGGCCAGACACAAGTAAGCGACAGTAAAGCAGAAGGCCAAAATGATAATGAAAATGCCTCAATGCTTTGATTTTTATGCTATTCAAGCCTCCTAGCTTAGACGAACAGTTGACCGATCATTTCATTTGCTTTGTTGAAATTGACCAGCATCTATACGAATTGGACGGGATCAAGTCATTCCCTATTAATCATGGTAAATGCGTCGATTTGATTCAGGTTTGATATCGCATCATTCAAAACCTCTTGTACACAGATTTATCGTTGTTTTAGAGTGCGGTCGAAATAATGAAGCAATTCATCCAACGAGAGCCTGGATTAAACAATTTCAGTGCTATTGCCCTGTCTAAAGTACAGTAGCTTGATTAAAGTATGTGGACGTTTTTTTTCCATCTTTAAATCTCGTCAAATGTTGTTTCACCGTTCTTGGTGACTACTTGCACCAGTTTGCCACTAGTCAATGGTGCAGCTCCAGTGGCATAGTCATGTAATTGTCTGGACAAGTAATGTTATTGAGCCATCGCTGCCCCTTGTGTGAAAGCATATATATGTATATATTCGTAACTTACTTTGCCACGGCATCTAGAGGGGTCCATGTCGAATGATCCGCATCAGGCATAAACTTTCTGTTCATTGGGGTATCCAGAGTCACACTAAGGAACGAAGCTCATAAGTTTCCCAACACAGAATGTTTTTCTTGTTCTGTTTCAAACAACCACTTACGGGCAAATAGCAGTGACCTTTGCATCCTGAGGCAGTCCTCCGCCTGGTGCAGCCAAGTCCTTTACAAGGTGATGGACCGCTGCCTTGGCCACACCATAGCCAATCATACCAGGGGTTGCGTCTTGGGCAGCCAAAGCACCGGTCAAGGTTAACAACCCTCCACTGTTACCGAAGAGAAAGAAGTGTGAGACTCGGGTTTTCTGATGCACCATGTTCCATTGATATACACATATCAGCTTACTTTGCAAGATTGAGAGCAGCCAAGCGAGCAGCCACGAAGGAAGAATACACAGATTGTTTCCACATCAGCTCAGCGCTACTTAGAAAAGCTAAGAAAGACAGAGTGTTAAGGCAGGTAGAATTGAGAAACTATTATCAACAAGCAAAATGATTTTCACATTACCTTTGCTGGATGCATTGCCACCAGCCCATCCACCGGCTACACAAAATACAGCATTGAGCTTTTTACCAGCCAAGAACTTTTCCAATTCATTATGCACGCTCTGTGCTTGATTTTCGACAGTATCATTGACGTTAACGATCGCATTAAAATCAGCGTTCGTGTTCTCCACCAAATCGATGCTGGTCACGGTCTGCTCGAGTCTGTTTAACACACTTTTGGCTTTCGCGTTATTTCATGGTTACCCAGCCTTTTTCCTTGAAGTAGATAACAAGGGCGCGACCCAGAGCGCCAGCACCACCATAGACTGCGAGATTGCTCATGTTCAGAGTCGTTAGAAAAGAAAGCTTGAAGAGTCAAAGAATCGTGGGAACAAAGTTTTTCTTGTTCGCAGACAAATTATTTTACCCGGACGGACTTTTAACTTGCTTTGAAACTGGAATGCATTTCGACTTGCTTCAATTTTTTTCGCTTAATGTATCGATCAAAAATTAGTAATGCTTTATCTATAATAGACAAGAAGACTAATCATGAGAGCTGTAAATGTAGTAAGCTCTGTTCTAGGTCTGCTTTGTATAAGGCGAAGCTACATAATCTGAGTAAGCTCGCAGCCAACAGCAAACAAATGCTTGACGCGCAGGTCAACTGCAATGGATACCAGCACTCGAAATCAGCGTTCATGACGTCCTCATTCAAGGCTTAGTGGGACATATGGAATCAGCTAGATTTGTGCGATGAGCATGAGCTTTATCTTAAGCTGCATACATGTTGATCTGGAAAGAATGGTTTTATCCTATCCTGCCTCTCTCATAAATGCTTTCCTCACGATTGATGACTGCAGAGAACGTATTCAACAATTGCAAAGGGGCAAAAGTTGGAATCAAGGTTGCAACTCTGTTGCATTGCGCCATTTCCATCGGTCATGAACAAGCAAAAAGCGTCCATTCTATAAAACTCCTTCGAGGAACTGAGCAGTTTATTCCCGAAAATGATCTTCCTTCTTTTTAGGCAGAGAGATAGCATTGCACTTTCATAGCGATGAACGTAAACTGTAGCACAGATTGATAAGACCGTTCATAGCTACCATCAACTATATGTAAGATATTGAGTTTCGTAAGATTGGTGTAAAAAAGAATAAAAACAGCTGACAAGGACAGCATAGTACTTATGGAGCCGGTGCCAGAATATCCATCTCAGTTTCACCGATACAACGTATAGAATAGCTTTCTCTTTACGTATGCAGTGCCTCAAATAAGATTATAGTGTGTCATCGTTTCGAGAAAATGGGCCAAGTTGGGGCCGCTGTGTCTCCAAATCTTTCCCGTTTGTTCGGTTTTCATCTTCATTTGAAAGACCGACCTAGTGTAGACTGGCATATTGGACGAATATTCAAGGCAATGGAAAGGACAAGGTGCTAAAGACATCAAGGAAAAGGTAAGCACAAATTTGCCTTATCAGGGTCATTGGGTAAGCCATAGAATGAATTTTCATTTTGTCAATAAACATTGGATCTGTCAAGGTTTGCGCCAGCTCCGGAAACCGGCTGAATCATGTCAATATTTGTAACAATGCCATTGTCTTTTCCCACCGCAACAGATACAGCATTTTGGACAGTATTTTTTTTACAAAATAGGTTGCTGCGGCCAAGTCTATTCGTTTTTTTGGTCTTTTGTCATTTTGGGGATGGTTTTTAGAAACTATCTCAATAGCCACAATAAAAAGATCGGATAACGGGAAGGGGGTATGGGATGACAGAGTATATAAAATATAGAAGGTAACAAAGATAAAAGCGCTATATCAACTCTGAATGTATGTCAAACAGTAGCTTTCATGTGGAACCTCAGAGACATTTCCTGAAGTGGGGTCCACCCGAGCGACATCGCATATAGCCACTGATTGCCGATAGAGGCTTGTTATAAATGGAAACGGATAATATTTAAGCACCCCTCGAGCTACAAGCCCATAGGGATATCGGATAATACGTGACCTACTCCCGAAGCCCCGTTGAATAAACAATTCCAACATTTCAACTATGCTTTGTGGACTTACCATCGTTCATTACCGCTGGCATCGGCTCCAGGTGATTTTATTCGGATTTGCGATATTGCATCCGTAGGAAGTTTAGTAAGATGAGACGAAGGATATGATAATGATTCATCAAAATGATAGAAGCTGCCCAAATATTCGGCAGGATCAACGCCTAAAAGATGGTCATTTAGTAGGTGCATAGTCACGTCATTTAACTTCACATACCTCGCATGACAGGAGTGAAGGAGTCTAGATCGTTAAGAGGAACGACTTGACTAAAAGCAAACACGCTGATATCGGCGTCTGCTACATTAACAGTCCACCAATTCCAGTTATATGCATTGACATGTAAATCGAAAATCAATTCTTTGTCGGACGCCAGCACCCGGCCCATTTGTAACTTTATCTCTGTCAAAGGCTTTGTGTGGTATGCTGCTACAAGGAAGAGGAAAACGCCAAGCAATAGGCAGCTTATAACAATGTTTCTGAAAAACCGAGGCCTCTTTGTTTCTTAGTTTCTTTTTTCTGCTGTCATGAGGAAAAACAATAAAGAAGACTAACCATGAGCTCTTTTTAGAAGAAGGCATCCGTCTCGACCTTAATAGCGCCAAGCTTTCATCGTCACTAAGATAACCATCTGAATAGCCTCCATAAAGACGTCGTACTGGTCTGCGAGGAGGGCTAATTTTTCCATCGTACCAATTGTGTAGCTCGCCTTTACTGCTTACACTGCGTAATGATGACCCGTAATCATGGGCTTTTGGCTTGTGGTGAGGATGGTCCATGACATAACTCCTCAATTTGGGACGATGTACACTTTCAAAGCCGATATTGTCTTCCTCACGTTCGTCCGGTGGGGAGGATGACTTGGGGTGGAGCAAAGGGACACGGAACAAGGCGGAAAAAAAGCCTCCGTCATTTCGTTTGTTACCCTCATAGGAAGGAGAACCGGGCAATGGACGTACCGGTTGAGATTGGTACAAGGAGCTGGTACGATGAATGTCAGGTGTATAATGATTATCAGTGGTATACGGGTATACATAACGCTCGTTTTCATCAGAATCTAACTTACAATGCATTAAAAACAAATGTTATTGCATGTTCGATGTATACCTTCGACGTTGGATACAGCGTCTACAAGATTTCGATGAAATACTTCGGATGGTGTAGCCATTCCACTGATTGGAGCTGGACGCCTACGTTTTTTAGTTGAACGTACTGTCTGTAGCAGACGAAAGAAGAAATATTAATCACATCCCATTCTGTGCATATGAAGTGGAGAAAACCTACATCGTTCTTAGATCTGCCGGTGTGCTTACTTTTCACAGACGAAGCACTGGTGGAGTAACCTGCATTTGGATTAATGCAGTTATTTGAGTTTGTGGAGGGTATTGAGTAAGGTTGTGATGACGGCATGTTTTCATGGGGAGGTAATGCGTTGAGGCGGTCGAGTTGTGGAGTGGAAGGGTTTGGTTGAGGTTGTTGCGCGAATTCATGAGTTAGTTCTGTATTAGAGGACAGAGAAGGCGATGGCTGTGGGTGGGTTAAAGGTTGGGGGTCGAAGCGAGCTTTTTCCACCGTCAAATTACGATCAAAGTTAGGTAAAGGTAAGTCCTTTCGGCGGTGTGGAGCCTGTTTATCAGCACGAATGGTTGTTAATGAGTTTGGCAACGGGCTTTTCTGGAGGGAACTCTTAGTCAAAAAGTCGATCGCATCATGAGCCGTATGATCTTGCGCTGAATCCATAGTGGTAGAAGGAGCTGGCTTCATGGGGTCAAACCCGTTATGGACCGGCATGCGTTCAACTTGTTAATGTTCAACAAAGAGAGCTTTAAAGAAAGAATAGAATGACTGGCTGAGATACACAAATGTCGCATACAAACAAGAAAAAGAAAAGGATATTTGGGCCTTTTTTTTTTTACTTTTACTCTTTTACCCAATTGTTGATAACCAATGATTTGGGCAGCATGAGAGAAACCATTTAGGCACCAGTAAACCGACTTTCAATCTCTTCTCTGTGATAATGCATTGTCTATCTACAACAAAGGTAAAGGTTCTTTCATATTGAAGATACATGGATTAGCCTATTCTTTCCGTTCCGTTCTTATTTGCCCGCACCCCTCATAGGACAGAGAGAGATCAGAAAACACAGGCTCCCCAATCAGGCAGGCCCCCGACTCATCAGGGAACTGTTCCCAAAATCGGTGCGATTGGAAGGGACTAGCTAGTAATAGGACCACTTTCACCATTCGCTATCACTATTTTACTTTATGTCAATAAAGATAAAATGCTGTCATAGCTTGCCCGTTTTGACTCGAAGGAAGAGGGTAGGAAACACAAGATGGATCGGAAGAAAAAGAACAAGCATTGCGGAGTATAATTGGACATTGACACGAAGGCCGAGACTTGTTTAGAACGATCCGATCATTTTCACTACAAAAAACACGCTCCTCATCATCCTACCCAAATAGTCGTTATGAAAAATAATGGCTATTGGCAATATGGAAATTTTATTAAAATGATAGTCCTTGTTCATTTTATACGACAAGTGGCATCCGGTCATCTTTACCTCGGAAGACCAAAATGTATGCGTAGCCAATTCGACAAACAAACAAAAAAAAAAGAAAGGCTGTAATGAAGGGCTCGACCTTTCCATTGATGGTTTTTGTCAAACAAAAGCTAGCTGTTACAATATGTATGAATGCAGACAATATATCCTAAAACATACAGTCAAAGAAGCAGCCAATGGATCACTCTTTCCAAATAAAAAGCGTACGCACACACTAGACTACTTAGTTTATCGCAGAGCCGTTCATGGAAGACTGAGATACAAAACATAGAAGGGCATTTTCTTTTGCCGCGACCATCTTTCAATAGAACGTTCCGATGTTCTACCTGCGCTGTGTCTCATTTTCCCCGCTTCCTAGTCACTGTTGGGTACTTTAAACACACAGAAAGTTTTGTTTATGTGCCCAAACAATTACTGACAAGAATAGCTATTCTAAGCTTAACAACTCTAGAACAAGTGAGTGTCCGGAAATAAAAGTTACGTTCTTGGGTGCTTGTCCGTAACGACTAGCTGATGCTTAATAGCGTAGGATTTTATTTCCAAAATTGTAACGGATTAAGCGCGGAAGACTTTCGTACACTCTCGTTAATTGCTTTGAAACAACGTGAATCTTTTGCGCTTATAGAAATCAGGACATGGCAAGTGTGAAGTAAAAGATCGAAAGCTGATAAACTGCCAGTTTAAAGCGCTGCCAAATCAGTCTCAATCAACAACGGGCATTTGTCTTAAGCACTATTTCTAAAAAAGTAAAGTCACAGTTGACCTGTCCTGTTCGCCCAAAACTGGACGCCGCATAAGCAGATGATATTTGTGGTAAGGCTTGGACAGTATTTACAGTGTTTTTCCTATTTGTCTGCGCGTTTCTATATTTTTTATTTGCGAACTGGGATTCAAGTTTTTGCGGAATCCAAAAAATGCTTTTGCATGATTGGATGAAAATATTTGCGGTCAGACTACCCTTCTTTGCGTACAATCGTGTCCATGTTCACTATTTACTGAGATAGTTTACTTCAAACCACAGCAAGACGAATTTATTTAAAGAGGTGGTTCTCTATTTTTTCCATCTAACGAAAAAGCTCTCAGAGTGTCTGATCCATCTTTGACAGTCTAGGCGCTTTAATTTTCGCGCTGCTCGAACAATACGGTCTTAAAGATTATCATCAACTTGTAAGGGCTCCCTTCTTACGCCAGCCTTCACTTTGGCCCAAAACTCTTCTATTGGGTTAAGAAAGGGAGAGTAGAGAGAAAGGTAGAGATATTTGTATCCTCTTTCTTCGACCAACTGCTTAACCTTGGCTGGTGTATGGATGGGTGCATTA
This sequence comes from Apophysomyces variabilis, assembly GCA_002749535.1. NCBI lineage: Eukaryota > Fungi > Mucoromycota > Mucoromycetes > Mucorales > Mucoraceae > Apophysomyces > Apophysomyces variabilis. Next base: position 893,608 of record MZZL01000406.1, on the reverse strand, counting down.
TCTATGACAAGATACTAAGCGTTCATTCCGTGGCAATCCAATCTTTTGTGATTGCGTAATGGACAAAGTTTAAGATACAATAGAAGAAAAGGAGAACATAGCTTCATTCAGGGAAAATAAAAGTGGAATATAAGGCAATACAATTGAGTAGAACCGGAATTGGGTACCATTGCCCTGACAGCTTCTGATACCATAACTGACAGAAACGGATATGATATCATCAATGGCGTACAGAAACGAACAGACGTTCCATTCTGTTCAAGACCTTCTATCAGACTGAGTCCATTTTTACTTTTGGGAAAATTGTTGCCTTATCACTTGAATTGTTGTCATCCATAAGACATCCATCGATTCCTTATCCATGACTGTGATTTTTGTTTTCAGTGACCCGAGCAATATAAACGCAAAGGGACAACACCTTTTCTGCTCCTTGGCTCTGTTATCCAAAACATCCCCGGTATGTACTTCACATTGATTATATGTACAGAATGACAGATATCTCTTTCTTGTATCCTTTAGCCTGCATGACCTCTGTCCCGAACCACCTTGGTTGTGTGAGTAAGTTCCCTGCACTCCACGTGGTAAGTGAAAAAGAACTGCTATCTGTTTATGCATAGTGTCATTCGTTATCTTCTGCTTCCAAGTCCTCGCCAGGTGTTGCATCGCTTCAACTCCTCTGCAGTGCATTACCTTCAACCGGCCGCTCATGGAAGCCGTGCGCATCCCTCGCCGCCCCTACCTTTGGGTAGGATTACCCTTCGGGGGTAAGTAAACAAAAGATGTCAAGCTATCCTTCCATTTACTAACTACGAACATTCTTTTACGCTGCTCGAATGAATGTTGTGTCCACGGAAGGACCAAGTTGAGGTAAGTAAAATATATTTCCCGCATAATCCATTCACTAATGACGCATATTTATATCCTTTTTAGCGCTAACTTGATCCTTGTATGGACGCAAAATTTACTTAGAGTAGCGTAAAAAATTGCTCAATAAACTGTATATATTAGATGTGCTCTTTATCCCACATGGATTTTCCTTCTCACTACCCATTTTTCAATATGAGTGTGTGATTACCTATATGAGAATGGAAAAGGAAAGCTTAGATCGATAAGGACGGTAGACTTGCCCTCATGGACTATACCTATTGCCAAGAAACAATATGCTTTCGATCCGTTCTAATATCCAGTATGCAAAAAAAATTGACTGTAGATAAACTTTCTCGAACTAATGCGACGCAAGTAGATGAGCGTAGGTTGATGATGCTTATAAGACACAACGCAAAAACATGCTATCGAGAAACACAGAAGGCTGTCTTGATTTTATTGATCCCTCTTCTGTTGTAGCCAAAGTAAGCCAGCATTCAATGCACTAGTCCTAAAGTCAAAACTCACCCCGTGCACTGGTTTACAATTTAGTAAGAACTGAATGCAAACTTTCCCTTGAACAGGTGGAAAAATGGTCGACAAAAAGATCCAGAAGCGATAACGTTTTGATTTACAAGTGAAAACATACGGATATGAACTTACAAGACAAACTGCGTGGTTATTAATGGGTCTGCGTTTGATATATGCACGAAACATACGAGGGCATTGTTTAGGAATGGTACTTTTGCCGTTGTTACTATGGCAACTACGAGAACCAAGACATGACCATATTAGATGCTACACTTACCTTAGGTTTTAAGTAAAGTTAACTCGGGAAGAGGAAAGACTTAAAGCTCTGCAAACATATTGGCCAAATGACAGAGACAGAAATACCGCAATTATTGAAAGCACTACGTTTAACTAATGTCTAGGTTATGAAAGAAATTGGATGGAACAACATATCCGTTCATATGTTCCACTGAAGCCGTACAGTATCACACATTTTGTGTATGACGGCATATATTTGCAAAGGAGATAAGAGATTCCAACCCATGGGAAATCTCTCTATATCTTTTCTTTTTCTTCTGCTTAAAGTATCGCCTCCTTTTTGGGAAAGATTACTATATTTAAATCTTGACGCCTTGCTGTGTGGCTTGAACACACCCTTTGCACGCCACTGCCACACCATTTTTCTCGGCGAAAGCGCTAGAATGGGAATCCACACCTAATTATAAACTTGCAAGTAAACTAATGTAACCTAAAAAGTGCAGTTTGTGCAGCGTAATCGCATCATTGAAGATAGAAAGACAGAAAGTAAGACACGTTAGAAAATGCACTGTGATTTTTGTCTCCGCTCTTACGTTACACACTGCTGATCGAAAAAATCTAAAATCTTCGACGCTCCAAATCTATGGAAAAATTACGTCGATTTAACAAATAAAAACATCTCAATTACCAATGGATAGGTAATTTGAAAGTATAGTTTTTCCTAATGATGGTATATGTTTTTATATTGGTGCCTGAAAACAATCAGTTCGCAACATGAGTTATCATGGTTTTCTACCCGTACGAAAATTTTTAAACTCAATTTTTTCCATGCTCCCACTTATTTATATGTCAACCGTTGACACGTTTCCGTAAACTGCCCATGTCTTAAGCTTCAACATCAATTGTGCATCCCATCAGTCATTCGTTTCAACTTTCGCGTCTTTCTCTCTCTCTCTCTCTTTTTCTTCTCTTTGTCGCTTTCTCATTTCAACTTTATCGCCCTTGTATATCATGAATAGATCCATAGTATTGCTCTTGGTCACTCTATTATGGACGCTTACATACAATTCGATATATGGTCAGCAACAGACTGGATGGGGTGGAGGATATGATAGTTCAAGCGATGGATCTCAACAAATTGCTAACCAGAGCCAGAGTAATCAACAACAGCAGCAACAGCAACAGCAACAACAGCAAAATGGGCAAGAGTATCAATCAGGAACCTCATCGATGGGCTCAAACTACGGATGCTTATCGTTAAATCAGTCCAATGCATGCAAAGCATTTAGAAATTATTACGTAGGCCTACCAGGAGTAGAATATATGTATCCGTTCCTGAGAAACGTGAACAGCATCGCCTCGTTCGATAATCAAATGCGAAACTATGCTAGCTCAACTGACACCTACCTTAACCCGTTGGGTTGTCTAAATACGAATTATAACTCGAAAGTAGACTATGCACGATATTCTTTGACGCTCCTGTGTGCTAGCCTTATCTTTGAACCGAAGTTTTCTTTACCATGCAACTACGACCACGGACTGTTTCCAGACCCAACATGTCAATCGACCTGTGATGCTTTCGTTGACAATGTCATAAACATCACAAACAATACAAATGTTTGTCAGGACACGGAAACACGAAACAGAGCGATCTTTGGGATGAGACAAGCATGTAGGGAAACGCCATCACGCAACGGCCGAAACTCGTCGTCGTGTATTTCTGGCGCTGTCAACGAAGATCTTTATTGCGGTATGTGGAATTGAAGAAGAGCTATCTTGGATCGCTTAGTTTCTGTAAATCTAGGTTTTGCAGACACCACAAGCGCCTGTGCCTATTGTCAAACAAACGCAAGCGATACATGCTGCAGCACTATTACTCCGGACACGTGTGGTTCTCCAAGTTCAGGCATATCAATACCGCTTATTGCTGGTCTTGTGGCTGGCTTACTGGCGGCTATTATTGTGATAGTATTTGCAACCTGGTGGTTTTTCTTCCGGGAAAAGAGACAATCTAGAGCAGATCATTTTACGTTTAAGGAATACAGTTTTGATGAAGACCCGCGGATATACAGTCGGCTGGCCGATATCTCTAACAGTAATTCTACAGCTATCGGTTCAAACAAAATGGCTGCGTCGCCAATGGCGCGTTCCCCGATGTTCACGCAATTGCCGCTTAAGCCCGACACCCCAAGTTGGAGCGAAGCACAGGTTCCGACGGAAGAATTCCACTTAGTCATCCATCCTTACACGGCCCAGCTGGCTGATGAGCTTGTGTTGCAGATTGGTGACGTTATGTATTTATCGGCGAAGTTTGACGACGGATGGGCGTTAGGATATAATGTGGCCACTGGGCTCAAGGGTGTATTTCCTTCTGTTTGCACCGTTCCTGCACCAGCGGAAGTGGTGAACGAATTGATGCTTGGTGAGACAAGCTCAAAGACTCAGTTGGAACTTGGAAAATCGCCCTTGCCAAGTCAAGGCCAGGTGCCATCTCAGCAACAGGATTTTGCACTGAGAATGGCTCGAATGCGAGATAACCTTCAACGATCACGGAGTCTCGGTATTCTCTCTCAACCAATACCACGTAATACAGCACTGACATATCACAATACCATCCCGAAACGAACAGCTAGCATCCGGATGCCAGCATTTTCTGACGTGACACCAATGTCTAATGCCTTTGTACGACCTCGGAATATGGAACATGTCTTGGTGCAAACACAGAAGCCAGACGAAGTGTATGAATTGCATTAAAACACTCAATGATAACCACATCATTGAAGAGAAAACAAGCATATTAATTATCACAACCATCGATACAGTTGCATCGCAAACTTATTTGTAAAAAGTCACTTTCCTTTTCCCTTTCATTACTCTTAGATTCGTAAATAAAATATTTTCCAGCTTTTTCCATATTGACACAAAATGAGTCAGGCCATCAAAAAGAGAACGCACCTAGCGTAATTGAAAATAGCCTACGCTTAGACATACTCAGACCTTCCAATTAGTCTGGTTGACTTTCCCGTAGAAACATGCTATCATACATTCGATCGAAAAGAAGCACATTAAAGTTACAAGGTTTCATATCGTTGTGTGAGAGAGACACATCCGCAATGACTCCCATTGGGCAAATGAAGCTTGTCCTTACCAAAACCGTTGCAAAACAATTTATTTTAAAGTCCGCTATGATGATTGGCCTAACAGCATTCTCGCATCCCTATTGCTGCAACGTGTTCCTTCTTCCGCCTTCCATTCATGTTCCATTCTTTTTAACTCATTTAAAGATGACATTGCTTGAAGATACTGCACTTGAGTCCAATATCTCCACCTTTGCCGACTCCACTGATTCTCCGGAATGTTCCAGTAAGTTCTTTTCACGGCCTAGCCGGTCGAGCCCCGAGGGTTCCTCTGCGGACCTTCAGGCCGTTTTCAACCTCAAGCGTAAGTCACTGGATCATGGTAACTTGGATATTTACCATAATATATCAAATTATCAGGGCCTACAACATTGGAGGGTTCCAGTTACGATGACGATTGTTCAATTGTTTCAGCCTGTCAGAACGGTCCGACGATGAGAGGTCGAGTATTGCCAATGGACGAAATAATTTCGAAGCGACAACAAACGAAAATGCTTCTTGTGTCTCTGATCGAATCATTCTGTCGTATTTATGGCGATTCTCCGGAAGCCAACCGTAAAGTCTTCTTTTTAATCTGTCAGACACTCCGATCCCTGGGATTTATCGATGCTGAGTTTGTGGATGAGATGACAAGCGTACGATCATCATTTCAAAGTGCCTTTCAGAATCTATTTTTCACAGCTGTCCAGACTGTTCGTCGCACGGACGGCTTGGTGGAGACGCCTCGGAAACTTATCACGCCTGGTGCGTCTTCCCCTTCGTCTCCCACGTCATATTCTCCGGCGTCATTCCTCGACAGCGACTATTTCTCATCTGCAGATTCGCGCGGCCATTACCCCTCTCATCCTGCGTCCATTGCCGAATCCGAATTACTATACAACCTCAGCGTTCAGAATTCCAGATATCGTAATGATTTTGTAGAGATCAGTCTGCTTGGCAAAGGTGGATTTGCAAGTGCGTATCGAGCACGTAACAAGCTAGATGACATTGAATATGCCATCAAGAAAATAAGGCTTGGACAAGATCTAGAGGAAGAGCAAGGAGAAGATAACCCCTATGGAAAGATATTTCGAGAAATCAAAAATTTGGCACGATTGGAGCATCGCAATGTAATCCGATATTATTCTTCTTGGCTGGAATATGATGCCGAGGAGGATCATGCTGCCAGTCTGCCATCACCTTCCGTTTCGGACTCGCTACGGATGGAAGAGGAAACCTCTTTCTCGTTCACGAAGAGCAATAGTGTGTTTGGTGGACATGATCCCATGTTTGACGACTTTGACGAAGACGAAGATGATGATAATGAAGATCTTTCAGATATTGGATTTGTGTTCGAAGATGACAATTCTGCTGTAACGAGTACTGAATCTATCGAGGATACTAGTATTGCTGCAACAAAACGATCAAGCAGCAAGAAATCTAAATCGTCTTCCACATCATCCAGAGGCGGATGGACGTTATACATCCAAATGCAGCTTTGTCCTAGTAAGCCATGCAGAAGAAAAATGGCGTAAGGCAGTGTTTGACCCTTTGTTATTTTGCCATTATCTAGCTACTTTATATGACTACATCAAATACCGCAACCAGCGCTATGCTGAGACCAACAAACTGGATGTTGACAGTCAGCGTAATATTGAAATTTTCTCCCAGATTTTGGAAGGCACAGCTTATATTCATGAACAAGGATTGATCCACCGAGATATGAAACCTAGCAACATATTCCTAAGTATGCCACCTTCAGGAGACTATCATCGTCGTCAGCGCCGATACAGCCATGATCATGGGTTTTCGTACGACTCTGTGCTTTCCGAAAATGGTTTACGCGACTGCATGTGGGACGAAGCGTGGGTACCTAAAATTGGTGATTTTGGTTTGGCAGCTACTGTTCAAGATGATACAGGAAGCGACCGATCCATATTACTTCCTACCTCCGTTCTCTCTTCGTCTCCCCACCAAACAGATATAGCTGCTATCCATCGTGTTACAAAGACTCGTCCGCAACCACGACGTATGCGGACCATTGGTGTTGGTACCCGCACGGTAGGAAGATCCGTTCTTTTTTTTCTTTTATGCATGCGTGATCCATTTCAAGGAAACTGAAACGAATATTCTGTAGTATGCTTCTCCGGAACAAATGGCTATTCCGGCGCAGCCCTATGATGAAAAAGTGGATATTTATTCTCTTGGTATTATCTTTTTCGAGCTTTACCAGCCATTTGCGACGGGAATGGAACGCGCCGAAACCTTGGATCGTATCAAACGTGGTGTATTCCCCAACGGATTTGTTGAAAAATATCCCAAGGAGGTAAGAAGGAAAACATAGCAGCCTAGTAAGATCATGCTAAAATGCGTCATTGTGCGTTCTAGTCTGCCCTCATTCTGTGGATGATGGACAAGAACCCGAGCCACCGGCCAACTGCACGTCAATTATTAGGCTTTGAATTATTTGCACAACCAAAAGTAAGTAGGAAACAACCAAGAAAAAGAAAAGGGGGAACATCGTGTGTGTTGACGTTATTGTGGGGATATGCTAGGATATGTATAGTACGTTGGTGGCCCAATTACGAGATACCTCAAGAGTGCTTGATAGCAAAACACGCGAGGTTGAAGCCATGCGACATGAAGTGGAGCGCGTAGAATTAGAGAAGCAGCAACAAGTCGATGCGATGCAACGCCGTCTTGATGAGCTTCAACGAGAGTTGGATGATATGAAGTTGAAACGCTAGAAATCACCTGTCTTGATGGAATTTATCGAGCTTCACAAAAGATGCACCATCTTGTTTTCTATCCAACCAATTTGTAAATATGCACGTTAAGAATACCTATTTCTTTCTTTTTATTTGTTTTTCTTTTTTCTCTTTGTTAAAAAAATTCGAAAAAGAAAAGATACCGCAAATAAATGTTTATGAAAGGGGCGTTTCGCCATTGTATGATAATCTTTTGTTAATTAAGACCAAATATACAAGTTAGTGAATGTTTTTCACATTGTTTTTATCGCCAAGAACAGAACAAAACAATCAGTAACAGGGTATGTGTCATGCCCGAATGGAATTATGGCCACGTCACTTATTTGCTTGATTTCCGTTTATGCTAAGCAATCTTGTCAAACCAGAGAGTGGTGTTTTAAAACTCTCCGGCACCCAAGGTTTGTCGCTGGTAATTGTTTGTGATAACAGCTAGCGCAAAATTGCATACTTTGACCCACGGTAGCATGGCTAAAGATCCTGTTTGCTATTGAAACAACATTAACGGGATAATGGAATAACAGAGAGAATTACATACTTCCTTGTCAAATACAAAGTCTCTTTGTCGTATGACTTATAGAAATAGAGATGACTGATGCTTAGCAACGTGAAAACAGCAAAGGAGAACACTTTGGGACCCAGATTTCCTGGAATACGGAAAAAAAGTGTGTCACGGTTGGAGAACTTTCGTGCTCCGAATTTCCGATCCTTATCAGATTTTTCCAAACAGAGCAACTCATTGTCACAGAAACACAAGGAGTTGGAAGCTTCATCTCGACAACTGACGCCAAGTACGAAAGAACCATCTGGCGTGACATCTATCTTTTATCAACAACAAAGGGGACCATAGAAGAGCAGTTGACAAAGGAATGCAGACCTTTTTCTTTTGTTTTTCCTTTTCTTTCGTCTATAGTTGGGGGATAGTAAAGGAGGGGGGAAAGATGAACGATTTACAAAGATTATCATACATACAACGGAAAACTAGTAAAAGACAAAAAGGAAATGTCGAGATAATGTGAAAGCTAATGCTGTTTTCGTTTTCTTTTTTTTTTTCTTTTTTACATATCGGCATGTTCATCATCGAGAGGGGTCTTCATCCAGTTCCAACCCGCATGGGCATAGACGTTGTGTGGAATGGAACGCGCACAAATCCATGAACCAACGGCCACCAGCTTTTCTTGAATAAAGGATTGCATCACACCCTCTTTCTGTTGGGGACAACGGGAAAGAAAAACAAGAACAAGGATGTTGTTTAGACATACCATGACAAAGATAGGACCAGGATACTTACATCGCCGAGAATCATACGGATCAAGGCCACATCCTTGCTGACATAGGGTTCCACGTCCTCAAAGGATCCTCCATCAATCAGTTTGCGGATGCTTGTCAAAGCTGTACGGCCCTGACTCCATGCAAAATGACCTGTCTTGACATCTGTGTGCTCAATCACATCCCCGGCGGCAAAGATGTGGGGATATCGATCATCATCAATCTGCAAAGTGGGCTTGACCTTCACAAACCGACTTTCTGCGATAGCTCCAGGTGCCAGTGTAGCAAGAACATCACTGTTAGGTGTCATACCAATACACATGATCTAGAAAACGTAAAGCGTGTTACCATGCTTGAGTGCCATTGCCTGGGTTACCAAAAAGCAAAACTTACGGCAAGGTCACCTTCAATGGTCTGTCCGCCACGGGTATGAATCTGGACGGGCTTGACTTCGAGAGGAAAGCCTTCCTTTGGCAAAATGGCACGGTCGCCCAAGACTTGACGGACGCCATGTTTCCGCAGGATACCATAGACCATGGCATCCACATTGGTCTTGTAACGAGGCATGTAGCGTGTGCGAGAATGCATCAGTGTAACGCGTTTTTCAGGATATTGTTCCTTGATCTCAGCCGCCAATTCTAAAAGAAAAGAAAGCATTTCTTTTGTATCAGTTTCACGCTGATAGTTCTGTCTTCCTTTTCCAACTTTTTTTTTCTTTTTACCTAAACCAACAGCACCACCTCCGATAACGATGGGTCGTTGCGATTCCTTGATCACCTGTTGGAACTTCTTCAACATCTCGATACCACCCAACTTGGTGTCGACGTCAAGATGACCTGGCGCAGGGCTGTTGGTACCCGTGGCGTAAACCAGGTATTCAAACGACACCGTCTTGCCAAATCCAGGGACTTCCCGGTCAAGCTCCACATGATGCTCGTGCAATCCGATGGCTCGGGCATGCACCACCACACCCTTGGTCGCGTCCCCATCGAAAAGGTTATCGTAAGGCACAAAGAGATCACGCTCAAACCCTGATTTCACAGCGGCACGAGGGAAAGCAAAGACGTGATTGAAATGGGTACGTTCCTCAATAATCACAATACGGTGCGATTCCTTTGGATTTTCAAGCCATAATAACGACGCGCCAATCGCTATCCAAAAACAACAAAAGAAAGTCAATATCCTCTTATTTTTTCTAACCTGACAAGAAGAAAAAAAAAACAAATGGGATTGTTTTGTTTTTGTTTACCAGCACAGGATCCACCAATAAAGACAATATTCTTCTGTTCCGTAGCCATTGTATGTGATAGAAAGGAATTAAGATTGGAAAATAAGATAGACGACCGTTGGATCCGGGTTTATCAGATCTTTTTCTTATATAGCCAGGTATTTTCTTAGGCTTCTTTCCTGTATCACCATGTCAATTCATTCACAGGTCGATCGGCGGATCTGCCGAATGACCCCGAATTCCCCCGCTTAAACTTTTTTTCACCATGACAATGAACCCCCGCAATGAGGTTGGCCATCCATACGATCTTTTTTTTTCCTGAGTGAAGAAGAAGAAGAAGAGATATGTATTGTGTACATGTATATCCAATGGAAAAGGAAGGATGAACAAAAAAAGAAGAATAACACAGGAAAACAAAGGCAGGGGGGAGGACTTGTCTATTTCGGTTTCGATGGAGGTGGAGGTGATGCGAAAGGTTCCGGACAACATGCATTTTGAATGCATGAATCTTTAATGCAGCGAAGTAAACAGACCGTGGAGGACTAACAAAAGAATTAAGTGAGAATGGACGAGATAGAAAAGAAAAAGGTGAGCAAGTTGGAAACCAAACCTCTTGTTCTGGCATTGCAACAAACGTGGTGGTTGATTTGTTCGGCGACATTTCGCTACCGGAGCCTATACCATGATTCTCTTGGACCAGGAGCGCCGAAGTCTCGTCCGTCTTTTCATTGTTCTCTTCCTCTTCATCCACAAATTCGGGTTGTATGGTTGCCGAATGGACTCCGTATTCATGTAGCAGTTGCTTCATCCGAGTGGCAACTTGCATGTAACTATTTCGATTCATAAGACAAACATGCATAGACGCAATCAATTTGCTATCCGACAATTGCCAGATATGTAGTTCATGGACTGAAACAACATCGTCGATCTAAAATAACAGAATATGTCAACACCTTACCCCCTTTCCCCTCTCTTGTTTTCTATGGCTTACCTCTAAAAGATCATCCCGTACACGGTCTAATGACACTGTATTTGGTACACCTTGTAATAAGATCACACTGGTTGCCCGCACTTGAGAAAAAAAAGAAAGAAAGAAAGAATTCAGGTCATTCTTCTTTGTTCATGGATTTCCCCCTCCCTTGCCCCCGAAGATTGTTCTTCTTCGTTTGTTTTATCATTAACTTACCCAATGGAATTGCCGAGAAAAAGATAATGATAGAAATTACTAAACTAAAAAAGACACAAAACAAAACATGTCAGGCTCGTTTTGTTGTTTTGCAATCTAAACAGGAACTTCTTTTTTGGTTTACCTCACAAGAGGATCCGTATAGAATCGCCAATTAAATGGAGTCAACCAGATAAACAATGCTGTAGCAATTACACCCAAATTTCCCAATGCATCCCCCAGAACATGTAGGAATATCTGCACAAAAAAAGAAAATAGTGAATTAGAAGAGGGAACATTATGTCTTGTTGTTGTTATACAAACCCCTTTCATATTAAGATGGCCACCTTCATGTTGGATTTCAATATCTTTTTCAGGATCATGCTGATGTTCTTTTTCTTGGTGATGATGATGATGATGGTGATGGTGGTGTCCGTGCTCTATAATGCCAATTACAATCACCCCCCAAAAAAAGTAAATGAGTAGGGTGATCCCCAATTCGGTTCATGCGTTGTTTGGCCAACGTGATTTTCTCTTTTTGTTTTTTTTTTACCATGGAATAACAATAAACCCAATAGATTCCCTGCGAGGCCTGTGCAACCGGTGATCAATACCATGACAGGATTAGTGATCGGTTGTGGTTCGATAAATCGTTGAATGGCTTCAAGAGCAATGGTAAAGCCCAGGGCCACCAAAAATACACCATTGATTAATGCGCCCAAGATTTCGGCACGCTGCCAACCATACGAATACTTCGGATTCCGATGCGTCGTCTCAGCCATCTAAAATAATAATAATAAGGGCGTTAATCTTGTTCTGTTTCTCCTAAAAGCCTGAGTTTCTTCTTTTTTGGTGAACCCACTTTAATAGCCCACAGAGCAATGGCGAAACTAAGCATGTCATTCATCATATGAAATGAATCGGCAATCTAAGAATAATATCATTGGTATTGAGTTTAGCCAAATGGGATTGGGAATATGGATAGGTCTCTTCTCCATGGTTTGACTTTACCAAAGCGAGAGAATGTACATAATAACCAACAATAATCTCGACACAAAAGAGAGATCCATTTAGGAAAAGCATCAACCAGATTCTCTTTTGTCGATTTAAGTGAAATAACGAAGCCATGATTTATACATATCACGAAGATGAAAAGCGGATGATTGGATCGAGTGAAAGAAAAGAGAAAAAGAGAGAGAGAGAGACAAGAGAAAGAGAAAGAGAAAGAAAGATATATATATATATATAAGAGCGGAAATAGTCCGTGCCGGTAAGGGAAATGACTTGAAGAGAGTGAGAGAAGCCCTCAAAACTTAGGGGCTTAGAAAGTATAAGGGATGAGGCGGTCCTTTTTAGATCTTAAGGGGGCGGAGGGTTGAAGGTCGTTTTATTCTTATGATGATAAAGTAGGATGCATCCCGATTCAGAACTTATATATATATGTAAATATAGCAAAGCAAGAATCACTGCTTACTTTTTGTTCTTTGGCTGTTGTTTGTTTAAGAGATCTCACACACACACTCTCTCTCTGTCTCTCTCTTGTGTAGACATCCCTACGACGCAGAAACATAAAATTATCATCATCGCATTCCTTTCACTAGAATAGCATAGATGGGTGGACCGGGTCCAAATCGGAACGCTGTTATACTTTTTTGTTGTTTTTTCCTCTTTTTTTCTTTTTTTATTTTATGCAAGGGAAATGAGTTGGGCGTTTTATGATCCGGTCACTTGTGAATGACAACAGAACCATATGCAATGACGAAGAATTTTATCTTTTTTTTTTTGTTAGCCGATTACAACTTCTCGGATGGACATTGACCAGCCTGTCCAGAAGCGCACGTGCCACAATCAGCCCCACAATCCGTATCTGCTACAACGGCTGGTGAGGAGGAAGAGGATCTGTCATGGTACACTTGCTTCCTCCGATCTTCAAAATTGACAAGTTTCACAAAGTTCCCGAAATCACAGCTCAATCCATATCCGCCAAGTGGTACAACATGTCGAATGGTTGAAAATGGTAAGATTTCGTGGGCCTCCTCTAGATCTTCCTCATCGGAATCCACTTTCGGCGCCACGTGCCTTGCATATCGACCCTCTCTCAGCAGACTGCCCCATAAATCCACATGCGGCTTGTTATTCGATAGTTCGACGGTGGGTTCATGATCGAGATCATGTGTCTCCACGGGTATCCTCAATGCAGATTCCTGGTATTGCAGTGACGCAAACCATACTTCCCATTGATTTGACGCTACCCCATCCGATGTTCGTTTTTGCCGAACACCTGCTAACACCATATTTTCACAAAATACGAGATCTCGTCCAGCGAGCTGATCAATGGTTCCCAAAAACGATGTAGTAAGTTCTGTATGATTGTCTCCTCCTAATTGCTCTATATCCACAAGCCCATCCGTAAGGCCATCATCCCCCGACATCTGCCTGATTGGTCGGCTGGGTCGAATGTGACGAAACATGAGCCGTGATGGTACACTGCCTGTACTCGAAACAGATACCTGTCGTGGCCTCTTCGGTTTCGGGGATGACGATCGATTTGCCTCGGTCACATCGGTTCGCACTCGCCTATACTGCTTAAGATGATAGTCTACGCTACAAAGCGCACGATTGTCATGATGTCCATTGGAACGCTCTAACCGCCACACATGCACCATATCATCTACCGAACACGATGCGATCAAAAAGCCGTTCCCAAAACATGTGTCACAACCGCGACACTGATCCGGCATGGACTCCACATCGCAATACCGAGTGATGACAACTTGCGTAATCGATCCCCGATGACAACTCCGTGAACGTCTCTGGTCATCCGCCCTTGGTTGTTTTTCGTGCGAAACTTCGCTGATCTTGCTGAACTTTAGTAATGGACCTCCAATATGTATCTCAGGCGTCTTCGTCTTTTTCATTCCTCCCGCAGATAATGTACAAATCGCTTCTCCTGTTTCCATATTCCATACTTTGACAGCTCCATCGCTGGAACCAGTCACCAGAATGCCAATGCTTCCAACGGAAAGCTCAGCTGCAAGAGCCGTAATTGCATGTCCGTCGTGTCCATCAAGCGTGTAAGCGCATGTCCATCTTGTCCTTGACGAAAAAGGCATGTTTTCATCATTGGGATTCCTTTCAAGCTTACGTTCCCAACACTTCACTATACCATCCTTGGATGCCACAAAGACCCAAGTCACTCCTGTTTTCCTGTGCGGCGTTTTGCATTCAACGACAGAAAGTTGAGTAATATCTCTTCGACACCCGGACGGAAACGATTGAATGCAATCACCAGAAATAATATCCCATTCACGTACAAGACCGCTTTTATGGACCGAGACAATGTAGTTTTGGGACTCATGCTCAATCGTTCCTTGTCTAGCAGCTGCTTCAGCGACAAGTGGATGGCAGTATTCAGCAACGGCACCAATGAATTGCAATGCAATGACTCGATCCGCCACACCTCGGTGGTGCTGTCGAATGTTCATGGTCTTACGACGGCGTACATTCACCGCTCCCTCTTCTTCCATCACCACCGGTATCTCTGAATCCACATGAAGTTCGCGAGCTAAGTGACCCAGTACCATATTCCAAACGCGAACAGCACCGTCATCGTAGCCAGCTGCTATCCACTTGTTACCTTGATCTATCTTTGCACATCTTGCTGCCGGTAATCGCTTGACTTGAGCCTTGCGTGTACTCTGTCTTGATTTGTGTCCGGATCGCAGTTCTGGGTTAAACTCGACCTCCATCGCACCACCCCTGTTCTGTCGCAGTCGATCAAGTCTCGCTAGCCATTTGCCTTTCTTCGCGTCCCATAAAATAAGACGTCCGTCTTGACCACACGAAACGAGCATTTCTTCTTTTACATTGGAATGCAATCGTCGAATGTCCGCCACGTGTTTACCGGTCAGCGTACGAACCCGAACATTGGTAATATTGCGCTTCTGTTGTTGTCGGAACTGTTTTTGAGCAGAGATAGCACCATGGTGAACTCCATCTTCGCTGTAATCATTCATTTTCAGTTCTAGGGCTACACGTCGAATAAGGGCAGTGGGCTTCCATGGTAAAATAGGGGCGGTATAATAAAGGATACGGGATATCACAATCACAAAGATTCGCTTCAACAAAGGCATCAGCCATCTTTCTCGCAAGCGCGGCATCATCCATGTGATGATTCCAATCAAAACAATGCAGAGGATCAAAGATGGCAAGTTGATACTCAGGATAAACAAGAGCACCCAATGCAAGGTATCCAGGATAACAGTTCTCAGTGTGGGTGGCGATTGGGTACGATCGTCATTCTGAGATTGCAGAAGCTGCAATGCGACGGCTTTTGCTTCGTAATAATCTTCATAATGCTGGACTCGATTAAATGTTTCTTCCAGATCGTTGGACAAATAGATGATTTGCGTCGGGTTGATTTGAAGCCATTCTGTTTCATGCAAGGGGTTTACTGTGCCCCAGAATCTGCTAGAAACAGCCAATAGTTGTGAGCCTGTCTGTTCTGCCAGGGCTGTTGTGGATAGGAGAGTTGTTGGTCGGTGCGGATAATACGAGCGAAAAAGGCCGAATGTCAAGATGACGAGACACAACTTGAACACAGAGTTAAAGCTTTATCTGTGTGTGACAGGAACTTACTAGTAGGGCATTAAAGGCTCTGTGCGTTCTGAACTGTTTACAGTCCGAACAAGATTTAGGTTGACTCCCGTCTGGGGGATCTTGGACTGGACAATAATCGGATGCTGGATCAACCTCGATATCACAGTTGGCAAGCTCATGTAGGCGCTTAGACAGCTCCCTGTCTTCCAAATCGGCTAGCTGAGATCAAATTATAAAGTTCAGTACCACACCATGGCCCCATCTTTTTTTAAAACTACAGTACCTCGGCACGTCTCACATCAATGGCCAAAACAGAGATGTAAAATGTCAATTGCATAAAGTACTCGACTAACAAGACAACCGTGGTAAAGAGGCAGAATTCTTTGACAACGGCAATATCCATAGCTCTTCCAATGCCAAGGATAGTGAGCTCAGCAAACAGTGTTGCAGTCATTGGAATACCTATGCTTTGCAGCGCTTTTACAAAAAAGAAAACAAACTATATTTAGATTCTATTTGGCCCCTCCTTTTTTTTTTTTTGTTTGTTGTTATTGGGTACCTACCACGACCAATTTTCTCTTTGACTTGCATGTCACAACCCGAACTCAACGCAGCATTGGTCAAGAGAAACACGTTTTCAACCGTAGCGGCGATTGTGATAAGCGGAGGAACGTACCATGGTACCAGGTGGAGTTCAATCCCAAGGCGGAAAAGAATACCCAAAGCGGTGACAAAGCAAGCTAAGGACATAAAAGCTGCTGCAAACCCCAGTCCAAAGCGGGATTTAAGCAAATGGGCTCTCCCGAAAGACAGAGACACGACTAAGCATACTGCTAGGTAGACCAACACGACGAGATAGGCTTGTGAGGGTAGATCATAGGGGAATAACTTGAGCTTTTATGAACATTAGTCATCATTATCGGCTTAGAGGGTACGGGTAATTTACTTTTGTCTACTTACTTTATACTGCAGTATCTGCGGATGTGTGTTCACCTGCTTTTGCCACGCTGATGCATCCACCTGCGTACCGTGAACCAAGTTGGCTATGCCAAGCTCATTGCTCACTTCCGTCCACAAACTATCCCAAATACGATTGGCATTCACATAAGATGTCTGGTGAAGGAAAATGGTCAGGATCACCGAATCAGCCGATGCAAATCGACCACGGTTATCGAGTGTTACATTGCCGAACAGTGACAGAGGATGCATTGCCAGTCCGGTGGCGTCAGATATGGCGTCGATGTGTTCATTGATAGTTGTGACCAAGTCTTCGTCCTCCGCCACATTGGCCTCGCTATTATGCCAGAAATCCAATGGAGAGTGGACAATGCATAATCCGCGATGAGCGAGACATATGGTTGAAAGGGATGCCGGTTTTCCGTCAACGTAAACAAACGTTGTGGTGAGTGTATTTTGTATTTTCAGGGTCTGGGTTAAGAGATCTTTTGTGATCTGTCGCGACGGGGCCGCAATGCGAATCTGTTGTACTGTCAGGGATTTTGAACGTGCATGAGAAGCGTTATCTAGTTGAAGATGAGGAGAGAACTGCCAGAATTGAGCGTCAACTTGATCGGATTGGACTGATCGTGTCAAATCAAGACCGAGTGAATTGTAACGATGCAAGACGACCGGGTATGACAACAAAGTAATAACGGTCAAGGAAAAAAACAGCAAGAGTGTTGTATGTGATGCACATGCTTTTCCATATGGATAGAAATAGGTTGACAGGTGTGTGCGTAGCCTTTGTAAAGCCAGCAGAGGCATCTGTAGAGAAGGGAAGTGAGAAAAGAGTAGGATAGAAAAAAAGAAGGGTACGCCACGTTGGGAAAAAACCAATGGGTGGAGTAAAATGGAAGTTCGATTAGGAAGCCTATTGGACCTTAAAACGGCAATTCACTCTTGACTGGGTTGCAATATACCCTTCTTTTCTATTTGGCTGATATAAGAAAACTCAGTCTTGTTGATTGGATTATATTCTTTCTCTTCACCCTCGTTGTAAACTATTTGGCCACCAGATCGTGCAACAAACCAAAAGGTAAAAAAAGCATTGTCGTTTTGTAACCATGTTCACATGGGATTATCTTCAAAAAGAACATATCCACTGGACAGGGGCGACCCCCGACCTTCCCCGCCAAAAAGCCGACTCAAAAAAACAACAAAAAAAGGAAAACAGAACAAGTGTTGAGTAGATGAAATAGAGCATAAAAGTAAAACGTGCAAAGGATAAAGGAAAAAAGGTTAATTTCTTATACGATCAAAAGTAACCTAGAATGTTTTACAAGAATAAGATATTACACATCATATTAATGAACCATTATGAAACTTTCGTTAGCATTAAGTATACATTGTAACCTTTTTTTTTCTTTTCTTTTTTCTCATTATGTCAATTTTTACTTGGATACTTATGTAATATCACGAGGTACTTGTATTGCCAGGGACTGCAACGGAATCGTAAGCAGGTAAGGAACCCGAAAAGCTGTATAAACGACCAGATCGTACGGCGGTGGTATAAGATGGGACCCGCGACAGATCAACCCCTTGCCATGGTGATGGAGTATCGCCATATTCCTCCGCTCCTTCCGCCACCGCAGTCCTTGCACGACTTGCAGCTTCATTAGGTATAGCTAGTGCAACCGAAGGTGGAAGACCACCCGCAGCAATCAACGCTGAAACCATACTTGGGTCGTAAGGTAGGGATTTCCAAGCATCTTCATAGGCCGGTAATGCATTGACGTCTTCTTCTGGTGACACTGCAGCAATGATCACGGGAATAGCTGCCCTTAGTTCTGTTATGACCAGGGAAAATTTCAGTTTACGTAAAAGGACAGGTTAGTATTCATTTTACCTGAAATATGACCGTCGGCATTGACAAGCGAAACGGTAAATTTGATTTTGTGCTTCACTTTGATAAGATCACACATGGAATCGGTTAGGATCTGACGTGCTTCTGCTTCAGGCACATGGATTAATTCGGTCTTGGACCATGGTCCATTGGAAGCTGTGAATTGATCTTCCCTTGCAAATTTAATGACCCGGCTTTCGGTCTTGCTGTGTTCCTCCGCTGAAAGGGTCGTATACTCTTTCAGGGAACACGCCACGGCACGCACCCTTAAATCGGGTGCAATGGGTATCAATGTATAAGTAACAGGGATAATGCTGCCCAAGTTAAACACTTTGCTCGGTACACTAATGTCATACGAAAGCTTGTCCGTCCAGACATTGGAAATCATCACTGTTTGCGTAAGATCCAAGGAAGAGGGTAGCATCATACGGCTCACACGCACAGTCCTCTTGTCGGAATAATTCATTGAAAATGTCGGCCGTTCGGCAACAGCCTTTAAACGGTAGTAAACTTGTCCCAAAGGATGATCTAAGCTTTCTGGTAAATCCCCAGGTAAAGGAAGCTCAAAGTCCCTGAAAAAAAAAAATACAAACAAATCAGAAACACAAAAACGTCTAACCACTCCAGAACAAAGAAAATCCACGAAAAGGCAAAAAAGTATGCTTCTCTGCCCTTTTTCTTTTTTCCTTTTGTGTCATTACCATTTGTACTGGCCCTCTGCTAATTGGTATGCTTTACGAGTAGGTGGCATGAAGTGCCATTCATGTTGCAGTATGGTTCGTTCCTCTTTATAATGGTGCTGATGAGAACCCGAGCCTTTAAAGTTTAATAACGTCAATATTAGCCGTTTCTCTCCTTTTTATTCTTTTTCTTTTTTTTATGCTTATTATTTCTACCTTCTGTCCAACCAACTTTGGCTTTGGCGAAAAATCGAAGTGTCACTGATCTCACCTTTGTTGTTTCATGACAGTCAAGTGAGACTGAACCACGCAAGATGACACCAGCGGATTCGTCAACCGAGCCGTGCAATATGATATGCTCTGTTTCCAAATTGATCTTGAATTCGCAACCATGCACGAATTGCATGGGATGCGCGATGATGGCAGGCGAGTGTACCATATTGTACTAAAAAAGACAGTAAGCTCACTTGGTGGAAAGCTCATCCTGAGCAAAATTAAGTAAAAATTTTTGGATTCTAAAAATGAAATGAAACAATGCGTATTAACTTCCTGTTAAGAGAACAGCATGATTGTCGGGAAAACTTTATGTGGAGAAGAACGGCCAGATGACAGATTCAGGTGTAAATGCGACTCGGGCCAAAAAAAAATGGCGACCCGCAATAAGTCATGGTATCTAGTAAAGGATTGTGTTAGATTAAAACGAATAAGCATTATCCGAGATAACATGCATGGATTTGTTGGTCATTATCCGCTTGATGCCTCGATCTTTTTACCTCGTGTTATCCCGAAAGGAGTTATGAAAATATGTCACTTATTGCTATGTAAAGCGTTGTAAACCCTCTCCTTATGCTCTCCCGCGCGCTCTTTTCTCTCTCTATTCTACTCATATTACACAGCTGCGAAGGTGTGCAAGCGATAATACTGATTACCGCGGATTTACCATTTTGGAAGATGGGAAATGCTTTAGCTCGTTCCTGCGACCAATTGATGTTCGTTTAACCGTTGCACCGGAAATCAAAGTCATAAGCCGTTGATTGACATAAGAGACATACTGCAGTTCTTTTTATTTTGCAGCATTGCATGCTCAGCATACGGTCAATTAATGTGATTCCCTATGAAGTACATATAGGAGATGCGTTCGTTTCCCAACATGGTGAACTGGCGTTCAATAGATACGGATCAGTTCAACCTAGTATTTAGCAAGCGTTGAGCTTCCGATTGGATGATCTTATCCTTTTTAAAATTAACACGTTGATGGGATTGACGTTTGAGTGATCAGGAGTATTTCAATAATATTCATGAGTAATATAAAACCCAAGGATAGGGTTGTCAGATCGATATATACGGCTTTCCCCTTTGTACCTTCCGAAAGGGGGAAAGCAAAACACACCATATTGGCTGCATGTGACGACTTATTTTATCATCAGCATTCGTCGAAACACAAACCTCATACCATTTTTTCTTGAGTTATCCAATTTCTCATAAGCTGTTTATATTATATATATCTTTCTCTGTTTACCCGACCCATTCCTTCTTACCCATCCCATTCGTTTGACGCAATGACTATATACCACCTTATTACTGTCGTTGGAATGATGTTATGGCATCCCGTGGAATCCACCGTTTTCTTGGCACTCATGGTGTGTGTCCTTGCTCGGTGTCTGGATGGCTTTTTCGACGTCAGACAAAACCATACAGTTGCCACAGAGAAACAACGTGTGGAGGAGTCAAAATCAAGTGATTCTGCCGACCGAGATAACCTCAAAAGCTCAAGGAACGATGAATTTATCCACCCTTTTCAGGTACAATCTACGTTACCCGCTGTCGAAGAAGACGATACCCTGGTTAGCGAACCGGATATGTTCTTCCAACGAATGCCCACTCCTACAGCAAGCGTATCCACTCCCATCATGGGCCGACGTCGGGCTCACCCGCTGCCTGACCGATTGGATTTTTCATTTAGCAATATGCCGCTGACTCCTATCTTATCTCCATCACTCTCTGTATGCTCTAGCACATCCGGATCAAGTGTAAGCACCGAATTGGAGACGCTGGCTCGTCGCCGACACTCGCGTGTGGAGGATATGGTCCGGCAATTCGAAACCGTTTCTTCTTCCACTGGCCCACAGCGACGCTACAGCATCAGTTGTGATACCCGTCCATTAGCTCAATCACCCAAACCCAATATCCGTAACAGAACCTTCGGCTTCCAGCCTGTGGTAGGTACGTGGGAAAAGCGAATTGCAGATGCGAGAAAATTAGAGACGGCAGGTAAAACAAATGACATCAACGCTAGTTGCTTCATGGAATAACCAATGTATTTTCATTAGTGCCGACTCTTTCTTGCTCCGTTCGTAAATAACTGTAATAAACCCAAGGCTGTTTGTTGTTCTTGTTATTCACATATTGGATCAATGTAGTACCTAATTCCCGCTTTTAAATCTGAAAGATGATAATCACTTCTTGTGAAACTGCAATAGTGTTATCTTATCATGTAGTGACCAGGAATGACATACCGGATTGAAGTTCTTTTTTTTCTATTTCGCGCTGCCAACCATTTCTTTGGTGTACTTAGAGACGAATCCACCAAAATGCTTTACAATTAATCCTGCAAATCCATTTTTCATGGTTTTGTCTGTATTGGTCTCTACCTTGCCCTCGAAGTACCCTTTATAACTTATGTAAATGCAAAGAGGATTACTAAAAGATAGCTGTTGCCTTGTTAACAGACAATGCCGTCCGAAAGTTTTTGATTCTATAATACCGCGTTGGCTGGGCACTATAAGGGTATAAAGGCTTGCTAATCAGTAAAACAAGGTCTTCAACCATAGTGTATGCTTTTGGTTTTGAAGGATATAATGAAGTTGTTTGTGAAAATCAATTAGACCAGGTAATAATTTGTAGTTTCGCAGCTATGTAACGTTTATAGGTGCAAAAAGTGTGCTATGAAATGCCTAAGCTATATGGACGATAAAGATACATTGCACATGTGCCTAATAAAATTGTATCTGCTGAATCCAGCACATATTAGGCTTCGATGGTGAACCGGTGCGAAGCGTTGCCAGAATCTCCCATTACAACAATGATATAATTATGGCGCGTTTTCAGGTTTCTTGGCAGACGGACGGAATGGGCACCCTTGCTCAAGTCCACGTTGGATGCCAAATCCCATTCTAATGAATGGAAAAGCAAGCTAAGTTCAGAAAACAATACGAAGCTGCTGTAGCCTTACGCAGATGCTCGTTATACTCTCCAGAATCAACGTAGCCAAGTTTGATGGACCCTCTTTGAAGTTTCAAAAGAAAAGATAAGATTAACCAAATCATCTACCATGTCTGTCAAGCTTCGCTTACTTTGTACCAGAAGGAATGTTCGTATTACCAACAGTTTTCTTCCATCGGACTGTATATCGTCGTCCGGCCTTCCATTTGGTGCCGGCTCCGGGAGTAGTGCTAATGTAGAAGAATAAAATTAACTTGGTTTAGTTGACAGGTTATCTTCTCACATTTCAGGATCCCACACAATGGCAGTAGCAAAAGAGACCAAAACTAGGAAAAAGAAGATCAGGGTAGACTTGAACATGTTGTTTCTATCCGTTATTTATGAATATAGGAAACACGCGATGAAGACGGTGCTTTTATATTCTTTCCATAGTTTTTGCACACAAGTACAAACCAGCATTGACAAAAATATGCGTTTGAGCTTTTCCCAAGCCTGGTTCAAGTATGACAACCAAACTATTGATAAGGATCTTCGAAGTTCTAACGGCGCTATGGTGAAGGAAACGTTGGTTCCGTTTAGGCCATGTGAGGTGCGCAAGGGATAAACGTACGCTATCCGGCCTTTTGTTTTTGAGTTTTCTGTCGGCTGATAAATCATTCGCGTCTTGTGTGCTGGAGCCAAATCAATGTAGTTTGACCTTATTCTATACTTGGCAATCTTTTGTAGAAAATAGAGGATGAAGAACAGACGATGTTCTACTTGTCGTCAAATCTTTTGGCTCAGAATGTCAGATGACATGAATAATGCGGAAACAAAATTAGCGTAACGTTTCTCCAATCGTCATCTACCGTGTCAGAAGATGCCAATGTTTACTTTGGCGGAACCGTATAAACAAAACTATTGTATTTGTCGTTCAATCTTTGTTAAAACCAAGAAAAAAAAAGATCGTTTTATATAGTCTCTTGCTAGCTATTCATCCATTCTTTCTTTTTGCTTGAACTATGATCAAGGTAAATCATGCTTAACAATGGGCAATAAGCAAGGCCTAAAGTAGTTTCCCATTTTAGAGCGACATGGTCATGGTACCCAACCATACCACGGCTACCTCGTATTCATGCTTAGCACATCTGCGAATATCGTACCTTTATGCAAAATATAAAGTTACTGGAACCGAGTGTCTGTGCACAAAGGCTTTTTCACTATAGTTTAGTCAGGACGGTTATTTTTAGGCTATATGACTAACAGATAAGAGAAGACTTGTGTGTAGCCGCTAGAACCCGTCTATTACATCATGAATATGGATAATTTATCCTAACATAGCAAGACGATGCTATATTTGTCCTGATCCAAAGAATATCTAGGTCATTGGGTCAATCCATCAAAGCTTGGGGTCATCCTATCCGCCGTTCCGAAAGTGCGCTTGTTCTGTGCACTGTGCCGGAGATATGGGAAGACGAGCATCCGACGACACACGTTTTGGCGAGCCATTATGTTTCTGACCGTCCTATTAAAACATTAATGATTTGTTCAGTACCAAACGTGTATTATTACTATTATTATTATTACTGTTGAACTCGGTCATTAGCAATCAGCAAACACTGGGATAAGATGAACGAAACTTAAACAGAAAAGGGATGGATCGGTTCACGGTAAGACAAATCATGCATTTTGTTAACACCTTATATCGCTTGAAAGCAAGGGAAAATGCAAAGATAGATTCTTCTGATTTTGAATTTATCGAGAGATTCTAGTAAACAAAAACAAAAGAAAGTTCATCTGCATTACCCAAATGTATAATAATACCATAGATAACACACTATAGCTGCCACAACGACACGCATCCCATATTCCAAATTGTCAAATTGATGATGAGTTGGTCGTCCACCACTCATCAACTCTTCAAGTATATCTTCAAGCTGTGCGGAAAAAGCATCCAGCGAAAAATTCTTTTGAACATGAGCTCGTCCACATCTCCCCATCGTTCGTCCATCATATTTTCCGGTAATAAATTCGTGGATTCCTTCGGCCCATAGTTTTGGTTCAGGAGGTAACAGAAGTCCAGTCTCTTTATCCTTTACTGATTCAAGTGGACCACCACTATCGGCCGCAATGACAGGAACGGAAGCATACATGCCTTCCACTGGTGTGATTCCAAAGTGTTCATTGGATGGCGTGTACAGCATCAACTCGGCTTGATCAAGCAGAAAGGTACGTTGAGCATCGTTGAATGAACATAAAAATACCACCTGCGCATCGGGTGGTGGAGCTTCCAGTGACCCAGGGTGGATGATGAATGTTTTTAGCCCAAAGGTCGATGCAGCTAATTGTTCCAATTCTTCAAGATATTCCACATTTTCTCGCACTCGCTTATCGTAACCGCCTAATATACTCAAAATTTGAATTCCTATATCTTTCTTTGCCTTCTTCCTGTACCTGCTAAAACTAATTGATAGCTCTGGAATATATCGTCGGCTATCAGCCTCGCTTGTTTCAGTTCTGCAAATCCACGCAAGGCAAGCTCAACGTTTTTCTTTCTTTCAAACCGATTGATGGAGATAATCTTTTTCTTAGGCCTGTAAATCCACAGATGAGATGAGTCAACTGTACAATACTATAACCGATACGCGACATTACGATTCAAGTATCTGGACAGAAGGATCACTCATGTCGACAACACGATCGTAAGCATCCAAGTTAATGGGTGGATAAAGAACACGGGGGGGTTTCAGTATAGATGGGAAAGATCGCTTGAATACACCAGCAGTAAATCCACTGTTTACCACTACGGTATCAGCCATACCTAGTCTCTTTGGCTTAAGACATTTCATGTAGAAAGTGAAAATTACCTGTTGTCCACTCTTCGAACTTATCGATGGGCATTCGGTACAATCGTTTTAATGCTGAATCGCGTCTTGTTAAGAGCTTGTCCGGAAAATGACAATAAAATAATACTTGGGCTGTACTGAACCATTTGAAGAATGGGACACAAGCGCTTAGCTGGTCTATGAACAAGATATCGTAGGAATCACGTTTCCAATATAAAATCCATAGTGCCAGTATAAATTGTCGTAAGATAGCACAAACAATGTAACCATGGCCGAACACACTTCGAGGAACACTGTTTCCCCGAACATGTACCTGAAGAGTGCCTAACGATACTTAGTTATCAAAAAGAAAGAAACATTGTAGGAGCTTCTATAAAGGGTTGCCGTGCATTTACCATCTCTAGTTTCCTCAAAGCAATGATTCGGGTCATGATGACTGGTGTAGATGACGACTTCATGTCCTTTCTTTTGCGCACCGACCGCGGCATCTACCACAAGACGTTCGGCACCACCTAAACGCGATTGCCGTTGGTAAAAGAGCGGAAACATACATCATCGGGATCATTCAGTTCTCACCTATGCCCAGATCGGGATGAATAAATGCGATTCTTAGCGCAGGTCCCCTTTCGTCTGACATGAAGCAAAGAGAAACAAAGCCTAAAATTTCTATTTTGCGTGACGCTCGGGACAAAATACATGCCAGAGTACCCGAGCAGAATAGCCAGATCATTCTTTGCGCTGTGACCCAACGATGTTCTGTCCATACAAATAGCGGTTCAATCACTAATCAAGGGCAGAAGTTGCTTTCTACATCGTATCAACTACTAAGTTTCACCATTTGTAGATAACCCTATGCAGATCGATCCAAAAACGATGGAATCCGTACTATTTCACTAGGATAAGCCTACCAATCCGTGGACAAGATAATTGGCGTCCCCATGATAGAATGTTGGAGTTTTAAAGCTGTATCCTTCGTACAAAATGGCTAACGGTTTCACCCGCTAAAGCACGCGTTTTTTCTTCCATCCATTGGCGCATATCTAATTACCATTATCAACCGCTTCTGTATCATATCCAAACAATTGTACTTTACAAAAGTGAGACGTGTTCTTATCGCAGCAGTAAATTGATT
Organism: Apophysomyces variabilis; assembly: GCA_002749535.1. Taxonomy (NCBI): domain Eukaryota; kingdom Fungi; phylum Mucoromycota; class Mucoromycetes; order Mucorales; family Mucoraceae; genus Apophysomyces; species Apophysomyces variabilis. The sequence goes on along the minus strand of MZZL01000406.1, from coordinate 867,133 downwards.
AATATTAGTTATACACATATAACGTATGCAGAGTGTTTCTATTGCATGTTTGAACCCCTGCATCTGTAGCTTTGTTAGACATAAGATAGAAAAACTGTCACGTAATGTTGTATAAGCAAAAAAGAGAAATTGAAAAGGAATTGTGCATCCGTTCGATGCCATTTGTTCCCTTTGCTTTCTGGCATAAAGATATGTCGGAATCTCAAAAAGAAAGACGTCGGAAATTGTATTTTCCGTATCACACCTTTAAATCGCGTGCGTTACAACCTTAATTCGACTTTCTTCCTTTAAACAACTCTTAAAGATGCCCGAGTTACGCTCGCGCTCCAATAAGAAAACAAGGAAGGGCGCAAAGAAGGCAGAAGCGTCTGCTTCCCAGGCATCCCAAACCCGAGAGGCCAATGCATGGGCTGAAAAGTAGGAACAAAGTGAAACGCGCAAAGAAAAAAAAAAAAAAGACCATCGCAGTGATTAACATTGGTTCGAAAGGGCTGGTCAGGAATTGCTTACCGAGGCCTGGACGTTCACGTTTAGCTTTACTACAGCATTCCGTATTTTGTTTATTATTCGGTGTGCATCGGCATTGTACAACATCATCCACGACTGCGATGAGACTTATAACTACTGGGAACCGCTGCACTACTTACAGCATGGATATGGCTTGCAGACATGGGAATACTCGCCTGAATTTAGTATTCGCTCGTGGGCATACGTTGCGCTGCATGCTGTAGTTTCATTTACTACCAGTATCCTGGTTTCCAACAAAGTAAGGTGTACCAGGGCTGTGGGTTGGTGTCAATTCGCTAAACCGGTGTTTGTCTAGCTTCAAACGTTTTATCTCGTTCGTCTTATCTTTGCTACGTTGTCATCATTGGCTGAGGCAAAATTTTATCGAACGGTAGTGGAGGAAGTCAATCCTCATGTTGGCCGATACATCTTGGTAGCACTCTTTTTCAGTGCAGGGATGTTCAACGCCTCAACAGGTGAGCATTGGAAGCCATGGACATTGTTCATTAAAACTTACCTCACAATACAAAGCTTTCCTTCCATCTAGCTTCGCAATGTATACTACCTTCATGGCTTTTTCATATATTTTGCAACCGCCCAATCATGCCGACCGCAAACGAACATATTATGCTGTCTTTTGGCTTGGTCTCGGTGCATTGGTAGGCTGGCCATTCAGTGCCGTGGTTGGTATTCCTTTTGCTATCGAAGAAATATTGGTATTTGGACGTAATTCTGTGACAAAGAACGGAGTTGTCGTCCAAGTGATGCGCACATCAAACTGGCGTTTCAAGCGAGCATTTCGGCTGGCCGAGGCTATTCTGGTTTGTTCTGTAGGAATCTCGGTATGACTTCTGCAGATGATGACTTTCTTTAGCCGGCTCTATAACTAAATGCTGCGTTAGATTCCTATCATTTTGGTTGATCATTATTTCTACAAGCAATGGTCATTCGTTCCTCTGCGCATCGTTATGTACAACGTATTCGGCGGCGATAGTCGTGGTCCAAACATTTTTGGCACTGAGCCTTGGTACTTTTATATTTTGAATGGATTCTTGAACTTCAACATTATTTTCTTGCTTGCTCTCGTCTCTGCTGCATGTGTGGTAAGTACAAAAGAATTTCGGTCGTAACTACCTTAGATGATGTTAACCTTGCAAGTACAGCTAGTTGCGATGTATGTCGATCGCAACCGAGTGCCAGGATCAACCTGGCTTGAAGCAACCTGGCCATATATTTTGTTGGGTTTAAAACTGATGCCATTCTACATCTGGTTTATTATCTTCACCCTGCAGCCTCATAAGGAGGAGCGTTTCTTGTATGTTGCTTATCCTTTGATTACTCTCAATGCAGCAATCGCTATCTATTTGATCCGATCTTGGACTACCCGTCTGGGTCGTGCATTGGGCGCTAATGTAAGCAGAAATGGTTGGAGAGGTTATTCTCATTTTGGTCTTAGGAACAAGTACGCGCTATGGTGATGCAATACATGTCGTTTGCTATTTTGGCCGTGTTTGCTATTATTTCTATGTCGCGTATCCTTGCAATTCTGACAAGATACCGCGCACCCGTCACTATCTTCGGTTCTTTATGGAAAGAGCGCGCACCTGATCAACTGGTGAATCTTGACTATATCCAAGAAACTTATCCATACGACTCATCCGTAAAAGAGCTCAATTTGTGTGTTGGAAAAGAATGGCATCGTTTCCCAAGCAACTTTTTCTTACCTAATGATGTACGATTGCGGTTTATCAAGAGTGACTTTGACGGCATGTTACCAAAGCCATTCGAGGAAGATTTGGAGACGGTTACATACAAAGAAGGAAACGAAACCTTGACTTACCGAAGGCGTAAGCTACAGTTTATCGGTGCCAGCCAAGCACAGAAGGGTTTTAACGACAAGAACAAAGAAGATCCTTCTGCTTATGTAAGTTATAGCAGGGTCAATATAGAATACATATCTTATCTTTGACTTGTAGGTTGACATTGAATCGTGTGACTACCTGGTCGATTCAGACTTCCCTCTTCGTCCCCTTTCCACGCATGAGCCGCGATATGTACAAGATACAAAGACATGGGAATTACTGAATTGCTATCCTATATTGGATCCAGAAAACTCCAATCAGTTATCAAGAGCCTTTTGGGTTCCCGGTTCGCACGGTTTGGCCTGGGGAGAGTATTGCTTATTGAAGCGTAGAGTTTAATAGGTTAGACACATAGTATGCAAATAAGAAAAATAGACATAGCATCAAAAAGAGAAATTGTAAATGCTTCTTTGGAAATATAATGGGAAAGCCTCTCTAGGACTCTTTCTAATCCAGAAATTATCAAGACTATCAAAAAAGTACGTATGGCATAAGTAGATCTAATTAGAATAAAGTGAAGCTAAAGTCAAACGGATTCAATGTTCAATATTACTGTGTCTATAAGCGATTTACACCATATGAAATGGGAGCTTAACGCCAATCACTGCTCTCACATATCATTTTCTTACGATTACTGATATGCGGTATTACGGGCCCTTTAATTGGTTAGATTCGTTACAAAATAGGGAATATCCCGATCTAAACCGCAACGACCACACATCTCGTATGGAAGCTTCGATATAAACAACAATTCTTTGCTAAAGTCAATTGGTCAGAATAATTATTCTAGTAGTCTATTAAGCGTTAATGCCTTTGTTACTTTTCCAATCATCATAGATGCAGGATCCCAGGGTATTGATAAACTAAGCATGTCATCTTTAGGGTTTCTCGAGGTATCTGAGTTGAAATCGATAGCTTCAAGTGTTGCCTATACTTCTTCACGTAATCCGATAGAATGCTTACCACATTTGTAGAAAACAAATTATTACCAGACTTCAGGGATAGAACTTATCTTTCTTTATCAGTTTGATAAACAATATCTAAACTATTCGCCTTCTTACGAGCGAGCTTGATTTTGCATCATAGGAAAGCTGGCTTAAGTGCTGCATTATTTAACAATACTTATCGTCCGTTACAATACGATAAGAAGCTCAAAATGTTCGAAAGCAATGGTATTCATAACGGAAAGGAAGCTGTTTCAGGCACGACAATATAAAGCGCAGCTCTGACTTTTACATGCCGCTTTGTCATACGCATATCCGTTTTGGGAGTCAGGGTGAGAGGGTTCGGTTTACCCGAGACTATTTTACCACTCCTCTCTTTTACCTTTTTCACAGACACACATTATGGCTGAAGAGAATACTTGGAAATTTGCGCAGTGTTTCGGTGATAAAAGTGACTCGACTGACATTACCGAAGGTACTTTGCAAATTCTGCTCATGGATGAGAGCGAGGAACATGAGTCATCTTTATGCACGGCTGGCCATCCAGCAAGATGTCTCACCATGAAGAACACTGCAATACGAAGGCGTCATTCTAACCCTTGTCCTGTTTCTAGCGGACATAATTACCGCCGTAGAGTTTGATTCTACGGGTGATTATTTGGCAACAGGTGATAAAGGAGGTCGAGTAGTGTTGTTCGAGCGAAACGATAGTGTACGTTGATTGGCGATGGGTGGCTTTTGGAGAAACTGAAGCATAGTTTTAGAAAAAGAACTGTGAATATCGGTTTCACACCGAATTCCAATCTCATGAGGCTGAATTTGATTATCTGAAAAGTCTGGAAATCGAAGAAAAGATCAACAAGATCAAATGGTGCAGACGACAAAACTCGGCTCATTTTCTATTATCTACGAATGGTAAAACACGGATATAAATCTTCCCTTTTTGTTCATGTACGTTTTTTTGTAGACAAAACGATTAAACTGTGGAAGGTCTTTGAGAAGTCATTGCGCGTCGTATCGGAAGCGCCCGTTGGACCAGTGCCTCGCATCCCGAAACTCTCGCATCAGGACACAATTGTAGCTGCGATACCAAGAAGAGTATATGCAAACGGTAATTCAATAAATCGCCAGAACAGAGAAATACTGAAAACCTCTATTAGCCCATGCTTACCACATCAATTCCATATCAACCAATTCGGACGGGGAGACATATTTATCTGCCGATGATCTTCGAATTAACTTGTGGAATTTAGATATATCAAATCAGAGCTTCAGTACGTGCATATCAAACGAGCTGTTGGCCTACTGGTTGTCTGACCAATGACATAGATATCGTGGATATTAAACCTGCCAATATGGAGGAATTGACAGAAGTCATCACGGCAGCTGAATTTCATCCTCACCATTGCAATATGTTCATGTATAGTTCGAGTAAGGGATCCATAAGGTTGAGTGATATGAGAGAATCAGCATTATGTGACCGCCATGCAAAGGGTAATGTAAAAAAGACTGGGGTAAAATATAACTACTAATCGTTGCTGGTCTCTCCTTAGTGTTCGCTGAACCTGAGAATCCTGCCAACCGATCGTTCTTTTCTGAAATCATCTCTTCCGTATCTGATGTTAAGTTCAGCCAGGATGGACGTTATATTCTTTCACGTGATTATCTTACGTTGAAGATATGGGATATTAATATGGACACCACACCGATTCAAACGATTCCTGTTCACGATGGCCTTAGAAATAGGTTGTGTGATCTATACGAAAATGACTGTATCTTTGACAAGTTTGAGTGCAACTTTGGCCCTGGCGGAACGTAAGTTTTCAAGATGCTAAGGTGTTGTTCTTGTTTTCTTAGTTAATGTCCTTAGCTCTGTCCTTACTGGATCCTATAATAACACGTTCAACATCTATGACCGCGAGGGCAAGTCTGAAATTAGCCTCCAAGCAGATAAGAGCGCTTTCAAAGCCAAGCGCCTTGGCTCGGCAAAGAATAGACCTACAGCAAGGACCGGATTAAACGCTGCTGGAGGACAAAATGACTCTATAGCATTTACGAAAAAGATATTGCACGCGTCATGGCATCCAAAGGAGAACTCGATCGCTGTAGCTGCAACGAATAATTTATTCATCTTCACGTAAGTTACTATTTTACCGTTATCATTTTATGTATTGCTCATCTGACGAAAATCTTAGGCAATAAAAGAGATACAGATGTAAGGAAAGCATTTTCAGAGATACAAAGAAGAGAAAAAGAAGGTGCACACTAAGACATCTGTCCATTTCCCTATACACAGTACATAATGTTAGGCATTTGTCCAATAAAATGATTGCACATGATGATTTAAAAGAGCGCACAGATTCGATCAAGCGGACCGTTGGCTTGTTCGCCTTTCCTGCACCGCTGTCCGCTTAAACTCCTCATCTTGAAAGAACAAAGATAAGCCATGGCTGTGCTGGACGTCAGCAGCCAAAAGAGACTCTTGAAAACCGCCATTCTCGGCTTAATAGCTGCAGTTGCGTTTTCATCACGTTTGTTCAGTATAGTGCGTTATGAATCCGTTATTCACGAATTCGACCCATGGTAATGGAAAGCAGAGACAGCAAGCGAACGCGTGTTAAACTTCTGTAGGTTTAACTACCGTGCAACAAAGATGCTTGTTAAAGATGGCTACTACGATTTCTGGAATTGGTTTGACGATCGTTCCTGGTATCCCTTAGGACGCGTCGTTGGCGGTACTGTCTATCCCGGTCTTATGGTGACAGCAGCAACCATTCACAATATCCTTCATTTCTTACATTTCCCGGTCGATATTCGCAACGTCTGCGTCTTATTGGCTCCTGTTTTCTCGGGTGCGACTGCCTTTGCGACCTATCTTCTCACAAAAGAGCTTAAGGACTCGTCTGCGGGTCTTTTGGCTGCAGCATTCATCGGTATTGCCCCTGGATATATCTCACGTTCAGTTGCTGGATCATACGACAATGAAGCCATTGCGATTTTTCTGCTGATGTTTACCTTCTTTTTGTGGATCAAGGCCCTTAAACTGGGCTCGGCCATGTTTGCGGCATGTTCGGCTTTCTTCTACTTTTACATGGTGGCTGCCTGGGGTGGTTATGTCTTTATCATTAACTTGATTCCTTTGCATGTATTTGTCCTCATGCTGATGGGTCGCTTCTCCAGTCGCGTCTACGTGGCCTATTCTACATTCTATGTCCTTGGCACTCTGATGTCCATGCAGATCCCTTTTGTCGGTTTTCAACCGACCCGTACGTCAGAGCACATGGCTGCTTTAGGTATGTTTGCCACCAATAAGATTTGCTTAGATGGGCCTATTCAATGGAAAATGTTTAGGCGTTTTTGGACTGTGTCAGATCATGGGCTTTGTCGAGTTATTACGTAGCCATCTCCAAGCAAAGCAGTTCCAGATTTTGCTGAAAGCATTTGTCATTGGTGTATCTCTCTTGGGATTTTCCGCCCTGGTGTTACTTACATTGAGCGGCTATATCGCTCCTTGGACTGGTCGATTCTATTCATTGTGGGACACGGGCTACGCCAAAATTCATATTCCTATTATCGCTTCCGTTTCGGAACACCAACCTACCGCATGGCCTTCTTTCTTTTTTGACCTCGAAATGCTGATCTTCTTATTCCCAGCGGGCATTTACATGTGTTTCCAACGACTGCGTGACGAGCATGTTTTTGTCATTGTATACGGTATCTTTGCGTCTTACTTCGCAGGCGTCATGGTCCGTTTGATGCTGACTCTTACACCTGTTGTTTGCGTTTGCTCTGGCATTGCCATATCTACGCTCCTGGATACCTATCTTGACATGACCAATATGGCGAAGGAAGATCAAGCAAATTCTGTTGCTTCCACTCCCTCGGCCGCTTCGGCGCAAGCTGGCCCATCCTCGGAAAAGAAAAAAGCAAAGCAGTCCATCGCGAAAGACAAGGCTCAAAGCAAATCCAAGAAAGAATTTTTCGGCATTCTCACTCGTGACACGCGTGCATTTGTGATCGTCACCTTTTCTTTCTTCTTAATCGTATTTGTGTGGCATTGTACTTGGGTAACTTCGAGTGCGTACTCCAGCCCTTCGATTGTGTTAGCATCCCGTAACCCTGATGGATCACAGCATATCATTGATGACTTCAGAGAAGCTTATTACTGGTTGCGAAAGAACACGAAGGAGGACGCTAAAATCATGTCATGGTGGGATTACGGTTACCAGATTGCTGGTATGGCGGACCGACCTACGCTGGTAGATAACAACACTTGGAATAATACACACATCGCAACTGTCGGTCGCGCCATGTCTTCAGATGAAGACGACGCTTATGAGATTATGCAGAAACACGACGTAGATTATGTTCTTGTTATTTTCGGAGGCTTATTGGGATACTCTGGCGATGACATTAACAAATATTTGTGGATGATCCGCATTGCTGAAGGTAAAAGTTAAGGTGAAGATGGACAGTACTGATGCGATGTTGATGTACATATAGGCGTATGGCCCGATAAGATTAAGGAGAACAATTATTTCACAGCTTCTGGTGAATACCGTGTGGATGATATGGCTTCACCAGCCATGAAAAACTCGCTTATGTACAAGATGAGTTATTACCGTTTCAACGAGCTATTTGGCGGTCAGCCACCGATGGATCGTGTTCGTCAGCAGCGACTTCCTCTTCAGGGACCTGAGCTTAATGTATTAGAAGAAGCCTTTACTTCCGAAAACTGGATCGTTCGAATTTACAAAGTGAAGGACTATGATAACTTGGGAAGAACACACAAGGATGCCATCGAGTTTGAAGCTGGCAAAAAGAAGAGGAAAGCAATCAGAAGTAAAAAGAGCGCAGAACGACGAAGAAGGGCAGAATCATCTGCTTAAACAAAGAAATAAAATACAGTAAAAGCGATCGTAACTTTGTGGATCACATTCGTCCTCACGAAGAGTACAAAATAATCTGAGCGATCTTATTTCTTATTCCACTTTTCTAAAGCATGGAGAAGTTTGTATTATGTACCATATACGAACATTCAATATACCATAGGCTATGCTATATGTTTCTCTTAGGGAGCGGCAGGGCCTTTTTGTTCAAACTGACTATGCAATGACTAGAGTTATTGATTGGATAAATTTTCGTAATCGGCCTTTTGAACTTCAACCGCCCAAAACCAGTAACTTTTTTGTTTTTGACAGTCTAAGCAACACACGCGAGATGAACTCGATGCAAAACAAGGACTTCAAGGTGGATGAGATCCTTTCAGTCTTACTTGGAGCTAACATGCACTCTTTCTTTCTTTTTACTTTTCTATCAGCTTACGTCGCCGCCGACGGACAGCGTCTCTGGTCTTGCATTTTCACCTCAGGCTGATTTCCTGGCGATTTCATCATGGGACAACCAGGTAGCCATCGTTATACGAGGGTTGTATGGATTCACAAGCTAACAGTAGAAGCGACATTAGATTCGGATATATGAAGTTCAAGCGACTGGAAACACAGTGCCCCAAGCTTCCTACAGTCACGAAGGTCCGGCATTATGCGTGACCTGGAGCAAGGTAGGGAAATGCAATCCACGCTCCTGCTAAACTAAACCACTTTTCCCAGGATGGTACCAAGGTTGTATCAGGTGGAGCTGACAAAGCAGGGCGAATGTATGATGTAGCCACTGGCCAAGCTACACAGATCGCTGAACATGCTGAACCCATCAAATGCGCAAAGTTCCTTGACCAAAATCAGCAAATCCTAGCCACTGGCAGCTGGGATAAGACCATTAAATACTGGGATTTAAGATCTCCTACACCCGTCGGCGTTGTGCAGTTACCAGAGCGATGCTTTTCAATGGACACAACTGGCAATCTGCTGGTGGCTGCTACAGCCGATCGCCATGTCGTGTCGTTCGATCTAAATAATCCTACTACTATTTTCCAAGTAAGGAATACCAAAAGCAAGCGGCATAGAGATCAATGGTTTCTGTTTAGCAAACTGTATCACCACTTAAATGGCAAACACGCGTCGTATCGACATTTATCGATGGTTCAGGTTATGCGATAGGATCGATTGAAGGACGTGTCGGAATTCAATACATTCATAGCAGTAATCAAGCGTAAGTATCGGTTGCGATTTAGCGAATCAGGATTACTTATTGTGGGGTTCGGTAGAAAAAACTTCTCATTTAAATGTCATCGTGACATGTCAAACAACATTTATTCTGTCAATTCGATTTCTTTTCATCCGGTTTATGGTACCTTTGCAACGGCAGGGGCGGATGGACAAATCAATTTCTGGGATAAAGATTCCAAACAAAAGTTGAAAACATTCAGTCAGATGAGCGCCCCTATATCTACTACCGCTTTCAACAGAAATGGCAGTATCTTTGCCTATGCAGTTAGTTACGATTGGACAAAGGTAGGTTGAAGACACCGATTCTAGTATGCAGCAGACAGGAAGTAATCTTATCGATAATAATATTGTAGGGTTATAAATTTGCTCAAAACCCTAATCCTACCGAGGTGTACCTGCATGCGACGTCCGATGAAGACATTAGGCCAAAACCAGCAAAAGGAAAGCGATAAGCAATGGGCGCAATGCAACCAATGGCTTTCTCCAACAGTTACTTTACCCCACTTACAAAATTTTAACAAAGAATGAAAGCATATTTTGTACACAACCTAATTTGCACAGATGAAACAAGAATCGATCGCTTTACTAATGTAGATGTATCACGCACACGAATGCAACGGTATCTACTTTTGAGACTTTGACTAAACATGTCTCAAACTCTTGCCATGCTTTCCTGGGCAAAAACAGAAGAGTTTCAACGACCAAAGATCCCAAAGAGGCAAAACTGAAGGATGGTCTACCGCAGTGTTGCTTCTCGTTCAAAATTGCACGTAAAATCTACGTTCTTTAATGCCAATTAAAGAAACATGCGGCAAAGTTTTGCGTCGTGTAATATTACAGACATGAATTTCTTTGGTTAGCGTACGGATAACTACCCGGAAAGTAGAGATAAGATACATAATAACTCGTCAATGAATTTCATATAACTTTAAACCTATTGCTTCATGCTACAAGTACGGAAGAAGCACATATATATGACTTGCATCTACAACAACCAGTTTGAACCACTACATGGTAATTCCATTTTAAAGGGTGATTGCTACCAAGCCTCAAGCTCATGTATATGTTTTATGATTTGTCATATGTCCGGTTCTGTCCACTGCCTTCTCTCCTAACATCGTTCTTTCTTCTTATGGCTCACGGCAATTTCGCTCTGTTGAATGGTTGATCTTACAGAAGAAAAACAATAACAGCATTTGATGCGCCCGCCATAATAAGCAAATGCTATATGGTCATACGAATAGAATACGTTGCTAACGAAGTAAAAGGGGGCTTTCATTGGCAGCGTGTTGGCGCTCCACCGCAGCATAGCGGAGATAGATAATGTTTTGTGTAAGCATAAAATAAGTTTAGGATCACACCCTCATAACCATATGAATTTGTGTAATCCAATCTAGAAGAGAGGAAAAGGTGGATTGCTGTTATACCTTGATATCATAGATAGGGTCGGGATGTCGCGTAATGCGTGGACAAACCAATCACTGACATCTCGGGCTTTGATTAGGGTCTAAGGGAACATTGGATCTAATTTGATGTTGACACGATCAGGTCATGTGTAACGTCCGATAGCGAGGGAATTAATAAGGATGCAGCTCCAGCCCTATTGAGATGCTTTAGGTCTATAGGCGGTATAGATTCGATCATCGCTGTGTAGATATAAGCGACATTTTGTTTTTCGTCGGCGGCGGAGAGTAAGTTTACATTGCACGAAAATGGTAGAATTGGTCAATTTTGGAAGAAAAGTCTGACAAGCCTAGCCAGAATCTGTAGTAGAGACGACGCAGAAAAAAAACCCATTTCCATGGATATTCTGGATTATATTGTATACGAGGAGGATGGGAGAAGGGAAACGGGAAGGCAAGGGCGGACCAGGGGTCCAATAAGCGTCGAAGGGCTTTTCGTTTCCATAGTGCTCTTAAACTTCGAAACAAAATCCAAGAGAATGGGAAACGTTTCGTTTGCCGTTCATTGGTGAGCTAAATAAAAAGACAATGGTAAGAATGGGTTCATTTGGAAACCGTGTCACGTCATTCACAATGTATATATTTGTGATAAGCATCAACGGTTACTCTATTTCGAAAGGGGGGAGGGAAAGGGAATAAAAAAAGGGCAAGTGCTACCTTTTTGAATTTTGTCCAACAGGATACACCTCTTTTCTTTCCTTCCTTTTTTTTTCTCTCTTTTTAATTCAATGGTCCAGTCTATCGTATCTATTCCTCGTGACGAAAGTGATCCATATCGTGCGACAAGAAATCAACGAGGCAAGATCAATACAATGCCTTCATGTTGCTAGTTATTGACGACCTTAAAGATGATTTACGACCAGGACGGCTGCGTTGGCAAAGGTTTCAGGAACCCGACAGGAAAAATTCCTATTTACCCTATTCGCACCATCCGCCCAACCCTGCAGAAGCACGAAAAGAATTGTATCTGGAAGAGGATGCCGTGAGTACGCTCAAAGTCGATGTCATTGGTATCCATGACGAATCGCGCGCGACAACAATAACAATGACTTTCAACAACAACAATAATAGCAGACCGCCTCTCCCTTCCTTGACCGATCTCCATAAGATCCAGGGACGGACGGACAAATCCTCCATCCATCGACGCGTTCTTGTCCAGCTTTGTATCCTCTTTCTCATTGTTATCAGCCTCGTCATCTTCTTTTGCTGGCCACGATGCCCTCACTTGCTGCTTACCAGCCACGCCACTGCCATTTTACCGGTCGAATGGGGTCCTGATACGGCTCATCCCTCCATGAACGCTCTCTGGTTGATCAATGCCACCTTGGACAATAGGCAGAATTGGATCCCAACCCATATTGCTCAGATAGACCTGACCTTGACAGACAATGTTACCCACCAAGCATTCGGGTGGGCTACACAGAATCAATTGCTCTTGCAACCCCGGACGACTTCCGACATACAGATGATGGTCCAGGTCCACTATGACGCCACCAGTCAGCAAGATCCAACTTTCCAGCATCTTTATCAGGCGTGCGGTCCTCTGAATATTGCTACACCATCTGCATTAAATGTCACTGCTGAGGTAATAGCAGAAAACAAAAAGAAAGGCAGAAATGCAGAAATTGTTGTATTCACTTCTCAATCAAAATTAGGCAACTTTCCATATTTTCGGCATTGCTTGGAAACCTTCAGTTACCGTCAGGCCACGAGACGGGATCCTTATGTGCCCATCGGATTAATCACCGCCCCTAAACGTATTTTTATCTCTGTAACATAGTTTGTCATAGCATTTCTGCACCTACGCTTCTTCCCTTTCATCCTACTTCTTCTTCTGCTTGCCGAAAATTAGAGCGGTATGGATCAGTTTCCTTTTCTTTTACCCACAACTACCTAGTTATAATAACAGATGCAACCTTAAAAGGGAGCATTTAATCTATGTCACAAGCTCTTTCCTTTTGGTTATTCATGGTTGCATACTTTTTGCAAGTTACACAGCTCATTAAATGCCTTGGCAGAAACGCATGGACCAAACCCCATTCCGCCAACTATTATCACTTAGCCGATTCATCCCATTTCCCGTTATCACATGTAAATCTGAGGCAAGGAAAAAATGAAAGCTATTGATAAATAACACCAAGGTTACATATGAGGTTCAAGGAAAAAATGTAAAAAACAAAGAAAGATTATTGCTGTTTTCTGTGCGATGTAACATCTTGTTTCCTAGGAAGCCATGGTATGATTCGGCTTACCGAGCGTTGATAATTCTGATACTCATCATATCGCTCGGAGGATATTCTCTATTGATATTGATGATAGTTTAGTTGCCTTTTTGTGCAGTGTTTTCCGTTTGTTCTTCCGCTTCTCTGTTAAAAACTTACCTCTGTTACGACAACGCTTCCCATGAAGACCATGGTTAAAAGCACAGCTCCACTGATGGTCCAGTTCAACCATAAATCCCACCCGTCTGCCTCTCCCCATACCGAAGCAACCGAAAATAGATACATGCTCCACCAAATGGCCATTTCAGCAAAGAAGTTAGGATGTCTGCTGAATCTCCAAAGGCCTGATTCCGATAAGAAGCCTCGTTTGTAATCCCCTTGTAATTGAGACCTGTCCGCACACTCGAGCATGGCATATTTTCGCGTCTGGAAGTAGTATTGCTGCTCATCTGCCACGCTTTCCATTAAAAGAAAGAAGAGCTGCAATGAAGCTGCAATAATATCCACATGATTCAGCTGTGTCGAGGAAAAGGTTGCAAAGTACAATGGCGTGACAAGCAAGAGGAGAAGCAGGTTTTGGAATGGTGCGATGAATGTAAGGTTCAGTATCGCCATGGGAATCCTACCAAGGCGATCAAGGATATAGGGGAAACGATAATCCTGAGCTGACCATGCATAACCACCTTTCCTATTGGCCCGAGAAAACAGTGGATCCCACGCATATCAATAAGAAAAAAAGACCTATTCCACTCTTTTACCTCGCAAGATTGTAGGTAAGTCGTATGGACCATAAAGTAACAAGGACAGAACCAAGTAGTAAACGTGGATTGACAGTATGAGTCAAAAGATAATCGTGAATAAAAAAGTTCCAGGCATACAAGGCAGGTGTGATAGACCAAATTTTGTCTGCAACAAACAAAAAAAACCGGTATTAACGTTATTTGAAGTAAGAAGGACAAAGAAAAATCAGGCTCATTTCGACGAACCAACTTGACTATAATTCAGCGTCATTTCGGCGACGAAGTAATGAATGACAGCAAGGCCCGAGACAAACAAGATGGCCGTGAAGAAAGGATCGGTTGTGATATAGAACTCCAACAAACGGTGAGGATCTTGAAGAGTGGTCATCAGCTCTCCGCTCTGGCACAAGTCCAGAAACTTGTACAAGTTCGTAGAGAGCGTATCCTGCGTGTACTGCCAAGTTAATGTAATTGAAGCAATTGTCATGAAGAACAGAACGAACTAAGCAGCAACCGAGCTACACGTGTCCGAACGAGAAATGTTTTACACCATCAAGAGGGCTGGTGAGTTTTAAAAACTGTTTTCCATGCAAACCGCTACCAAGCGCATTGTTTGCCTTTCGTACCAGCCAAGTATTGTATGGTGCACAAAGCAGTTTGTTCCATTAACGCGTACAACGTTTCCTTGCTTCCTATCTCTTACTTCCATGTACGTATCAATAGCTGTTCTTTAGTTACCATAGTGAACAGGCCTCCTTGTTATCTGAAGTACGCATGACATAGCAGGTCTGCATGATGCATTCACATTTAAGCCGTTTCACTCCGAAGCTGGACAAAAACTTTTTGTGGTCTGCGAAAACTTCCCAGGTTGTGGGAATTTTTTTTCTGTGTTCTGGAAGAACTGCTATTGTTTTTGTCGCCGTAATGGTTCTAATGAGCCAATGTTATTTATTTAGTTTGAACTATGCCAAATATGAACAGTTGTGGTTAGAGCACGAAAGTATAATTAGCTAGCGGTGGGTACAGCTTTAAGAGATGTTTTCTTTCAACGTATCGCGGCTGTGTTTTGCGTGGAAACATTTAATCTGACCGAAGCTTTTTGGTCCATGGTCCGGGACCTGGTAGGGAAACGGAGCATCAGGTTACCCGCAAGACACCTTGCATAATCTACACCTTTGATGATTAACTGGAGTTGTGTATGGAGCGCATAAGGCGCGTTTTAAATAGAAACCTCGGCTTCGGCGCGGTTCGCTATCAGTGATATCACAGTGTAATATATGTGAATTCACCTTTAGGTAAAGAAAAGACTAAAAAGGCCCCGATATCCAAGGTTACCAAATTGGCACCATTGCTGTCACTAAGATTTTAATAAGCCTTGATGAGGATGATATACGCTGTACTATATTGTAGTCAGAATAGCCAGGAGAAAAAAAAAAGGAAAACGAACAATAAGCAATGTTAAAAAAGGATAAGGATAAACGGTATGGACAATGTGAGAATGTAGGGTGTGGGGCTGTGAGCGATGCAAAGAATATTATCAAGATACTGTCCAATTCATGGAACGTTTGACAGCTTCTTGCCATCCAGCATACATCTTTTTCCTCTCTTCATCCGTTGTCTTTGATTCATATATCGTGCGACCTTCCGTATTCACTTTCTCAAGCTCTTTAAAGTCTTTCCAGATACCAACTGCGAATCCTGCTGCAATGGCCGAACCTAATGCCGTTGTCTCGCGCATCTGCGGCCGGTCCACCGGAATACCCAGGATATCAGCTTGTATCTGCATGCAGAGGTCTGAGTTCGACATGCCACCGTCTACTTTAAGCGAACGTAATGGTTTGCCTGAGTCTGCATTCATGGCATCCAGGATGGCTCTTGTTTGGTAGCACACGGCTTCGAGGGTTGCACGCGCAAGATGTTCGCGCTTTGTGTACTGAGTCAGTCCACAAATAGTACCCCGGGCGTCGGTGCACCAGTAGGGAGCAAACAGACCAGAGAAGGCGGTAACAAAATACACTCCTCCTGAGTTATCCACCTTTGCAGCTAACTTGTTGATCTCATGTGTACTTGAGATGATCCCCATATTCTCCCGTAACCACCCAATGGATGACCCAGCTACTGCAATGGATCCTTCGAGAGCGTACTGTGGCGCGCTGTCACCGAATTGATAGGCAACCGTGGTGAGCAAGCCGTTTTTAGACAAGACTGGCTGGCTACCAATGTTGAAAAGCATGAAACAACCGGTTCCATAGGTATTCTTTGCATCGCCTACATCGAAGCATTTCTGGCCGACCAGGGCTGCCTGTTGATCACCAAGACAGCCAGCAATAGAAATACCCTTGAGTGATCCCTCTGCCATCTTACCATAAACTTGAGATGACGATACAATCCGAGGTAGCTTAACGCCTTTAAATCCGAAGAAGCTAGTTTATCACGTTGGGATTAGGTGTTCCAAAACGGGTTAGGCGGGTTTGGGACGTTACCTTTTAGCCTCATCACTCCATGCCAAGGTGTGGATATCCATCAGCATCGTTCGACTGGCATTGGTTACATCGGTTAAAACGACACCGTTCTCAAGACCACCTGTAAGGTTCTATTGCAAAACAAAAAAAAAAGATATTAGTCTAATTTTTTTCTTTGCCGTGGAGGCGAGATCAGTATTACATAGATCAACCATGTATCGACGGTGCCAAACTGTAATCTGTCTTGTTCCAATGCTTCAGACACAGCCGGCACATTGTCTAGCATCCAGCGTAATTTGACGGCTGAGAAATAGGTCGTGAGGGGAAGGCCACAGATGGATCGTAGGGCGTCAACACCTTGACTTGATTTTTCGGAAAGTGATTTCACAATATCACCCGTGCGAACATCGCTCCATACAATGGCTGGATAAAGGGGCTTTCCGGTCGTACTATCCCATACTATCGTTGTCTCACGTTGGTTTGTGATACCGATACATTGGATATCTGAAGGCTCGTATCCCAGAATGGAGAGCTTCTGGATAGTGTGTTCAATACACACGTTCACCGAATCCAGTAATTCATAAGGGTCGTGCTCAACCCACCTTTATAAAGTAGTTTGTTTTTCTAAGTATGGATGCCATCGCTGACCACAGTTAAAGGATGAGTTGCTTACCCGGGTTCAGGGTAATATTGTTTGAATTCGATTTGATGAAAAGTGACAATTGAACCTTGTTCATCAAATATGACAAAACGGGTGGAAGTGGTCCCTTGATCAATGGATCCAATAAACTTTGGCATAATAGAGTAGAAAAAGAAAAAGAGAAAAAAGAGCACAAACTAAAAAGAAGCGAAAGAGCAACCAACGTATTCACGCCTGTCATACTCAGAGTTTTTAAATCGCTTTTTTTCCCATTTATCTCTGTCACATGCTATAAGCATGATTGGCCAATATCATGGAACAGTGGTACTCCTTCTTTGTAAAGATCTTCCTGGACGGAAAAGGCATGCAAAATACCTGATGTTCGCATTCGTCACGTCAGAGGGGTGTGGGGGAGGACCATGGCTATAGTTTAATTGAAAAGAGTAAAGACTGTTTCTGTCTCGAATATTCAGTTCAACCTAGGCCGCCTACTTTATGGGCATGGATGCAAGTCTTGCATTGATCCCCATTGCTATGCATAAAGCACTATTTAGGCGGTATGGAAATGGTGTAGCAATGCCTAAGTAACTTACTGCTACTTGCTTCTGAAAATTCATTTAACCAATCCAACCATACCTTTCCCATCGGGTAATCCCATCTTTTTGAGCAAACACTTCAGCAGACACTGTATTAAAGAGCTACGCCGCGTCAAAAATAAGCAAAAATAACAAACAAATATGCAATTTCAGACAGTCGAACATTCTTTTGCTGTTTCAGAAATTAATATCAATGGCGTGTACGAAACAAGAACCTTAAATTTGATCTTGAAGTGCCATAGTCTCCAATGTCGACTACATGGTTCGTGATTTAGACTTTCTCTGGTTCCACAACCCTTCTTGCGATAACTGATAACACAATTGATGTTTTATCACCTTTTTGGGCACTGATGAGACATGGCATGTTTCTAAAGCGTTCTTGCTTTAACTCAGCAGATGCTCCAGTCGTGACTGAATGTTTCGTTTCCTTGCGATCTTCTAGGAACGGGACAAAAGGTAGATAACTAGTCGTATAGGCAAGGGTCCATATGGATAGAGAGAGTGGTTACTTGTATTGATATTGAACACTGTATACCTACATTACCTGATGATGCTAAGATAACAATTGTTTCAGATTAGTTTTGTTCTAGAACCTTTATAGGAAGCTTCTTTAAATCGTATCCAGTGTATCCATCTGCGGTATAATTCTCTAAAAGTGTCAAAGCGCTGGATGCATATATTAAAGGAGACACGTGTATAGAGATAGTAAGAGATAATGTAGGCATTCGGAAAATAATCCGGCATATCAGAAAAACCCGTACTCTTGCGACGGTAGGTCACGGCAAGAAATCACCAATTAGCTACTGTCTATCCCAGCAATCAGATCACAAGAATAGGAATCTAGCATACATGCCTTTGACTAGTTCCACGTGGATTGCACCGCAATCCTTTTCTTAGTCTAAGTATCTACGGTGACGGCGATAGCACATTGATCCCCTTTTGCTTGCTGAATACTTGTGAACAACAAGTGACAATTTGACGGGAGACGAGACAGTCAAAGGATATAGAAAGGATTTTGCTTTTTGTAGTTTGTTGCTGCTAGATGAAATTCGTAGGTTATACATGCTATTGATAAGATAGACTGAATGACATGCTGAATTAATGATGCCGTTCGTTCCTTTTTCTTTTCTTTTCTTGAGCATAGATGGTATGATACGTATTTTATGGAAAAGTACATGTGTAAAACTTTTTTGCGTAGACGTGCCATACGTTGTAGTAATGATAGTCACCTTCATTTTTTTTAATCCCCCGCAAGCTGTCTTTGCTTATACTTGATTTGGTTCAGCTCAGCTGTGCTCAAAGCACGTCCACCTTACCTTATTTATCTTTGCTCTCTGTAATATTAGCCATGGTGCGGTTAAAGAATAGGTGGATTCTCTTCGAGCTTGTAGAAGATCCAGTGATTGAAGATAACCGTGTGTCATTTCCGAGGACAACATTCGGCGTGACAGAGGAAGACATTACATCAACCATTCGTCAGGCGATCAATATGAACTATGGTGATTTTGGTAGTGGCATGGTATGGAGTGCAGGAGGTAACGCAGTCTATCATATAGTGAGGGGACGTTTATGAATGATATACATTTATATTACAGTGAAATGGTATAATCCTGAGACGCGTATGGGTATCTTGCGAGTGCCACGCGATTATTTGGATATGTATTTGGCGACATTGTTTTTTATCAAGACGATCAATAATCTTCCTTGTTCTTTTCAAGTACACCATGTTTCTGGAACCATT
Organism: Apophysomyces variabilis; assembly: GCA_002749535.1. Taxonomy (NCBI): domain Eukaryota; kingdom Fungi; phylum Mucoromycota; class Mucoromycetes; order Mucorales; family Mucoraceae; genus Apophysomyces; species Apophysomyces variabilis. The sequence continues at coordinate 847,831 of MZZL01000406.1, read as the reverse complement.
ATTTTTATCCAGAAAACAGCAATACAACGAGATGCTGATTTATACCTCGAGCAAATGATGAAAATGGAAGCTAAAGGTATATAAAATGAAACACAAAGGAGAAGAAAAGAGAGAGAGAAACTGATCGCTTCTGACTTTCTTTTCTTGAGTAGGGAAGGTTTATAGCGTGATCGACAAAATCGAGGCATCCGAGAAACAAATCAAACAGATTTCTGACGTGTAAGGAGCAAAGGACCATGGCATATCGATCGAATCCGTCAAAAATCGCCATGTGAGTCGTGCGAAGCTCTGGACGTATACCAACAAGCTGAGATGGCATACTCGTGATTTTTTCTTTTTGTTTTTTTTCTTGCATGGTCATTGGATGGCTGTGTCAAGAGAACTTTCAGCACCATAGAGGGTTGAAAGATAAATGCTTTTATGCTTTTGGGACACGCATGGAACACTGAGTGACCAATAAAGAAAATCATATAGGAAGATTGATTCCTTGCCTACGCATATAGAGTGATGTCGCTCTACTTCTTTTTTTTTTAACTTTTGCCAAGCTTATATGCGTTTCTCCTTTTCGAAAGAGCAAGCGATCGTATCATGGAATGTTATAGAATTTGTAGCGGTACGTTTTTCTTTTTAGTGCGTATTCTCCGAGGGTGACAAGCCCAAGTTAAAACATCCAAACTATAGCCAACTGGTCATGTAGATGACGTTTATATGCAAAGCATCCATTCATGGTTCTGTATTGGATGACATAGGTTAGTTTAAGTCAAGATACCAAGCATTTTAGGTTCCTGGTTAGGTTGGGATCCTGTGTTCGGCTTGCCTTCCGAAACTCTCCTTTTATCACTTGAGTTACCTCTTCCCCTCAAAATCTTTGCCGTGCGAATTTCCGATTTCAGGAACGACTTCTTTTTCCTTCTTTTAGAAGAAGAAAAGGCACTCTGTCTTAAAGAAACGGTGGGAATGGTCTACTTTGAGTGGGGAAACATAAAAAATGGTATCGAGGGGCAGACTTGGGCTTTGATGATATGTCGCCGGTCACAAGGCAATAAAAAAATTTGAAAGGTGAAAGGGAAGGAATGAAGTAAAGTTGGGTCTTCATGAGCACACCATTTCCAGAAGGTTGGTTTTACATAGAATCACCTTCTCATCACCAACATGTCTTGACTGTGGTGAGCATGTCGTTTCAGGTAAAGAAGCAGACCCTTATTTCCTATTTGTGCTGCTTTGTTTTGTTAAAAGAACGAGGGGTTCTGGTTTACTTTCTTAGCCACCTGCAAGGATCGAATTACGTCCTAATACGCAAGGCGATCATCAGTTGTGGAGTTATGACCGAGGGTTTTTGGTCAATAAACTTTCTGGATGTGGTAATGGAAGAAGTATAAATAAATGCATCATGATGTGTTGATACTTGCTATGCTTTCTGGTACGCACAGTTTTAGCTGTCAAGAAGATGCCACATTGTGAAGGTCAATGTATAGTTCAAGCGACTCGTTTGAAATATGACGAAGCCGTCGGTCAACGGTGGACCTGGAAAGAGGGGTATCTTCGATTAGAAAGTTATCCAGAATATGGACTGGTAAGCACATAGAAAATGGGGACTCGGATACTCTGATCTTCTTTGATACTCAACTTGGGCTCTTGTTTTTTCTGGTCGTTCTTCCTTTCTTTTTATTTTGATTTGGCGTAGGACGATCAAACTGTGCCACGCGTGACGAAGGAAGCATGTATTTGGCACTGCGTAGACGAGATCACCCAACGGATCACTTGCACAAAGGTAGCGTGACAGTGGTGTGATTTACGTCTATTTCGCGGGGAGGGAAATTTCGCATATACAGACGTCCATTTTCTTTCCCATTCTTACCTCACTTTTTCTTTTCCACTTTTTTTCTTTTTCTTTTCTTTCTTTTCTTTTAAATACATACACCTATTATATTCTACATATATATACATATATATTGTCATTGGCCTATGCTGACCTTTTGCATAATTCTCTTGTCATTGTTCATTGCATGGCCATGCATGTTAGTCGAAGCCTCGGTCATTGTACTCGTGAGTTTTTTAACAGTGGAAATCAAACGAATTGGTTTTTGTTTTGCTTAAACAGAGATCATTAGGCCACGAATGAAACATACATTGATCGTATAGCTGCCTTCGGTCCACGATTAACCGAAGAAGGTGTGAAAGGGTATTTGGTTGCACCCCACTCAGAGGACCAGCGGTATGGTTGTGTTCCCATACCAGCCCCTTGCGAGCATTGGATCGCATTAATTGAACGAGGAGAGTGCTCTTTTATTGACAAGGTGAGGGCTATGCAAGAAAGTGGTGCGATTGCTGTTGTTGTCGGAGATCGATACTATAACGGGTGGGTCACCATGTACGCACCAGGTAAGCTTCACTTCCGAGAAGGACATGGGTCGTCGTAGTCCCGTCTGCTAACAACGTTGTAAATTTCATAGGCGATGTCTCCGATGTGCATATCCCAAGTGTATTTGTAGCACAACATCAATACCAAGCACTCCTGCATCTTTCTGAGTCATTCAAACAGCCGATGATGGTCCGAATGGTGAAAGACGATATGTTGACATGGTAAGTAATCAAAGCAAGGGAAGAGAAAATGGGGGGAGAGATAGAGTGGGAAATGATGACCATGTCACAAGAAAGATGATTGACATTCTTTCTTTCCTTTCCCTGGTTCATTAAAAAAATGACAAAAGGCCACTCTTGGACATGTTACTTGTTGTGGTGTTGTCACCAGCCGTTATGATGCTTTTTATCTACCTTACATGGAGATTACGCCAGCGGCAACGTCGCAAGCAGGAGTTGGCGCCAACAGACTATGTTACCCGGTTGCCGATGCGAACATTTCGTCGTGAAAAGTTAAAGGAAGGAGATCATGCTGAATGTGCGATTTGTCTCGAGGATTATGTTGACGATGACACGTTGCGTGTCCTACCTTGTAAGCATGAATTCCATGCCGTCTGCGTGGACGCATGGCTCACGTCGCACAAGAAATTTGTAAGTTACTTTATACGGTGTTGTGTTTTTATATTCTCCTACTTACTTTGTCCCTCCGCTTTCGGATCAGTGTCCGATCTGCAAATTCGATATTTGCCGCAAAGTGCCTGGTTCGACAAACGAACGTACACCCTTACTTTACGCGTAGTAGACAAAGACCGCCTATTTCCCTGCCCTTACCCGCTTTTACCGTTCACCATTTATCTACCTCTTTCTGCCTCTCTCTCTTTCTATCTCTCTCTTTCTATTCCTTGTTTTCCCATCCTCAAGACGTTTGCAATATTTTTCAATTTCCCTACCTTGAAGTCATGTATTGAATACTCCTGCTCTTTTTATTTTCCCCTCTTCCTTTTTGCATGTCTTTATTCTTGTCTTTAAGCTGATTCCCCACCTTTTCGTTTATATATTTGTCATGATTCTGTTGTTGTCTCTTTTTTTTTACTTTCAATGGGAAAATAGACGATTATTTCGGGTATATCAGCAGAGAGAAAGGGAGGATGCATAACAATCGGAGCTAGTGAACGAATCATACATCCAAAAAGTCAAGCAGCTGAGGATCGTCAGTTGACACACTGTTGCTTTACTTGGCAAGGTACGGGTTATGTTGGAATCAGTGTTCGTCAAGATCGCTGTTTAGTCCCCCCTTAGTCTCCCCCCTTCTTTACGTTGTATATATGTTACAGTTTCGTTAATCTTGCAAAATCTTTTTATTGATTCATTTTTCCCCCTCTCCAATGTTTACAAATAAATCGAATTACAACAACTCAGAAGAGGAAGCAGGAAAAAGAAAGAACGTAAAGGAAGAAATTAAAAAAATAGTGATGATTACGCCAAAGGTCATCATCGTCTTGACGTCGTACCGGACGCGTTCAGTCTTCTCGCCGGGAGAATGCCCTGTGAAATTAAAGTTTAGTGTATTCATGTGTACAACAAGCAAAAAATAAAACTCAAAATAAACATACTTTCATGCTCATGAAATCTGACTCTAGTTCTTCTTCCTCTTTGGAGGTCGGTTGGGCATTGATGTTATGCGGTGAGCTTGTCCGAACTTTATAAAAGGCTCGTGTTTATATTCACTTTGCAAATAGAAATGTTGCTGCTGTTGTCATTTTACCTTGCCTCCGCCTGGTTGCTTCGGGACGTGTGGAAGTACCATTGCTCAGTTTATCAAAAGGTGTTCGTTTACGTAGCGTTCGTCGATGACTGACCCGCGAATATGCCTCGCGGAATAATTCTAATAAGCCGCGTTGTCAGATGCAGACAATCGCAAGAATAAAGAAGGGTACAACGGAAGAATAATTTACCTTCAATGTCAGTAATTCCTTCATCTTTATCTTCCTTGATTTGCTTTCTTCGTTCTTCCATGGCTGCCATCAGTGTATCATGTAAATTACGACGTTCATTCTGATTATACACCAACACAAAGGAAATGAAAAAGATTGTCAATTAAGCTTTTCTTTTCGTTATGTTTACATACCTCATATTCATCTTCGACTGTGGCCATGTCTTGGTCGTACTGTTGTTCTGCAAATGTCAGTTGATATTCCATAAAACACTCGGCGTCTGCAATGGTTTGTTCACGCTTATGTTCAAGGTCCGACAAGACTTCCTTGAAACCAGAATGAGTTCCTGTAAACGAATTAGCCAAGAAAAGAATTAACAAAGAAACTGTTGATAAGGATAGAGGTACCTTCTTGTATATGTCTTAGTTCTTCTTGTAAAGATTGTAATTTTTCTCGATAGATTCTGGGAAGGAGAATGTCAGATAGTGAATTGCTTCGACTGGTTTTGTTTGTTTGGGGGAGACGCTTACTCTTCACTTTGTTCCCAGAACTCGTTGTCCATCCAAGTCATTAGATCATTGTATTCCCGTAACCTGCGGTACATTTGTGTCTCGTTTAATTCATCGATCGGTGATTCATCTAAAGGATCATTTGTAAACCAGACCGCACCACAAAATTTTAACACCAGAACCAAAGTTTTTCTTTTTTTTTTCAACTACCCTTACCATGCCATCGGGAGCCATATTGCGAATGATATGGGTCGTCCGAAGAGGGAGGGGGGTCAAAATAAGGTTGCGGAGTGTACCAGGTAGGCGGTGATGCGCGATAACTCTCCGTTTGCCACGGTTGAGGTCTTGTGTCCACGGATTTGGCGTAATAGTCACCTGCACCGTAAGTGGGTGGAGGGGGAGGTAGTATGGCCACTGAGGACGAAGACGACGATGAGGTAGGTAGTGGGGAAGCTTGTCGCGCGTAATAGGGAGTGTAGCTGATCGGACCGGATGAGGAGGAGGACGCTGCAGGTTCATGAGACACAGACGGAGGTGGAGGTGGGTATGCAAATGGCGAATGCTTGCTAAGTGGTGGTAAGGCCGGGGGTGGAGGTGGGCGCGAGTCGGCTCCGGCTTGGGCGACGATATAACCAAACTGTGGTAACATCACAAAACAAGTAAAAAAAAAAGATAGGATGTAAGGCAGAAGAAAAGAGTTGCGGATTGCTGTGTTCTATCTAATTTTTTTTTTTTGGCTGTGTGTATATATATATGTATATATATATATATATATATACGTGCGTTATGTTGTATGTGGGGGAGATATGCGTATGACAAGGGAAACCAGATGTGATATTAAGAATGACAGAAGCTATAAGGCTCGTGGATAGAGAAAGAAGGTAAGCCAAAAGAGAGTAAGAAGAAGAAGAAGAAGAGGAAAAAGAAAGGGAAGCGGACTCTTTAGGTTGGATTCAACAATGAGGCTCCAACGCACCAGAAAATAAAAGTTGGGGGGAGAGGGGGAGACCGAAAATGGTAACACATCATGACGGTCACAATCCTTTTTCTTTCCCTTGTCACTCACCACAACACCTTCTGTCTATCTCTCTCTCTGTGTGTGCCTCTCTCTCTCTACGAAAGGGCAATGGTTTAGAGGCATGTCTTGGGACTTTCAGACTATATCAACAAATGTAATACATGTCTATAAATAAACCATAAAAAGCACAGAGGCACCATGAACCGAAGAAACCTTGAAATAAACACTTTGAACACCTCTTTCTCCTGATTCTTTTTACAAGTGACATTCATCCAGTGGCGCTGATGGTCATCAAGGAGCACGATGTGCAAAAAGAAGGAAAAAAAGACAAGTGGGAACCTGGAAGAACGAGGGTGGCCTTAACTGAACTCGATCATAGGAAGCCTATTGACCATAAAGTTTGCCTTGATTTCAACATGTCCACACAGGGCATTCAGACGTATTTTGCAGGGGAATGGGGGGAGAGGAGGGATCAATTCCAAGGAGGATGACGATCACAAATGCTTATCTTCCCATGGCATGGCTATCTGGGCAAGATAACCTTAACAAGCTGCGACAGCTCGAAGAAAAATTACGGATTCAAACCCATTTTGTACCTGCTCTTCCCCGTCGTAGAGCGCAATGCAAGGTTGCAGCACGTTCCTCCTCAATTTGCGCTAGAAAAAGAAAGAACGGGCCACATTTTGGTTTACCTGTTACCGCATGATGCTGATAAAGGATGGATGGGTAACGCTTTCTCGAAGCAAATGGAGCAAAGACACACTGTCCACGAAGATGTTGAATAAACCGAATAACAGCAAATGATAAATACACGCGAGAAGGCACAGTGAGTTCGTGAATGTAATACGAGAGTCAAGCGAGGAATTGAGCAGTGTCTGCAACCCTAAGACTTACCTGTGACTAAAAGAACAATATACACGTTTTGTGATGGGAGCCAAACTTACCAAGGAACAGTGACATCGGGAATACCAAGTTTTTTCAGCCAAGGCATTGCTGAGATCGGACGTTGCTAACGTCCTTCTATCTGCAAATAGAATACCCCTGGAAGATGCCCAAACCTATGCTAGAGCCGCTTTCACGCCTCTGTTTATGTAGCGTGAGGTGCTGATGGCGTCGACAGCTGAGGTGTACCCATTTAAACGACTGCCACTTCCGATGAATAAATAGACGGGAGATCAAAAACTAGAAAAGTGAAAATGAATATTCACACATTATTTGTAAAGAAATTTTCGATTATACTGTTCATTGAATCGATGCCCAAATCACTGGCAACACTACAATCAGGAAATAAGTAAAATAGGATTATGTACAAATTGTCTGGTTTATGGTATGGTATATGTACGAATAAAACTAAAAGACAACATCTCCTTAGCGTCAATGGGTGATAAATGAAAGGACATGCTCGAAATTGCATGCATAATTATCCAACACATTCGATAGGAGGAAATGTTTTCTTTATGAGCTAACTCCGCTTGAAATTGGGTGAGTGTCAGATCTTAGGCCAAAAAAAGTACCCCTGCAGACTCCTGAGATATGGAGCTTAAAGCACTGGGATTGGGTGTCAGTAATTTTAGACGGAGAAATATCCCAAGTGGCCTTACAGAACAAAGTGCATAAGATGTTAAAATAATTGATGTTCTGTCTACTTGTAATCCTTTGCCACATATGAATACAATCACACCGTCGCTATCTCCTACTAAGTCAGGTTCATAATGGCGTTTGGCAATCCACATGATCGCCACTGTGATCGGTGCGGGACTGAGCCATTTGACACAAGACAGCCAATCGGACGAGTGGAACAACGTGTGCGGAAAACTTCTCTCCATTGCACGTTCAAAACATTGAACACTGTATCCTTAGGTTTCCATTCTTCCATTCCACATTCTACAATCGCATCATCTTCTATGTAAGCATATTTGGTTGTCCTGTGCCATCCATAACAAATCAAATCTTGCAAAGCAGTTCTTTTTATACAGCAACATTTTCCGTTGTCTAATTTTAGATGGCAGGACGGATAGGACACGAGTGCTAAATATTTCCTACAATGGAAGATGCCTATATACGTCACGGATGGCATCCGTTAGGAACGAGGAACCCAATTCATCATTATAGAGCATCGTACTGTCTACAGACATGTCTTCCTCATACTAGGACATTGCCAACCATTCGGGTTTCGGCGCGCTTTCGATCTTCGACATCTAGCAAATTAAATAGCGTTCATGAAAATAATCCACAAGCAGAATGCAGACTCACTCCCGTTTCAGAGATGCCACTTCCGGGCAGATATATGCTAAATCTTGTACCTTGCGCTCTTACTGGTCTCTGTACGCGTTAGTCAATTCTATCTTTCTCATCATGACTATCTTGTAGGCAGTTTGTAACATCTGACCATGTTTATCGACCACATGTCAATGTAACGATGAACCCAAGATAGGTAAAGGTTTAAATGTTTCACGGATTTCCCTCCATGTTACCAAAGATAGAAGTTAGCGTAACTTGGACAAGTTGAGAGCGATCATCAGTGGAACTTATCGCAGGACGCTTTGGCACACGCAACTGGGCCTTTTTTTTTTTACCGATTGTACGTATTTCGTATTATTGTCTTGATTGATACGCTAATGACCTCTTCTGTATATCCACTGTTCCCTTTCCCGAAGAAAATCAACATTTAGGCATTTCTTCCATTGCTCATCCTTAAGGATCTTTGATCGGCAATCATCAGCACACTTAACGAAATACCATTGTCTCTTACGTGCTCGATAAAACTTGCCTAAAAACTTTAGTACGAAATGATAAGGATATAAACCTTTACGTTAAAAGTATCAACAAAAGAACAATAGCAGAGAATATCGAACCATTCGACAGTGCTACCTATAACCTTGGAAACGGTGGCAAGACCAGCTAATGAATCGAACACAGGAATTTATGTTCCGTTCTTATACTGACATGTCTTTTCCTACTATGTGATCCGATTTTCGCAGCCGTTTACCGTGAATCTTCAGATAACAGGAGGCATGACAGTTAATAAATTCATATTTGCTCTCGCGAACAATTTACCAAGCAATTTTCTCCCTGTAAGGAGAAGAAAGGAATTGAAGAGAAAAGGCCCAAAGATATACCCTTCCGCATGCCAAAGACGGTCTGATAACTGCGTATCGATAATTCAACTTATTACATGCAAAATAGCTTAAAGCGTGAAACGAATTACTGTACATATCTTCTGATAAAAACTATCCGCTGGTAATCGCCAATATACGATCCTGAACTTGCCTTCAAATGGTTGGGTCACTGTCCCAATCGTCGCGGCGCTTTATTTATTCTTCGTCATCATCTCCTGCATAAACATGTTTGCCTCTCTGCTGGAAATTGGTCATTCCACGGCCACTACCGACAACGCCGACTAAAAATGAATAAAGCCAGAACGGTCAGCGCGCTGTCATAAGTGGTGTCTTTCATCTGTTACCTTTGCCTTCGGGGTTGTCCGGAGTCTTGAAGATACTCTTCTTGTTGATGGGTAACACTTTCTTCTTCTTTTTCTCTGATGCAGTGGCAAAATTAAGCCATGCATTCTTCTTGACTTCAACCTCATTGACCTTTTTCTTCTTTTCTGACCCTGCTGATGCTGTATTGTTTGTTGGTTTTGAATCCTTTTTTTTCTTCTTGACCACTACGTCTTCAAAGATGCCCTGTCGTTTCTTTTTGGTCTCTATTGCTCGGATATCTTCCGCTTTCACAATTTCATTTTCTTGATAACCTCTAAAAACAACCGAAAATACTTGATCGGCACCGCCAATGGCTGTGATCGTTGCACGGTAATACTGACCATCACCGGCCCATTTGGCCATCACTTCTTGACCGACCGAAAACTGATGTGTCCGCAGTGCCGTCACGGGGCTAGACGATGTATTGGTAGAGGGTGTTGAAGGAGTGGCAGACCGCGGAGATCGTGTCGTTTTCTTCGGCTCAAGCTGACTCGACAGAGTAATCAGCTCTTGCAGACTCTGTTCGATGCTCTTTAGCTCCTCATTATCAGGATCTTTAGATAACGCAAATTGAACTTGGTCTAATTGGTACTGATACGATTCAATGTCGTCTGCGCTCATGTTTCCTTCCCCTGATTCCGGTTTTCGTTTCTGTGCCAGCAAAGAAAAAAAAGAAAGTACACAAGGTAAAAACGGTGGACGACAAAGACTTGGATTGCACCATTACAATCGGACTTTAAAAGTTTTTGCCACTGATGACGCTATTAGGAAATTTCTGAGCCCATGGTATTCCCATAGCTCTATTTATACTGGAATCAAAGTTTAAGATTACAGCAAGTGGTATATAAGATCAGACCTTGTTTGTTTTGTTATTCAGTTTGCATTGACAATGACTGATGGGTGGCATGGGATGCTAAACAGCTCATTCATTATATAATACATAACGGTGATAACACTCAATAATAAGACTCGCTGAGTGTCGTTCCCATCACATTGAATCTCAACGATATCAATGTGTTTAGAGATACCATCAACCTTACAGATAGGAGGATTATTCATTATCATGTAGTGACCGTTTCAATAAGCTCTTATTTATCTATCTCGTGCATTATATCTCTTTTGCTTACAGATTGAGAATGGCCCGCACTTCTTCTTTCTCGGATCGGGCTGGCTTTGGCACTTTTTATGCGACGGCGTTATACGAATACGATATTTAAGTTTTTCATTGAGCGTGAGCCATAAATGATTCCTACGGGTGTAGATATACTTTCCTGAAAAACAAGAGACACTTCTAGAATTTGATGTACGAGGAAAACATGCTATCAAAAAGAGCACAGGTTGAATGCAGACCATTATGAAGGCTCCAGAAAGATTGGTTGCACAATTTAAGAAGATGAAGTCCATAGCCGTATACAAGTAACATTAGCATGCTACGGCTGTGGCTAATTGTTTCTTTTGGAAAGCAATACCCGCTTTAAGATAGATCATTGATTTGCATGTCATTAGACAAATCATGTTCTTTTCGACGTAATTTCTAGTTTACCTTGTCCAAACCAAAGAGCGTAGAATTACATACAAGAACAAACTCATCATCAAGCGTAATGGCACGTGCGTACGCTCCAGCATAAGGCGTTTAACATGAATTGTAGCTAAAGTTTGTACGAATGCTTAATACGGCCTTCTACTGTGGGAAAAGGCGCAAGTCTTTAGATTGCAGATACCTTCGCAAGCAGGAAGTAACTGCGGCCAGTTGGATACGAGATCCGTTTTTGGATAATATCCGGTAGAAACTGCACGCTTGCGGACAGCTTGGAAATGCGTTATATAAATTGTTGTAAGATGTAATTCCACGATTAAACCGATATATACCAACATCCTTTTTAATCCTGAAGCTAAAAACGGGTGTAATGTCCGATCAAAGCCTCTGTAGGAGAAGGTAAAATTGTGGAGAAACAAGGAAATGAAGCAAAATAGAGCTATAAGCTGGCCGGGCACCAAGTGTTAGTTCCTCTTATTACGATTTCCTTGCGTGGATCAAATAATTAAAACCGATTCACATGGGGAATCTTTTATTTAAAGGGTCAATGCTGAGACGGGAAGATCTATTTTGAACGCTCTTGCATGAATTCAAAACTTTCCTGGTCCTTTTTCTTGTACTTGTTGTTAGAAGAGACCAGCAGTTTGGTTAATTTTGACGGAACCTGTTCTCGGCGGCCTATGAACTCGCCAAACCAAAACCGCTAACCGTATATGCATTCTTGAGAAAACAGTCGTCTGGAAAAAGTATATGTGCGAACCAAAAATAGCCAATGTCGTACAGGAATCAAACGGAGAGCAGAGGCCCAAATAACGTTTGCCCTTGTAATCCAGTCGCGTGGCCGTCGGCTATACTTTTTATTCATCCTTGGCATGACAACGGGCGTAAGTAACAACAGCTAATGGCCGAATGGCCAACATAGTAACTAATTAAGCACGAAGTGCACCCAACAAGCTAAATAACAAAAGAATTGGATATAGCTTGGTTATTCTAATAATGTCGGATACGTTGAAAGGATGTGTAGCTGCTCTTTTATTCTCGGATATTTGCCAGCGACCTATCGGATAGGGTAAAGTCCTTCAACTTAGACTGAGAGGAGTTACGCCAACTGGGAGGTCGTGAGTTGGCCAAGGCGGACGATTCCTTGTAATCCGGTGTCGTCAGATAAACTACACTGCTGGGGCCATCCGATCCATGGAAGGTGGTGGAAGTTGGGTTGGTGAGACTGTAAAAGTGATTGGCAGGCTCTGCTACTGCGTACTTTCCGAATTCCTCGTTGTCTTCGAAGAACTGGGCGACTTTGGCACGCTCCTTCTTGCTCTGGTAATGCTGTAGGAGCCCAAGCAAAAGAAGAACCAATGCCACAAATACAAGCACAGAGACACCCACCACAGCCCAAAGCCATACCGGAATTGAATGGAACACATCCGGACCCTGAATACAGACGTCATTGTTGCTGCAAGTTTGTGACAAACACTCCCTGTCCTGCTGACAGTACGCCCCATTCGGTTTGGATGAGATACACTTCCAACTAGGCCCACAATAGGTTCCAACCGTGCAGTTGTCACGGATGATAGTTTGGGCTACAATGTTACCATCGGCGTCATACGATTCATAGTCCGTGCTACGTATACATACATCACGGGCTTAGCCAAAAATAAGATATGACAAGCAAGAGAGGCTTTTTTTTAAATACCTATCGTCACCGCAAATGCCACCTAATGGTGCACCTTTGATAAAACAGGTTGAATTCAGACATATGGCAGTTTTCCCGCCAACACATTCATCGTCTCGTTCCTTAGAAAGATACAAATCAATCAAGACGCGATGGTCCGTTGTTGAGAACTTACAATGTCACAGTGGCCACCCACACCAACTAAAGGTGTACATTTCGAACCATTATCTGGACAAAATGTGGTTGAATTGCATCGTGCAGGAAATGGATGGAGTTTGGTATCCCAGCTATTCCATCCCGAGTGAGCTTTTGAAAGGATCCAATGACTATGGTTGAATATACTTTACTTTGCTATATAGTCGCTGTTTGCACATTCCTTGTATTGACATGTACTAGTGCTGTAGCTGCAGTACAAATAGATGCTATTGCATGCATCCATATATTGCCAGGTAATTCTTTTCTTCCCAGATGCATGTTAATGACATAGGGCGTAATAGGTTTTTCCAATGTGTCTTACGTCGTATAATAACCCCCTGGCTGGCATCGTTCACCATATTTAAGTCCTAAGGCGGTTGTGATAAAGAAACAGGCCAATAGATTTGCTCGTAACAGGTACATAGTATGAAACAAAAAAAAAAAGAAGAAAGAAGATATGCACGACTCTTGGCGTATCGACTGAATAGTCGTGCTTTTTTCTGATTTCACAAAAAAGTTACGACCGTGTACCCGATACGACATGTAACACAAAAGATGGCTTTTTTCTTTTTTCCATTTTTGGGTCTTTTATTGGTTATGTTTTTTTTGTTCTATTCCAAGTCTACATGCGTAGCACCATCGTCTACAACTTCTAAAACTTTGTGTATGCATTCAATGCCATGTTTCTTGAATACTGCTTCAGCTGCAGTGGCAATCGCTTCAAAATTGTGCGTGGCCAAAGCCAAAATGGTCGGGCCGGCTCCTGACAAGCAAATGCCCAGCAGACCATCGTGTGTCTTCGGAGTGATTGTTGACAAGACTTCTGGAAGACCGGGGATCTGTTACAAAAAAAAGATATATTCATTAATAACATGAGCTGAAAATAGAATTAAATGCAAGAGAAAATAACACATTACCAAGACCTTGCGATAAGGTTGATGGACTTTATCTTGCATTGCGTTAAAGATGAGATCAGCATCTGGCGGCGACTGGCCCAAAGCAGTGGTCAACACAGCCAATCGTTGGAAGTTGAAAATCTTTGATTTGTTCCGTTTTTTAGTATAAGACGTATTTCTTAAAGTAAGTAGAGGAAAAGCCATACCATATCTGCCCGCTCGTAATGAGATGGCAATACTGCGCGAGCTTTTGCTGTGGCCACTTCAAACTGCGGGATAATAGCAATCGCCTTGATTTCTTTGGCCCACCCAAGTCGTACAAAGTGACCAATGCCGCGTGGCGGCGGTGGTACATTTTGCGACAATGCAATTTCAAGCAGAGATTCGGACGCTGGGACACCTTCCCAATCCTTGGGATCAAGCTCACGCAAGTAGGAGGCGACGAAACCACCCATCAAAGCAGCCGCTACGTTATCCGGATGGCGCTCGATCATCAGACAGTAGTCCAGTAACCGGTCTTTATCCATGTTCAATTGACCCAATGCGTTTCCGAGGAGAACACCAGCAACGACAGCAGCGCCAGAAGAACCAAGACCACGACCAAGTGGGATAGGGTTGTCGCAATGTATCTTGAGGGGTTGAGGAAGCTGAGAGATCCCGTTGGCCGAAAGCACGTAGAGAGCGGTCTTGGTAATCAAGTTATGCTCTGGAGTAAGTGGAACATCCTTGGCGCCTTCGCCCGAGTAGGTCATCTCGAATGGCTGTGTGCCTTTGCCGATCTCGACATCCAACGTCAGGTAGAGAGAGAGAGAGATGCCGAGTACATCGAAACCAGGACCAATGTTAGCCGTTGAGCAGGGCGCACGAATGCGAAAGCGCCGTGGTGAATTCAGCGCTGCTGTCATGTGTAAGAAAGGGAAAACAAGGTCTATGCCGAGATGGCACGATATGAGTCACGGTTTCTTTGGTTTGTCACCGATCAAATTGACTGTCACTTTTTCACCGACCTGAACAGAAGACCAATCAGCATTGAATCGGGCCTTATGGAGTTCCTTAATTGGTGGTTTGGCAGTTTGAAGTATTTTCATCCGTTTTAGCCGACAGAACTATTTGATCCCAAGGGACATATCATTCTGTCTGTTTGAACAGCCCTATCAAAACTGCAAATAATATTGGTATTCATGATCCGTTCCTGAAGTTCCCCTTATGCAAAGTACGATTTCGCACATGCGTCGCTATTGTATGCAGTGATAGCGGCCAGTAGGACACAGCCAATTAACTTTCTTGTAACTTCTGCTGATCTTTGAGAACGACCTTAAGCGCGTAAAAGAATGGTTAGGCCAATTTTAGTAATTGTACCAAGGCGTTGCTAATTCTTTACTAGTTTAGAGACGAACAAACAAACGATATCAAGATCAAGTCAAACAAGGTATCGCAACGATTATCAAAGCCGATAATTTGTTAAGCCTTTGTTCAAGTTAGCAACAAAGCATAGGCCAAGAGGAAGAGTCAATGCGCTAGATCGAGGAATCGAAGCGTTGTGGATACTATAAAAGGCAGCATTGTTGGCTCCCCAGCATCCCGTCTGTTGGCATCGTTATCAATGTTAAGCTTTTAAATGCTACATATATGATGTATAATTCTTAAAGCCATGACGACGAAAAGAAAACCGATGTTAGTAACCCAATTTTTACTTTATGAATTATATATCTGCTAAGTCAATGAGAGGAGGAAGGGAAATACGCGGCTGGGGGGAATATGGATAGTAAAAAAGCGAGATGATTCAACAGTTGGATGATATTGTAGTAAGGTGCGTAAAGGTCAGCAAACATATGCTTGATCGATCAAGTGCCAAAGCAACAAATAGCAATAACAACAGAAAACTATGTGTCATAGTTATTGATTGTTAACACTTAGAGGTCGCCCGTGGCACCGGTAAGATTAGAATGAGGAATAGCACATTGTACGATACAACAAGCAACTGGCACGATCCAGAATTTCCCATGCTGCCTGCATTCGTGTTACACGCACAGATTGCTAACTTATGAATATGAATACTACAAGTGCTTATACAACGCATATTTATTTATACATTGATACAGTCGTAGACACAAACAAAGAAAAAAAAAGAAAAAAAAAAGATAACCTAAGTATCTTTTTTTGGATTGTCGGCTAATCCACGGTGCTTTGGCTGAAGCGGCCACCTGATAATGATCAATGGCAGCGGAGGCGATGACGGGGTCTGCAACAACGGCTTCGCTTACGGAAGCAGGGTGGCTTCTCATGAGGGTAGTGTCCGTGATGTCGAAATCGAGAATGTTTCTCACGCCTTGTCTTATCCTTGTTCTGACTTTCATCGCTGTCGCTGTCACTGCTGCTGCCACTACTGTCGCTACTGCTGCTGCTGCTACTGGAATAGCCATCCTCGAAAGGGAAACCGCGCTTTGCCCACTTGCGGTGATGGAATCCTAACCTCTTTTTGTGATTACCATGGCCACAGCGTCGCTTCAGTAAACGATGACAATCACGTAGAAAGGGTGGACGGCATAGATCAAAATCTCGTGGACAGTGTCCAGGGAAACGGTGGCGACCATGATGGAATTTTTTTAATTTCTCGTGAGGATGTTGTTGCGAGTGTGCTACGTTGGTAGGATCTGTCGATGTTTCGGCTACGTCCGTATCCATTGGTGCCTTCTCTGTTGGAATCGATGGGCCCTGCTGATCTTCCATTGCGGCAGCTTCAACATCACCAGAAGGAGAATAGCCTGTGTCACCTAATGGGAAGCGAGGAATATATCCTTCTTTGGTACCATGACGACGATGGCAATGGCGATGACGACGATAAGGTGGATAAATTGGATCTTTGCACAATCGTGGAAGAGTATCTAGCCAGTTCTCAATGGCGTCGAGATCAATTTCTCTCTCGTTGGTTATTAGAGTTGTTGCCAAGTCGTTCATGGTACGAAACACCGCTGGATCGTCCATAAGCCCCTGATGCTTGTCGATCAGTTGCCCGAACTGCTCAAATCTTGCTGCAAATGATCTTTGTCGTCCAGCGATGTCATACAAATGCAGTTGTTCTGTCGTAGTATCAGCGATCAGTTGCGATAGTTCAGCGTTGCTGGAAATAGTAAGTAAATCTCGGTCGTTGTCATAGTAGTATAGCACAAGGGGAGAAGTGCTTTCGAGAGAAAATAAGGATCTTAGACGTGCGGACAATTCGTCCCAAGTGCTCTCTCGCGGTAGCTCCAGACGACGTGTATTATTGCCTATGGTTACTTTCAATGTTACTGACATTGCAGTCTTTGTTTGAAAAAAAAAGTCAAGCGTTGATCCGTAACGGATGCCATTCCTCCTTATATAGATTTCTTTGTCCGCTGCGGTCCATAGGTGATTCGTCCGACAATGCGCGCTCGTACATCAAACACACCTGATATGATAACGCATCGTTTGGATGTCTTACTGTGTCTTGATACAGTAGCCGAAAGAGCGCGCATGAAATGCGATCAAGAAGTGTTGTGTTTCATGCCTTTTCCGGATCAGCGCGCACATGAAGTCCTTGGCAAAGGAAATTTCCATAAAAGGAGTTTTCTGTTGCTGTGTGACCGTTATCATGAGCACATTTCATGAGAGAGTTTCTGTTAGGAATTATGCATTAACTGCACGGAGAGAGAGATAAGAAGAATACGAAGATTCTAGTATTGTGCAACTTTACTTAAAGTTACTGCAGATCCCAGTTATGTTGTCAATAGGGAGATATAATATTTCTCACGCAGAATAAGGAGAATAAAAGAGAAAAATGACGAGCCGGTTGCAGAGCATATAATGTTTAGATCTCAGCATGAAAACTTTCTGTGTTAAAGAAAAGCGAAGGCAAATAAAATAGTGGTATATTGGAAAATACAATGCTTATGTCCGTTTAGAGTTCGCTCGACAAACTACTCAAAGGAACATTGACGTAAATAGATGGATGTTTTGACTGTACAACAACAAGAAAAGAAAGGAAGGGACTGAATAATATTACACTACTTTTTTCTTCTTTAAGCATATGACCTATTTGTGTGGTTTTTGTGCGGTTGCACAATGCCAATTGATGTAGGTCTGAGCTTCTTTCCATTCCTGTGGCAAGTTGGCGATGTAGGTATTGTACTTCTCGGTGTTCATACCGGCTACACTGGATAGCCAGGCTTGGAGTGACCTAAGCAAAAACATGTGTTGGCTGGCAACACCAGCGGCAAAAGCCGAACATTTGGCTGTATTTCCTGCAGATGCATGACTTGAACCCCATCCGAGTGGAAGAGAGTGGAAACGACTTTCAACACGCCTAAATCCGTTGATCGCGAGAATAGAAGACAAACGGCGGGCAACATAGGGATCTTGTTGGCGCAGTGTCAATCCATATAACACTATGTACGAAAAGGAGAGAAATGTGATTAGTATAATTCTCACTAATGCAGGTTACACCCAACTCACATTTGTCATTCATAGAACACTCTAGTTTTTGACTACTCTGAGTTTCGATATCCTGAAGAAAAAGGAGAAAATGTAAATTGACGGCTGTGTACAGCAAGAATTCACTTACTGGTTCCATCAGTTCTAGCCAACCACCAGGTTTCAGAATACGTAGGTATTCTTTAACCAAAGGGCTCCACATGTACGCTAACAGATGCCAGTTCAGGTCTCTTTGGAAAATGAAATCCACACTATTGTCTGGAAATGGCAAAGGAAGCTGTGTAACATCGCATGTCCGGAAAAGGCAGTTCTTAGGTTTGATATCTCGAGGAAAGACGCTTTGGCAGTCAATGCCAATAAAGGTGGAATTTGGAAATTCCGTGCTCATCTCCATAGTCCATGTTCCTGGTCCACACCCGACATCCAGGACTACAGATCCTTTGTCCAAGGCCTGACGTACTGGTGCTGAAAAATCACCCTTAAACGCTGTACGTAAAATGTAATGCTGTGCTACGGTGCGGTCTTGCTCATTATGGTCCTGCGCAAGTACGCAAGGCCATTCTTGTGCATCGTACTTTTGGCTTTTGTAAAGCGTCGGCTGCGGCTGTGCCTCGATTTGCGATTTAATGGCGTTGTTGGCATCGTCAGAGGGAAGGAACATCAATGCGCGGGCGGGATCAGCGGTAGACGATAGCGAAGAGGATGTGCTTGCCGGAGAGAGCTTTGGCCGGGCTGGTGATGAAGGAATCGATGATGATCCGTGCATGCGCGGATCCGTGACAAATTTGTTTACACTATCGTTACTAGAGGGTCGTCTGCTTTGGGATTTTGTTGATAGAGCGGGTGAGGATGGCAGGGTAATACCCGACGAAATGCTAGATACGGTATTGATGGATGAGCTTAATGGAGATGGTAATGCCGGGATCTGTCCTTGTTGTGACTTGTTTAAAGATGGACAGCGGAGGGTAGACAAGGAAGGTGAATGCCGAACCCGATTAGGACAAGATGGTACCCATGGTGTCGGTTCGATCTCTGATAGCAACCATGGATGCAAATCCCCTGCAACAGGTCTTTTCCTCATCCATTTTTTGATAAATGACGGTGAATCACGCTGGGAAGGAAGGTGTACGGTAGAATGGTTGCAAAGCGTCATGATGATATTAGAGTACAGAACAAGGATTAATAAAAAGAAGGATAAATCCCCAGCGCACATGAGGGGTATATTTATTTTGTCAAGAAAAGTGCTCCTTTTTAATACAAAATCAGGGGCAGAATAATGAAAAAGAGATGAGGGAATAGATATGCGGTGCGGGAATCCGTAGTAATTTGAGGCGATGTGCCGTTGATCCAGACTCGCGACGCACATGCAAAATGGAAGTTGCCTAGAAAGGTAAGTATCAGCAACCCGTCCACCGACCCACAAGGTTGCTCAAATTTCCCACCTAGCTTTGGATAACCGTGCCTACCGCACTTTTATACTTTTATGGAACGGTTTAACTCGTTCAGACCCATAGGTCCGTGCCAAGTACTTGTGCTGCCTACTTTATTTTGGCCTATTTGTCAATTTCCAAATAACAAGGGACAAGATTCGTGTTACCAATGCTGATCGGCATCGCGCGAAATACTATCAGCGTGTGAGCTATGCAAAGCTACTCATTCTTCCATTCCTAAGGAATGCCGATTCATTGTGTAGCCGTAATGTTGACACCTAGAAGGCTGATGATCTCCGCTCTCACCTCCGTGTTCATCAGCCAAATAGAAGTGATTAATCAGCCCCCGCTCTATGCAAGCAGCCACACTTGTTTCCCAGGCGTTACGAATGAAATGCACTCCATCCCCTCCTCCCCCTTCATCTCTCCATCTCTCCATCTTTCTCTCTCACGATCATTAAGCACAGGGTAAATGTCTTCTTTTCTAATGTTGTAATGCATGAGATATAATCTGTACATGTTCTAATGTCTCCAAATCTTCAACTGCTTATCCTTGCCACCGCTAGCCACTTTATCTCCGCCAGGACTCCAGTCGACGGCGAAAACCTATTTGCAATTAAGATTCGCCTTTCTTCTCACATTGTTACACTAACCTCATCCAAATGCCCTGGCAAATCCATCTTAATTTTCATTTTCTTGATATCCCATATTTTCAGGGTGCTATCTTTGCTGCTGCTAATCAGCATGCGAGAATCGCTGGACCAACAAACTTGATATACTGATCCGACATGGCCACGAAGATTCCCAATGAATTTACCAGTCAAACCGTCCCATAACTTGACAGATGTGTCGAAAGACGCACTTGCAATCAATCTCCCGTCAGGCGAAAAGCTCACATGATTAACAAGCTTTTGATGGCCTGTCATGCGTGTGATTGGCTTTTTACTTTTCTCAGGTTCCCAGAACAACATTGTAAAGTCATCGGATCCTGAGACTAAGCGTTCGGGCTGGGATCCCTTAAAGGCCTTGTATCTAGCGAGAGCCGCTGCCTTGGCTAGGGTCTTGTGAATAATAAGTCACAGAGCTAGTAATACCAATTACCTTCTTCTTCTGTTGCGTGCTTTTTTCCGGTGTGGTCATAGGGTCCTGTACGAAGGACAAAATCGGTACTCAGCGCTAGGGTATTAACCTAGTAGGAAAGTTCAATCGCGCGAATAGCTTGTTAGCTAAATTTACCCAGTGCCCATGCCCCTGAAGAGTCTTCACCAATGTACCCTAATAATCCTATTAATATCTTCCATTCTCGAAAATTCTTACACAGACTTACACTCGAATTCCAGACTTTAATGGTTTTATCCTGTGATGCGGTATAGATCAAACCTTCACCACCCCACTTGACGCAGGTGACAGCAGCAGTATGTTGGGATATAGTCATGATGGCTCTTCGATGAGTTGTGTCCCATATACGCACAGTGTGATCTTTGGATGAACTTGCAAGTCTATTGGCCTTCGAATTCCTGGCAAATGTGTAAGTGCAACCATTTGGAATGCCTGATTTTGCGATGCTCACAAATGGTAAGGTTCCCATGACAAGCTGGTAATCCATTTTGTATGACCTCTTAAAGCATCTCCGATGGCTTTACCAGTTTTTGGGTCCCAGAGTCTCACCTATGCCTTATTATAACCCAATTGTCTTATTCCAAATTATCTTACAGTGTTATCCATGCTACCAGACGCGAGAGTTTTTCCATCCGGCGACCATGCGATGGACAAAACCCAGCTTGTGTGACCTGTAAAAGTTGAATAAGAAATGATATTTAATCAATCCCTTTACCTTTGAGCGTGTGATGAGGCGTTTCCGTGTTAAGATCCCATATCCGCACGGTTGCATCGCCTAATCATGCTATGAGATTTTCGTATCTAAGCGGGTTTTCTACAACTCACCAGATCCGGTCGCCAATTGATTTCCGTTGGGACTAAATGCCACAGATAACACAGCCTCAGTATGACCTACACAAACATTAACACCAGATCTGCGTAGCAAAAGGTTATCGTACCAGAGAGAGTAGATGTACAGCGTGACACAGCTCTTACACGGAACACAGCTTGTGGTTGGTAGACGATCGTAATTGTATCTTCTGTTGATTTATCTTTGCGATCGACCCATAGATTCTTCGTGATCTCTTCTTCGCCAACGTAAAACGAGTACGGTAAAGGATCTTCAGACTGTATGGGAGGTTAGCAATTGACAGTACTGATCGGATCAGGATTACCTGCTCCAATAGTTGATTCAACAGTAATTCTAACTGTTCTGGTGTGATATCTGCTGGAGCATTTAACGGGGGGCCAGTAACATCACCGTCGGCTGACTTGAGTTGAATCACAACTTTTTGTCCTTCTGGCATAGGCTCTACTGCTGCTGCTGCTGCTGCTGCTGCTTTCTTCTTTTGAAGTCTACTGGCCATAGTAGTGCAAGGAACTGCTTGGATCGAAGACTTTTTTTTGGGCAAAAATGTGTGCTGTGACTGGCAAGCCTTTCTCCATAAAAGGACCGTAGCTTGATGGTATAGAAGCAGTGCAAATTAGTAGACTGCAAAATATCTTCGATTGCCATTTGTATCTGCCGGCGAAAACTTGTATTTACTTATTCATTCAACGTGAGCAACTGACCGCGGCTTACTCAAACTACAAGGTTTTCTTATATAAAGTTCACGAAGTCGGTTTGTTGTTAGTCTCAATGGGACAACATATCCCTCTGTTTTCATTGGCATTCAAATCACCTCTTTGTTTATCCATTGAAGGTTTTCCTCTTTTGCTAGCTCGTTATAAAAAGTTCACTTTAAACTAAAGAAACACTTCATGCATAACGCGTATCTCTTTATTTGTAGATGCATGCATAATGAAAAACAGTTTATTTTACTACTGCCTGATCTACTTCTCTTTTTCACTTTTTAATTTAAAAAGATATGGGGAAAAGGTCGCTGTCGGGATGTACGACCTTTATAACACATTTTATAGAGTGTGGCCAGTCAAATTAGCTGATTTACAGAGTTAAACATGAGTACCCAGCGAATGCTGGGCACAGGCAATGCAAACAAGCCAAATGCTCGATGCACGAAGTGTGCTGTATCAATACAGCAGTAGAACCAGAGTACTAGACTTAAACCAAAGCTAGAGAAATAGTGGGCTGTCACTGTTATGGTCCATAAGAGTGCTCGAAAAAGTCTTCTCGTCCCGTCGTTCCATACCCAAGAATGAGCACTTCTGGCTTATGAAGAACAAGCCAATTATGTGTGCTCGTGTTTCGGGCACTGTGACCACTGTGGATGAGCTATTTGTTTCTTCTAACCAGGTAATCAATAATAAAATTACCGTGTCTTATTAAACATACTCGGTTTTCTCTCACTTTCGAATTCCATCTGCACGCTCTGAGATGCTTTTCTTCGTTATTCCCGATCTACAGGTTTCAACCGAGCTTTTCACAGGCTGATTGCATAATCATACGCCGTTTTTCTTTCTATGCTCAATGACAACAGCACTCCTTTTCCATCTTCAGACAAACATTGAATGCTTTTTATGGCAAATTTTTCTGTGTCATCATGGTAAACCGAGAACATCCGAATGTAGACGCACTTTTATATGATTCGTTATTTTGTGGGCAGTAGTTCCCCGCGCTTCCGATGTCTCATACAAATCCCATTTTCGATTCGATTTCCGGACCGACTCGGCGGTGTTTAAGATAATCTTCATCTGTTTGCCAAAAACAGAACACCGAATAGCATTGAATTTTTCTTCTTGTTTTTCGCACGATTGTCAAACTCAAATCTCTCTCCTATTGTTTATTCCGTATAATGGTTGGCTCATCTCGAACGCCACATACGGACGACACAACAGAAACCATCAATATGGAACATATGCGACCTCGACGTAGTATATCCCATTTCGATCAAAAGTCTTCCAAGACAGAGATCAAACAAGATATTGATGTCTACAGTGAATCCAGCGCTTCGATCCTTGCTGGAGAGGAGAAGACGACATTAAAGCGAGCTTTGAAAGCGCGTCATGTAACTGCTAATCCAGTCAAACAATGATATGCTGATGATTGTTTTTAGTTGACCATGATTTCTTTGGGTGGAACCATCGGAACAGGTCTCTTCTTAGCTTCTGGTGCATCTGTTTCGGCAGCAGGCCCAGGTGGTGCTCTGATCGCTTATGCTTTGATTGGTCTGATGGTCTTCTTTATGATGGAATGTCTTGGTGAAATGGTAACATTCAAATTTCGCGCCGGTTTCCAAAGCTGACACTGATTGTTTAGGCAACCTATCTTCCTATTTCCGGCAGTTTCAATAACTACGCGGGTAGATTTATTGATCCCGCAGTAGGATTTGCTTTAGGTTGGAACTATTGGTACAACTGGGCTGTGACCGTTGCCGTCGAATTGGTATAGGACACCTTGTCTTTTCTAGTTGTCACTAACAGCGATTCTGCCTTGTAGACCGCCGGTTCTATGGTGATGGGCTTTTGGTTACCTAATGTTCCCAGCTACGTCTGGTCCATTGTCTTCCTCGTTGTCATTCTTAGCTTAAATTTATTCTCCGTTAAAGGTTATGGTAAGAGGTTACTGTTGACACCGGTAGCACATCTGACGCATATGCTATTGTAGGAGAGGCTGAATACTGGTTTGCCTTGGTGAAGGTTCTTGCTGTCATTGTGTTTATCATCCTTGGCATTCTAGTAGACACTGCAGTACTTGGTGGTCACTATTATGGCGTAGACGTCTTTAATTATGGTGGTGTCCGTGGTCTCGGTGTCTTAAGTACATTTTTGACTGCTGGTTTTTCCTTCCAAGGAACAGAACTTATTGGTGTCGCTGCTGGAGAAAGCGAAAATCCTCGCAAGAACGTACCAAGAGCGATCAAACAGGTAACGGACCGCAACCTACTTTAACTGACTTATAATAATAACAATTTGTATAACAGGTTTTCTGGCGTATCTTGCTATTCTATATCTTTTCCATCCTCATCATTGGCTTAATCATTCCTTACGATGATCCTCAACTGCTGAAAAGCGATGTCAGCGATATTTCGGTATCTCCATTTACCCTTGTCTTTCAGAAAGCAGGCATTTACCCAGCCGCTCGTAAGTTTGACTAGCCACGTGAGTCATTTGTGATTTACCTGTTGATGGTTTTTAGACGTTATGAACGCTGTCATCCTTACTACTGTGCTATCTGCTGGAAATTCTGGTTTATACGCATCCAGTCGAACTTTATATGATCTTGCACAAGAAAACAAGGCGCCACGCTTCTTCCGCAAAGTCACTAACAATGGTATCCCGATTTATTGTGTATTGCTGACAGCTGTCATTGGTATGCTCGCATTTCTGACATCGCTGTTCAGCAAGGACATTGTGTATGCATGGTTGCTCAATATATCCGGTGTGGCCGGTTTCATCGCTTGGTTGGGTATTGCCGCATCCCACTACCGTTTCCGTAAAGCATATGTTGCACAAGGAAGGAAAGTAGAAGACTTGCCCTTCAAGGCGCGTCTCTTCCCTATTGGCCCAATATTCGCTTTTGGTGTATGCTCCTTTGTTCTTGTAGGTCAAGGTTATGAAGCTTGGTTTGCCACTCCCGTCAATGCTGCAGACATTATTGCAGCATACATTGGTATCCCGATCGTCCTGGCATTTTATCTTGGATACAAGTTTATCAAGGGAAGCAAGGTTATCCCTCTTATGGAAGTGGACTTGGATACTGGTCGTGAAGAGATTGTGAGGTATGCCTAGGATGACAAACATGACAATAAGGTTATCTGACTGATCTTATCACAGACATACAATTGAAATGGAGGACCGTAAACATCGTGATCCTTTGGAAGGCGTCAGCATGTTCAAGCCTGCTACATGGAAACGGATACCATCTAATTTACGTTCCTGGAGAGATGCATTCCATAATTAGAACTCACCTGCTTATACATCAACTTCATCTGTACATATTGAAAATCAGTATCCGCTGGATTTTTTACGTCATTATAATTAAGTTAATCTAGACTTTGCACATTGTCAGTAACCATCAGTGACACAAGTAAAACATCAATACCACCTATTGACTAGAACAGCATACTCACCTAAATCTGTTATACAATAACGTTGTCATTGCTATTTGTTATGTATGGTACAGCGGATGGCATAAGCTTGCGTACTCGGTTTAACTTTTGACTACATGGTGCCATGAACACTGTACCGGTCCATAGCATCGATGGCTACAACATTGGCCTACAAACCCAAAAAATGTATCCATGACAGCACTATAGCATTTCCAAATATGTTAAGGAGTAGATCGTTTTCCCTACAATTAAAATGTGCGTTAGAAATATTCCGTTTCGCCAGAGCATTTTCTTGCAGAGAAAGAAATCACGATCAAACCTCTAAAACAGCCAGGCCCGTGCTGCCCCAATAGTTTTTAAGTTAGGGTAGGACGATGGGTAGCACCCATTCAGCATCTGAAATTCATACAGTGGATAAGTTCAAGAAGGTTGTCGCACATGATCCCGAAAGCCTTCCTAACTTTGGTGAGGAGACCAAAAACTGGGTGAGCCTGAGTAAGGCGGGAAATCGACGTGATTTCCTCTCCTCTTCCCCAAAAATGGTGATGTTTCAATCCCCACATCCAGGAATAAACTAAGAGCTTAATTAGCCAGTTTAAACTGCAAGCCTAGAGAGCACCAAGCCTTTGCTTGCATGTACCAGTACAGCATGCGGTATCCAATCATTAGATAGAATTTACCTTTCTTTCCCCTGGACACGTCATTGTATTGTTATATAAGACATTGGAGGCATATTGCCATCACATGGTCCTTGAATGCATGTGACCCCACCCGTGCGACACTTTAAACAAACTAAAATGCATCAATATCCCCAAACAACCTTTTGCTTCTGTCTTCTTCGACCGTCAATACACCGTATCTTAAACTCCTTCTCTTTAATTTGATGGTTGTAAAGATTGATTCTTCTCAGCTCACGGTATCAAGACAATCAATCGATGAATCGTCCGAAACTGTATTACCTGAACATATTGCCAGCTGTATTACATTCACGTCGCTAGCCGCTCGTCTTTCACTGCGATGCTCGTCGTTGTTGATTGAGGCTATATTTGAAGCAGCCAAGTATGGAACTAGCGTTTCGCTTGGAATGCCAAAACAAGTCTTGACCAACGCACTAAGCGTCGGGGGAAGATCGGAAAGTCCCAGTTTCAAAGACGTTCAGATCAAGTAAATAAATTAGCCTATGTTAAATAATATCGCATTTAACACTGTGGTTTCCCTTTACTTCCATTATCTAGAGGATTATTGCAAGTGTTAGAAAAATATACCACGTTGGGCATTTACGTTGTGCATAGTACATTTTCTCTGGCTGAGCTTTTCGCCATTGCAGGTTTGCAGCTGACAGCTAAAGCAATTAAAAATGGTCTACAGGTACCGATACATACCCACGAATACAAGGGACTATGTCTCTTGGAAAGAATGGATTGTTTTTCTTTCCAAAAAGACTGGCACCCTGTTTATGGTTCTTAAATTTAACGCATGTGATTAAGGGCGCTGAGGAATCTGTACGCCTCATTGACGGCATCTTCGGTTCTAACCAAACATCCCGTGCAATTGCTGCTATAGTGACACTTGTTCACCGTGAGATAATGCACGATCCAGAGTTTGAACTGGCCAAGATTGGCAAACTCGCTATCCTGGCTGGCTTGACAAAGGCCTTAACGGCGTTCGCTATGTTGCAGAATGTGACATACAAGCGAATGATGAAACAAGTAAAAATAACTGTTCTATGGCAAGGCTTCGTCACTGAAGAAGCACAACCGTCTTGTCAAGCAAAAGAAGCAGTAAAGCGAGCCAGTGCGCCGCAACTCGATGTTAACCATGACAAGATCATACGTGAAATGGAAGAGATCATAGCAAGCCAAAAACGCAGAAACAGTGGTGAAAGCACTATCAAACACACCGCTCCCTTCAGACTTCCCCCTGAAATACTGGAGAGAAGTAGAGCTATGACATACATGTCATCCAAATCTTTGACAGTTGCATTAACGGACGACAACAGGGGGGCATCAAGTAGCGCCGACGATCTGTCCTTCGAACTTGAAAAGGAAAATCAACAGAACGATGAAAACGCCATCAGTAACAGTAACGACAATAACACCATGCAACCGGAAACGATCGGTCCAACGAGTAAGATGAACACTAATATTTGCCAGGATTCCGAACAAACCGTCTAAATAGAGCTCACCCATTGGCAAATCGACTGTATCGATGCAAATGAAAAAGATACCCCTTCAAGCGTTGTTGTTTACCGTGGACCAGTTACGGATCTGACGCATACCTTTTCTGGATATACAAAAACACCCTTGACGATGATGTATACACGGAATAGTCTTCGGTTGGACAACAATCAATGTCAGTTTCCAAGGGATCATATTGTCAGCAACATTTCTCGCTTCATGCGTTATTCCAGTGCAGCCTATGGAGAGTCCTTCATGCGTATACTCGGCATTGGAAATATACCCGACAACCTATCCTCTACCTCTCATCCTCATCATCCTAATCATCGTGCATTTGCGCATCATACCAGCATATCTGTGAATGACATTCTGCTTTCAAGTTATACTGATTATTCTGTTTTTGATATGAATCACCCATCCATCCATGCACTGGTTCATTACATCGCTGTGGACCATACAAGCAAGTCCGTTGTGCTAACATGCCGCGGAACGCTTGGTCTCAGTGATGTTCTCACTGATCTAACGTGCGGCTATACAGAATTCCCACTGCCGACCGACAATACCAGGGTTTACAAAGCTCACAGTGGCATGCTCAATGCTGCAAAGCTACTTGCGGAGAAATCCGGGAAAGTTTATCAAGCCATTTCTGAAGGATTGAGACGCTTTCCTGGCTACGGTCTTGTACTCTGCGGTCACTCACTTGGAGCGGGTGTAGCAAGTCTCTTGGGCGTCCTATGGAGCGAAGAGACCCTTCAATTAACAGGAAGTAGCCGATTCGTAACTTCCGTTTGCTCAGGGTTACCCACTGGTCGACCAATTCACTGCTATGCTTATGCTCCTCCCTGCTGTATGTCCTTGGAGCTAAGCGAGTATTGTGGACGAGGATTGACTACCAGCATAGTCCACGGTTACGATGTTGTTAGCAGCCTGAGTATCGGTCTCCTCAAGGATTTCAAGAATGTGGCTAT
Organism: Apophysomyces variabilis; assembly: GCA_002749535.1. Lineage (NCBI taxonomy): Eukaryota > Fungi > Mucoromycota > Mucoromycetes > Mucorales > Mucoraceae > Apophysomyces > Apophysomyces variabilis. Next base: position 819,090 of record MZZL01000406.1, on the reverse strand, counting down.
GAGCTTACACAGAGAAAGCAATATCACCGATGAGATCGTAGGAAAGATCATTGGTCGATATCATCGACATACGACCATAACAACGGAGAAAGGCGAAGATGATTCTGGCACGCCAAGCGAAGATGAGCAATGGTTTTGGGCATTGATTAAGACAATGCGTGCGGACATGTGTGCAGATAAACTATACCCTCCTAGCACTATTTACCACATCGAGTCCGTGTTACAACCTAGTAACAGTACACAAACGTCAAAGATACATAAGGTTACATTCAGCCGATGTGACGACGTTCAGGCGAGATTCTCGGAGATCGTGTTCTCTAGAACCATGTTTATGGATCACTCTCCGAATATGTACGAAGATGTTATTGGAAGACTGCGGCAAGGCTACTTTGGTGAAACGAATAACAATAAAAGTTAGCGGACTGGTTGTTTCCATACTCTCCATGAGCAGACACTGTAAATGACGCTAGCAAGATCCTTGGAGGATTATTCAACGGAGCTTGTTTTCTTCCATTCTGCCTTCGTATCAGTCATAGTAGTTTGGATGAGCATGCACTTTTTGATGAGTACATAGCTTATTATCGGCAAATGGACAGTCTGTATATTGTCGACTGTTTCATGCTGGATTGAAACTAACATATATTTTACAAGTGTAAACAGACTAATGCATTACCACATATAGTGTTTTTTTTCGTAGCAGGTGCTTGATGTATACACCAGCAAGACTTTGCCATGGTTGCATAGTTCGTATGGCTTTAATTCAGAGGTTATTAATCAATGAGTTGGTTCACTCAGTGGAGTATTGTGATAGACTTATATACGATACTCTTCTTCTCGATGCTTATTACGCGGTTGAAGAAGCGCCATAACCATGGGTTACATTCAAGTATTTCTGTCCGAAGAGGAATAAGCGGCTAAGGTTCTTTCTTGGAAACAGCTAACGAAATCTTAGCAATTATCGAGAAAATGTGGATGGTTTAGCGTTTTTCTTTTAATGATGGTCTACCGAACAAAATCATGCTTGCCGTGCAGCAATCATATCCCGTAGTATATGTCGAAGATATGTTTTATAAATGCCTATTGCACTGGGTACTTCCCTGGTACACACCACGCCATTCTGCTCGGCTTCCATCTGCTTGTTATGCCACAAATCCAGCTGTCGGAAGAATTCCTGGTGCACATACGCCAATGTCTCTTGTATCACAGGGAAGAGTGGCACGTTCCACACATCTGCATTTTGTTGACTTTTGACTACAATAATATTGTCTCGCTGTTCGGATGGCCACATTCGAGTTTCATCGTCGAGAATCAGCGGAAGCGTGAATGCTGAGCCTAATGATCCATCTTTGATTGCGCAGAATGAGTATAATGCTAGCAGGTCTTTCGGAGGGCGACTGGGGTCTGGAGAGCGTTTAATGTAATCATGTTCACTTCTTGCGGAATATAAAATGCCACGAATACAATTTCGTTGTGGGTCCAAAACACTGACCACGTTATCTACATAATTCTGATCACTGTATTTAAGTTAGTCTCTATAGTCTCATGGGACAGCAGCATACCCAAGAGAACAAACGGAAATATCATAATAGTTTTGTGCCCATTCCAGGAAATCATGTACCCGATTTGTTAACACTACTCTTTTGCCATCTTTTAGGACAGCCACCCGATTCTCATCTAACAAAATCAGCGTCAAGGATGCAGGCCGAATCTACCTATCACTTACATTTGCGAACATCACCCTCAGGTACAAATCGATCATTGCCTTCACCAATCATACGGACCAAGGTATCGTCAAGATCAAGCACAAGGGGAAGTTTACGTTGCCATAAAAGCTCTTCCATCGATTCTTTAACAATGCGAATCATGTCATCATGCTTACAAAGGTATCCAAATAGCCACCTTTTGTTTTTAAATAAGTATGAACGCACGAGACTGAATAAAATGGCTTACGCTTACATTTTATCTCGTGAAGGCTTCAAATGCAACTCCCATAATTCCCCTTCTTCACCAGTGCGTAAGACGATGTATGCACTCTATGATCAGATTTTTAACATTGGCATTATCTAAGCGCTCATTACCTTTCTCATTCCGTACAGGTCCTCAAACCATGGATGATCAGGGTATTGAAAAACAAAGTTATGCTGAATACACCGTTTTGCCATTACCACGAAGAATCCTCGTGGGTAAGCACCCTGAATCTCGTATTTATCCTCCAACATCAATTTTGGTTCTTCACCGCGGTACATTATCTCGTGAGTATTGAGAGGCACATCTTCGGGAGGCAAAACGCTTTGTTCCGATCTGTTCCTTTTGACCGGCAGAGGTTGATCTTTGATAACTAGCTTTAATGATAATTTTGGTCTCCAACTACTAGGATCGGACACCAGATCTGGACCCAAACGTGGACATGACGATGTGGGTGTGGTCGCTGATGGAATGCATTGTGAGGAGAGACAAGCGCTGTGGGTGACATGTACCTTTGATTTGTGCGGTTTTCCGTTTTGAGTCCTTTGCGACAGCGATCTGTAATGCAGCTGAGAGCTTTAAAGTGGTCTAATACGTGGTTTTCGTCAACACCAGAAAACAATACATCGGACTGTTGCCTACGCCTTTGTCTCTAGCGGGATTGCTTTGCATGATAGTCATGATTTCAGACAGGTTACTTGTAGCGTTCGAACTGTGACGCTCCATTTTTAAGAAGGCGGCAAAATGGAAGGTCGGATTTTTCGCACTTGTAAAGAAAAAAAAAAGATCGCACGTTCCATGCACAGCAATTCAGATTAAATAACCCATTAGTAACGTATTTCTCCTCTATCATTACGCTTAAAAAGAAGTTTTAAACTTTATTGCGTGTTTTGTGTCCTTGGATGTCTAGTTTATAAGCGTGGCACATCTGAACTCGGTCCTTCTCTGTTAACCCCCCCTACCCCCAACCCCCAGAAAAAAAAAAGAAAAAAGAAAAGATGCTGCATAAGCACCTTATATGAACTTTACTAGGCGTTTTGGTTTGACACTTCTAGCAGGTGTACATCGCAAGCGTTTGATGCCATAAAAGTCCATGAAAGTTTACTGTAGCATTTCTCATTCGGTGTGGTGCAAATAACGCGGGCTCCTTTTCTAGTTTCCCGGATTGCGATTTCATTGTCCGTGATCTGCCGGACGTGACACACCTGCAAGTTACCAAGTTTCTGTAATCTGGAAACGGCTTTCGGTTATGATCACTCTTTTGCATGCGAAAGTAAAACTTCTTCATTTTCCACGATCTCACTTGCCTCACGTTACCCATGCTATTATAAAAGCATGTTTCTTCCATGACACGAAGGAGTAAGTTTAACCGATTTCAATACTCGGTACATTTACACGAACTTGACAGCGAACGTTACTTCTTTTCGTTGACCGAAAATGCTTATGAAATATCCATTGTGGCTAATCAAGAAGCTATCGATAACGATTTCATGCCAATATTATTGGCTTGCCAATGCCCTGGTTTGGCGGTTTCGTCCGATTTGTATAGGATCTTACAAGTCGACGATGAAGGGGGCCAAGGTAAAGCAAAGTTAGATAAGCACGTGAAAGCAAATGCAACCTGACATTGGCACAGACTCCAGCGGGAAGCGGATAAGCGATCTATCGGGCCCATTGGCTCAAGGAAGATTTTCAATTTTTTACATGTCCACCTACCAAACCGACTTTGTCCTTGTAAGTTTATATCCATTTCCATCGGAACTGTTTTTAATGATACGTAATAGATCAAAGAACGTCGTCTGCGTCGAGCTGTGCAGTTATTGCAAGAGCACGGGTTTAAATTTGATGAAGATTCTTTAGCAAGTGGAATTGAAGACACATTGAAGCAGCCAATACCGGAGCAAAGCAATAATGACTCGGATCCGGATGAGTTATTTAACGTGCTACAAAGTGAAATGCGTTGTGTGGGTCTGAACCCACATTATAGGTCAGCATGGGCTATGACGTTACTTAAGGTCTTAGCGTATCCGGAACTGGTTATTGACAATTACTCGTAAGTTTACAAATAACAACGGAATAATTCACGTTAACTTCATTGCCTGCTCGCAAGATCCGAAAATACGAGATTCTTTTCTTATACAGCTAGCAGCGAAGGCATTTCTCTGATAACGGATCACCGCTTTCTTGCGGAATTTGAACAAGATGTGATCTTCCAGGAAGAAGATTCGGCATCTCTACGCGTGATACAAGTGAATTTAGCTGGTTCTAATCTTGACAGATGCGGTATTGTTCGATCAATTTCTCATCCTTTGGTCACGGAAGCTCATATCAACCTACTGTATCTGAGCACTTTCAAGAGCGCCAATATACTGGTAAAGTTGTGGTTAGCGACGTCTATCATATGTATTCATACTTCTGTCTAGGTACCTGCCGCTGATCTGGAAAAGGCCCGAGAAGTCATGGCAACTGACTTAGTCACCATGAGAGACATGTTGTCCGAAATGATTTTGGAGCCACGCTAAATTCTGTACACACTTGGATTCAATACATTATAGCCAGAATAATTTAAACGATTGCTTGTAATTATTCTACAAATAGATGTCAATGGAACTTTTCTTGACAAATAAATCTCGTCATGTATAGTATGATAGATATATAACGTGGCCCTTTACTAGAAGTATAGCCCTTGCCATCAAATTCAACCTTGTCTTTGTTGATCATTCCTGTTCAATTAGCATGTTTGGCTCCTTTGTTTGTAAGAGTCTACAATCTGCAGCCTGCCTGAAGAAGAATATAAGGTTGGTATTTCTTCAGAATAGGCCGATGAATCACTAGGCAAAATTACCCCGTTTTAAACGAGCTTTCCGTCATACTACTTTATATGTCTCATTAAGATTGACAGACCGATAATTCACTGCCCGACAATCTTAAGCTGAACAGAAGCTCGTAACATAGCAAATACAGCATCAACGCCAGATGGTAATAAAGTTCGTCTTTCGTTTAATACATGAATATTCCTTTTTATATGTTCTCGACAAACCGAAATTAAACATAGTGCCTATTTTTATGTTCTAGAATAGCAAGCTAATACCATTTTCCGGGAGTCATTTCCTTCCTCTTGGGCCGAGTAGGTATTGTAGATTCTCGGATACCATAGGTTTCAATAATTTCCTATATGGATCGTTCACTATACAGCATTTAAAAGTTACAGAGCACATACCTTCCAAAGAGCCATGTCTAGATTCATTATGACCTGCTTCTTTCGAAGATTGTCTGCAAGCTCCTCTGTTAAAGGTGGTGCTCGGGTAGCTTGACAGATGTTGTTAATTCCGATCGGGATGCTTCGCAACTAATTTACCTAGAATTGGTTGACCGCTGGAATCATCGATTTCGGCTACAGCATTTCGTATTAAGAATGAGACATAGAACATATTCTCAGCTGTTTGCGAAAATGATTCCGGGTTGGTGATGAACTCAAAGTAATTTACAGGCCCTCGTTCGTCCAAGATACGATAAATCTGATTCACGTTGTTGGACGTCTCATTTTCCTGCTGTTGCAGATCGGATTCTTGAAGCTAAAATACCGTCAGATCTTTCGGTTATTAAGCACTCAGGCTTCACCAACTTTAGTCGGCTGTACTAAATCTTCTTTATTCTTCACTAATCGAACTTGTTTCGTAACCTTGCGCTGCTTTTTCTCGACAGACAATGGCCCAAGCCTTTTATCTTAAGATCAGTCGCTGAGTAAGGGTCCAAATATCTTACATGAAATCGATCGAATGCGCAGCTCTACCGAATGCGACTGCCTTTAAACCAATCTTTTTCCAATCCAAATCCGGTTCTTGATCGGATCGGCTACGTTCACGCTCAGTCACCTCTGCACTTCGACCATATGTTATAATTTTCGAGACAAATTCGTCGACATTAAATACTTGATTATCTAAGCGTAAATTGCGCGCTTTCTGGGTGCCAAGATCTGCGGATAGCACTAGCAACTTTGAATCCAAAGTAGCTTCCTGGGTATTTCGCACTAACAAACAGTAGGTAAGACAAAAAACCATCTATCTTGTAGTGGATTACCTCTGGCGTACAAAACATTAGCTTTTTCCAACGTATCAATGAGACCGTTATTGCCGACGTGAGTATAGTTTCGCCGATTTTCTGGTGAATATGTCAGTGTCGTTTCACCTCAGGTTGTCGCGAAGGGTACCTTCTGTCTTTGTAATCAGTTTGCGATAAGATTGACGTAACTGACGGCGTTCTTCTTTGTCCTGAGATGGATCATACGCTGATCGATCGGTTTCTTGATCTAAATGCTGAGTTAAGGTAGCATAGGCGTCGTCTACGGCCATGTCGTCTTCCTCTTCCTCTTCCTCTTCCTCAAGCTGATCCTCATCGGAGGCAGTATCGTTATCCATATCGACATTATCGTCTGCTTGGGGCCGGTTTGAAGGGTCGTCGATGGCGGACATCGTTGTGTATCCAAAACGGACGTGAACATCAAAGCAGGAAGTGCACTCGACGTCACTTGACGTGTTCCGAGTTTTGATTGGCTCTCAAAGCATCCATTTTTTGAACAAACAAGCAAATTTTTGTATTTTTCTTTATTGCGACATACAGCAACCCACTTGCGCCAGCAAACAAAGAACTTCACCAGACTTTGCTTTCAATATCCAGACCCTCCCCTCAAAATAAGACTGTGCATTGAACAATGACGACTAATATGAACTTCGGTCCTGAATGGTAAGGTCTATCAAAGATCATCTTGCCTATGGCGTTGACGTTTCATAGGATGCGCGGCAACTTCCCTAAGCGTTCCAATACCTTAGAATCCCAAACATCGATGCGCTCGATGCTTCCAACTAATTCCTATTCATCTGGAACTGGTTATGCTCAAACCGAATCCTTCGGCAATCGGGAACAAACCATGCTCTTCTCATCAACTGCCACTGAAGAACCGGCTGATACAAATACTTTCAAGTATTCCAAAGAATTTATGCTTAGTTTATATAAGCCAAGTGAACTACCCGTCGACTTTGAGAGACATGAATATGCCGCAGTCGAAGAAAGTCTAGGGCCCCTCGCTTTCGAAGAACTGTCGGAGACCGAGAAAAAGGTAAAGCGATCAATTCGGTCGTTTTACAGTGACTTAGTATTTCGAGCAGCTGCTTGCAGGCCCCGTACACTCGGATGTATCACGTCGTATTATATCCAATTCGGACAAAAATGAACGTGGCGAAAGAACCAACGTGCAAAGAAACCATCGTGATATGTATAGCAGTCCCATGCATAGTCCAGCGTCCGAAAACGCACCACTTACCCCAGGACGAATGAATATGACACGTTCTAAAGGTAGGAACTTGTGAAGGTAGGGTCAGTTGTTTATCATATTTAGGCCGTGTGGGAGACTATTTCGCAAGGGATCGAGACCACTATGGCAAGCGAAACGAAAATGGTAATCATAACAACCGATTTCTTTTTTCTCTCTTAACACGTCATATAGAAACAATGAAACGATGGGAATCGCATTCTTCAATTGATCAGAACCCAGATACTCCTTCACCTAACAAGTCGGCGGATGGCGAGTCGGAAGAACCAGCTTGGGGAGGAGTGAACAGAGATACGTTAGGATCATTCGACAGCAACGGAGTGTTCCGACTTGGTAGTGCGACTGGAACTGGTGATTCACTGGAAGAACCTAAACCTTACAGGGAATGGCACAACGAAGAAGCAGGAAGAGGGAAAAACTTCCGTCATCAAAGTGATGAAGTACCTAAAGAGGTCTTTAACAATCAGTTTAAGAGTGCAACAGACCACAGCTCTTCTGCTTTCTCCGGTGCTCTAGATCAATCACTGTCATCGAACATGTTCGGCTCCAACGCTGATTTGGGTAGTGGCGTTGCCTCTTCAGCTATATTCGGAGGTGGCCTGCCAAACTCTGACAGTGCACCCAGAAAACCTGTTGATCGTTACAAGTGGTTTTACCGAGATCCATCTGGGAATATTCAAGGTCCATTTGAAGCTCAGGAGATGCAAGAATGGTACAAAGCTGGCTTCTTCTCTGCCACATTGTTGGTGAAACGTGAGGATGAGGCTCGATTTGAACCTTTGGCTTCTCTGATTCGCATGGTGGGTAACGAAGATCAGCCTTTCTTGGTACCTTACCCACAAGCTGCTACTGGAGCATCCACTGTCAACCCGCGCCACGAGCTCAGTGGCGCTCTGCCGTCGCATACAAGAGGCATTACTGATTCGTTCGGTCGTGGACCTTCGTCGGCTAGTACAATGTTTGGAAGCGCAGCAGCACTAGATTCTCCTAGTGCCAATCTTTTTGGAGCAGTATCAGCTGGAGGAGACGCATCAGCTGGTTACGGTAGCAAATACCATCCATTCGGTGGCATTAGCGGCATCTCATCCAGCTTCCTGAATCAACCAATGAGTCCCAACCCAACCACTCCTCAAGGTCCCTCCGTACTCCAAGGTCATTTCAATTCGTTTGGATCCTCATTGCTAGGTACTCGAGAAGGTGTCTCACCCTGGGGTGAAGTCCCGCGCACCCCATCATGGCTAGCGAACAATCAGAACGACGTGTTCGCATCGTCGAATCTAGGAATGTCACCTTTGCTCCAGCGTCAACAGCAACAGCAACAGCAGCCAACTATGAGTCCTCTGTTTGCTTCCAACATGGGCAGCAACAGTGGCTTGCTTGATTATCAACGAGCGATGAATGACCAACTGGAGCAACATCAGCACTACATGCAACTTCTGCAGCAAAAACAACAGCAACATTTGCAATTCCAACAACAGCTCCAACAGCAACAGCTTCAACAGCAACAACTACAGCACCAACAGCAGCAGACTGAATATTCGAGCCCCATGCTGCAAACGCAACAACTGGATTTGCAGCAAAACGCGTTCAAAAAACAGGTTCAGTCACTCGAACAGCCTAGTGCAGTTTCGCCAGTAGTCCGAGCTGCTAATGCGAACGCTTTGGGCGGATGGGGCTCTGTACCAGGTACACCTCTGGGCACAGACGCACCTTCAAGCCCGTGGGGATCTATTGTTGCTCCCGCTATCCCATCGAAAGTATCTGAAGAACTCAGCTCCAAAGCTCCTGGTGCTCAATCCCCTCGTGCGCCATCGTCTCCTCAAGTCAAATACCAGCCTACTTCTCAACAAAAGGCAGCTACTACTGAAAAAGATCAGGATAGTACACAGACAGATGGCATTGTTCAATCTATTGCCAACATTAACATAGAAGATAATAATGACGACTGGAAGACACCTGTAGCGTCGCCAGCAACCAAGCAACAAACTCCTCCAAAGAAAATGACTACGTCCCCAACCATCAGTTTCCCTGCAGTTAAACCTGTATCATTGAGAGAAATTCAAGCAGAGGAAATGCGCAAGCAGGAGGAAATGAAGCAGAAAGCGAAAGCTGCAAATGTTACCCATGCTCCAGCCACAGTGTCTACCGAAAGTGTCCCACCTAAAGCCGCAGGTTGGAATAGCGCACCATGGGCTCGGGAATCTGTTGCCAAAGGGCCTTCTTTGCGAGAGATCCAGGAATTGGAGGCAAAAGAGGCTGAGATCAGAAAGGAGGCTGAGAGACAAGCCGCTGAATCTACAATCCAACAGGGAAGCCACACTAACACTAGTCCTTCCACAAACTTGTCGTGGGGTGTTGTCGTCCCTCCTAAGGCATCCACTACCAATGGTACTTCTGTCAGCAGCTCTTCCTCTTCGATATCACCTGCTTGGGGCGCAACATCAGCGCCAAAGAAAACACTTCGTGAAATTCAGCAAGAAGAAGAAGAAGCGTTGAAGAAGAAAGCAAAGGCTCAGCAAGCTTCGCTTATGACATCAAACCTCGGAGCTACCCCCTCTACTGCGAAAGGTTACGCAGGTGTGGCTGGCACTGCAAAGGTAAATGGATGTTTATTTTCTATAAGCAATCTAATAGTTTGCCCGCTCTCCAGATTTCAAGTCAAAATACTGGCGGTGCATGGACCACTGTGACAAGTAATCGTTCTACTGCCAAGGTCGTTGCATCTTCTACGACTTCTTCTATCACTACTGCCGCTCAAAGTGCTACAGCCCGTTCATCTCAGTCAAATGGGTCTGCTGCGTTAGCCTCTACTCCATCGCAACCCGCAGCTAGCCGAAGAGTAGACAATGAGCAGAAATCGCCGAGCGATGACTTCTGCCGTTGGTGCAAACAGACCCTCCGTGGTCTGAATGCAGGTGTAAATGGTGAGCGTTATGTTCTAATGTAATAATCAACTAATCCGTTTCTTTCAGCTGATGAAATCCTCCAAATGCTTCTTTCGTTTCCACTGGACGGCAGCTCCGCTGAGATTATTCAAGATATCATCTATGCCAACTCTACATCGATGGATGGCCGCCGTTTCGCTGAAGAATTTATGAAGCGACGCAAAGCTGATCTTGCTGGAAAATTGAATGTCACCGTCCCATTAGGTTCCGCTGTGGAAGACGATAGCTTCACTGTCGTAACTAAGAAAGGCAAGAAAAAGCAGCAGGCTTAAAATCTTAGTTCCCTTTTCCATTTCCATGTGAGTTCCAATAGGGACTCGTTAGTTTACATTTATCTCTGCCACATTAATGTGTAAGACAGCCTTGAAGCATCACAGCATTCACTTAGTTTGAGAAAGACGGTTTGTACATGATTTTACTCTGAAGTATATGGAATTGAATACAAAAATGGACCTTGCCATGTGTTACTGAGAAGAACAAAGTTTCATCCAACTTCAAGTTTAGACACTTGAGGGTGGCACAAATATACAATATATTTTGTAAATACAGTACGATGACAGGCATTCAGAGGTCTCTTGGGCTTTGTACCCGGATGTTTATTGGTGAAATGACGAAGTACTCACAGTTATGGACAACCATTGGCCGTGTCATTATAACCCCGAATTCATATTCTTTTGTAATAAAGCTGCAGATCACGTATCTTAGGTTACAGCAAACTTGTTCGAGATAATGCACAAATATGAATAAATTGATACCAGTGTCTCATAGAGTGTGGGTGTATCGGAGGTCTAAACTTGGAAAATCTGCCCTGAAACGAGGTTTCACAGGATGAGCATAACCCATTCATGACGCGATAGCATAACATATCAAACCGTACAGCGTTTCCAAATCAAGTTATTGCCTATGCTAACTTTACTTGTCTCTTATTGTTGCACTATTAATTCACGTGAAATCTGAAATGTTTAAGGCTCAAAGACCAATCTCAGCAATATATTTGATAGCTTTAACATTAATCCTACAACGCATAGATTGATAGGTATTTGGATCTATGCTGTAAGTTTCTTTAGTAGTTGTTAGCTGTTGATATTTTAAATCACACTTATCTGCTTGACTCCTAACATTGCTTATTTTACGTGAAGCAATAAGGCCATGGTGTTGGAAAGAAACGCGAAGTTCTTTCTTCAGCGCGTGGCAACTATGGATCAAGGACATACAATGAAAAATGCTCGTCATTGCTGCACCCTGCTTTCTACAGGATCAGGAATTCTGGAACTATGCGACCGACACATTGATCAAGCAGGTATTACCTTAAAAAATTACGTCGAAAACAATGCGCAATTTATGATGGCGGTATGTTGGCATAATGGCAATATTTATACTTCCAAATGCAAAGTGATGTCATCATCAGCCTACGACAAGCTCAAGTATCTTTGTTTGGAAGAACAGTTATAACTATTGCAGAGATAACTACTCTCTCTCTTTCGGAATTGTCTCCCTCTAATCTCGAGTGTTTTGATGGTTTAATTCCCGATTGGTGGGGACTCAGGTTGATTTCAATCCGAGAGATCATAATGGCTAGACACTGACACGAAATTTATCGGAATATTGATGGTATGGACGCCACTTCTTGGGCGCATCTTTGAGCAACAAAAGCAGCCATCCATAGCCAGTTCCGTACATTATTCCCCATGTAATGTCCCCCCATGATGTGTTCAGTCCGCAGTAATTCCAGCTTCATAGCCCATTGATGAAGAGAACATACAGTAAATTACTATGAGGAGCTATCTCGTATAATTTCAACCTTCGGTAATTTCAATCTTTAGATGGTCCTTCAAGGTAGAATTTGCCAGAGAACTACTGCTTGGAATTTTGGAACTTCTGTGAAGCAAAATGCATGTAAGCATACACGTAGGCACATAAAAAGTGTAGGCGGAATATTTCGTTATTTGTTGATGAAAGTTTAAAAATATCGAATGTTCTTAAACGTGGGTACTTCGGGGTACAATTACATTTTCAGATATAAATCCTACGTTTTTCTTGCCAAACCGTTGGTAAACCTGACGATATCAAATCGGTTGGATGAATTAGTGAAATGCAAAGGTGCTTTATGTGCAAATGGAGTAAAATTTTGTGGCAGGCATGCACAAATTAATTGGCACAAACGGAATCATTACTGTTACTGTTATTCTCCAACTTTTAGGAAGCTAAGGCCAAAGAAACTAAGGCAACTATAGCAACCATTACAATCCTAAATTACTAGGCATTATCCGTCTCCCACCTTGCGTCAAAACTTGTCTGTATACAGCTTCTGTTATGATGTCTCCCCGTCTTAGGAAGCAATCCTTAAATGGAATCGTTGACTAAACTTGTACTGGTTACTGGATGGGGTTTCGAGACCTTAACGGTTCTCCTGTCTAGGTGCCTGGGTTTCCGCATTGTTTGCCATTCCTGAACCCAATTGCATAGTTTTGAGCTAAGCTGAATGATGTCCTGCGCAAGGATTCAGTGTAAATCCGGAAAAACAATCAACTTAGCAGATGAATCCGTAAAGTAGTCCGAGAAATCTTCCCAACCCCCCCCCCCAGATTGGATAGGACGCTCTTTGACATTCTGGCTGAATGCGTAGGTTACAAAAGTAGTTGTAGATTGATGTTTATTTTTCAACAAACGTTATGTATATAGACCAAACTGCAGGAGATTCTTAAGCCTTGATCATCTCCAAGTTGGTATGGATTGCTAGTGCAACAAATAAAGGACAAATGAGTTTTCAGAGGCGACAAATTGTAAACACAGTAATTTTACTTGTGATGCTAGGGGAGCCTGTTTAATTTCAAGCAGCAGAGATTTTGCTGGGAAAGGGAACGAGCCCGGCGGGTAAATTAACTTGCTAATACCTTGAAAGCCAGCTAAAAGTACAAGCGGTTCAGTGTAGTGTTATCTTGGTCAATCAAGGTTCATAAACTTTGCTGCAGCTTTGAAGCGATTCGTCCTCTCTTTGATACGTCAAAACACACTTTAATAATTGTTCTATCTGTCTTAAAGCGCATTATTTGCTGTAGAATGATCGAATAGTCATCACTAACCGTGTCAGCGGTATGTAAGAGTTATATCATGGTCCATGGTGGCATCAGTCCAGGCAACTGGCTTAATACCGTTTGGAAGGAGTTATCGATGACTTAACTTTTGAGGAAGCCAGCTTTTCAGATTCAATGCACACTGCTTTATCAATGTCTGTAATTTTAAGGTACCATGGCACCTAAAAATCAAATCAAAAAGACCCGAGCGTCCGAGTCTCCTACTGATAAAATTACCAATACTTTGTGTTTAGCCGCGCTGCCTTTTGGTCCCGCCTATTTCATGTTTTTCTGTCCCCGAACTTTCAGTCGTCGGTCGTTTCCTCCTTCAAAGCGCTATGAACTTCAACATCTTCAAACCGAAACAAAAAACGCCCCATGATCTCGTTCGACATGTTAAGGAGGCTATTCATCGACTGGACGGATCTGACAGACGCAAGGTAAATGGGAGATGAGAAATGGAACGCGCAAGCATGCATCTTCCGAATTGGGGTTGCCGTGGAGTGTTTCAAGTTATCTTGTTACCAAAAACCAAGCTGACCTGAAAGTTTAATCACCATGGCCCGATGCTGTTAGGCTACCGAGGATATATCAAAATACCTATTGTCTATGAAGAACATTCTTTACGGCGAAGACGGTAAGCATAACGGAAAATCCTTGCGAAACCTGGACGGCTAAAGAAACATTAGGGAACGAACCCAGCCCCGATCTGGTGGCACAATTAGCTCAGGAGGTTTACAGCAACGATTTGCTTCAACTATTTGTCCTCAACATTCACAAGTTCGAATTTGAGGTAAAGTACGCGTGAAACGCGATGGGATTTACTCATCTAATATCACTGGTAGGCCAAAAAGGACGTCGCACAGATATTTAACAATCTGTTACGACGACAAATCGGATCACGTTGGCCCACAGTAGAGTACTTATGTACTCGGGAAGATATCTTGTTTTTGCTTGTGAATGGGTAAATAAATGGCCCTCTCGTATTCGATATTTAAGCAGTCTGAGGAATTAGATATGAACAGCCCGAAGTTGCATTGAACTGTGGTTTAATCCTACGCGAATGCTTCCGCCATGAAGCGCTGACTAAATTGGTCTTGTATTCCCCTCGTTTCTACGTATTTTTTGACTATGTAGAGATGAGCACCTTTGATATTGCTTCCGATGCATTCGCATCCTTTAAGGAGATCCTCACCAAACACAAGACCATCGTGGCCGAATTCCTGGAAGCAAACTATGACAAAGTAGGTATACTCAGTTAATGAGAATTAAAAGAAGTGATATACTCACTGACTGCTACGACCAGTTCTTTGAACACTACAAAGTGTTATTGGCTTCGCCGAATTACGTGACCAAACGACAGTCCTTGAAGGTGAAACAGTAAAAGATAACCTCCAAAACAGACCGGAGCTAAAGTAAAACTAATTTCTTCATTCTGCAGTTGCTAGGAGAGATTTTGCTAGACCGATCCAATTTCAACGTCATGACGAGATATATCAGCAGTGCAGATAATCTAAAGACTATGATGAATCTTTTAAGAGATAGGAGCAGAAACATTCAGTTCGAAGCGTTTCATGTGTTCAAGGTAAACATACAAACCAAAAAGACAAACCGATATAACGCATTTCCTTTTAGGTCTTTGTTGCCAATCCCAACAAAAACAAACCCATCGTGGATATCCTGATCAAAAATCAAGAAAAACTGGTTGTGTTTCTAACAAATTTTCACAATGATAGACAAGGTAACAAAAAAGACAAAGGCAGTAAGACATACTCATCCTTACTATGAACAGATGATGAGCAATTCAACGACGAAAAAGCCTTTCTGGTAAAGCAAATTCAAGATCTTAGACCTATTCCGGAGTAAATAGGGTGTGCAATAAAAATAAAAGCGTTGAGTGGGCGAATGCCTTGCAGCAGACACTGCCTGATTATATCCGGGACAGGCAATGAGAATCCAATATAATCTTGATTGTGCACACATATTTATTGGCTGCCACGTTAACATGTCACACATTTCTAATTTCTTCGCTGTCTTAGTATCAAATCTCAGGTGACGCCTCTTCATTAGGCTGAATTAGTGGTATCATACATCTGAACCACTCAAACTTTGCACCAGCAACTGGAACTTCGCGGATATGGGTCGTAGCAGATCAGATAACTCTTTAGCACAGAATTTCAGTCCCAAATGCTTATCGATGAATACGTGAAAAAAAAAGAACAGAAAGTAGTAGGGTCATGCGACACCTACAGTGTTTGGGAAAAGAGGGTTTCAAGAACGTGATACCTTGCGATACGCAAAGTTACATGAGATAAAAGTTTCTCCAGCACCCATTTGAAGAAAAACTTATCATAGAGCAAGGAGAGAGATGGTGGGCATCAGGAAAAGTACGTACAGTCCCTCATAAAAAATGTCAACTAGTTTCAGTTCATCCTTTTGATCACCTGAATCTCCGGATAGGCTAAGATAAAAAGACAAGGATGATTTTGACTCTATTAACTTGAAAGATGAAGACTCGTATATCCGAAGTTGAAACTTTCCATGGATTAAAATCACGATACGTTCCTGTTTACAAAGGTAGGCAACGCTGGTCCATCCAACTAAGCAAACCAGCTTCCAGTATGTAACAATAGGTGACAGAAACTGTGGCATTCAGCGTAGGGGAGTTTGCGTAGCAATTTGGTCATGGAAAATGAAGCACTTTCCGTATCACCACGCCAACTTATTTCCTTTCCCCTATTGGATGATCGCTGATATAATTGGGGTGAAACAAACAAAATTTGTTGCAGAGCTTAGTGGACTTTTTTGATGCACCGAAATTTTTCTGATCTGTTGCTGGTTTCCTTCATGATAACAGTGCGGAATCGAACGAAAAACTCAGTTAGAAGGAAACCTTGTCTGTTGTAGATAAAGGATATTCCCTTTTATATGAAGGACATGTTTCCTCCTGAAAATAAACGTTCATTGGGCTCCAATCATGACTGATACTTATGTAATGTGCAATAAAGACCCATCGATGGCGCTTGTTGCACTCACTTAGATTAGGTGCAGCGGAGTTTAACACTGCAAGGCACCATTGACAAGAAATCGGATTTTCCCACCCTTTTTTGTTCTCTTTGCTGCCTTATGATACTGTTAACTTTCCTTACAAAGCTATGCGTAGGAATACTAGAGTTTGATATTTGACCAATAAAGACTATAACGATAGCGTGCTGTAGATGTGGACATGCACTGAGATTAGGAAGTAATGTGCGGAAATAACTAACCCGCTTCCTAACAGTTACAAGGACAAACGAGAAGCGTTGCTCTTGTTACCAGAATTTGTCATTTCTGTTCGTATTACGCATTTTCTTGAACTCATGAGCAAAACTTTCGTATTTTGCGCCTCTATGGGTACAACTGGATGAACGCGTCATTGGTCGTTAATTGGACAAGGAGGGTTGCAAATTGCAATACGATGTTAAATCAGCTTCTGCCTCTACATCATCTTTTTTTTTTATTTTTGGTATTCAATAGTTTGCTTTAGCGTCGCTTGATCAGGGAACGAACGCGTTCATACAAAGTTTTGACATCATGTCAATGGCGCTTTGTTACGCAAATGAACGAATTTGCGCTGTCAATATGATGTTCGCTGAACGCTACGGAAGTATCAGTTACTGCCTGCAACTTGCACAATTTTACTTGCTTCACATATAAGGTGTTCTGACCATTAAGATAGGCAAAGCATCAGTATCAGCCGAAGAACGTTCCTCCTTAACAGCATGAAGCACGGTTGCACAGAATCCCATGGAGCACAGTTACAGGACTGTTCCCCGTTTCCCGCAGCGTGCTATAGTGGACATTTATAAACAATTGGGAGAGTATTACACTTATACCAAGGATTGTCATTTGATGTGCAAGACCCTACTCACTGAAGAGCATCGATATTTCGACCGCGTTAAATGATAAGCGATGTTTACAAAAGGAAACCGCACTTTGTTAAACAGTATCACTGCAAAATTAGCACTTGTTTAAGATATGACCGAGTGTTTATGTAAACAACGTTGTTTTTCCGTTCCGAGTTTGGGAAGATAGCCCATGCTGCTCGCTTTGCTTTCCTCTTTCTTTCTCCTTCAGTTGTAATGGCTTTTCACGTTCTTGATTACTCCGGGCTTTTGCAACGGTTCTGTATAGTCACGAGGAAACATGAGACGTGAAAGAAGGAAAATAATAAGCTCAAGTTGTCGCATGTCCTGATTCACCAAACAATAACCTTTACGTTTGTTTAACAGTAACATAACAGCATATAAATTGCCTCATAGATAGGCAAATAACGTACCCTTTTTTTAGCATACTTATCGTGTTTGACGTGGAATTCATCCACCAACGGACGGGCAAAGGAAAGAAAGAAATCGAAAATCAACTTTGAACATCGCAAGCAAAGTCCATTTAAATGACTTCAAAAGTGCTAATGGTATCTTTTTGAGACGGAAAGTTTCCTCGGACAGGCAAAACACAGTTCCTTAAAGAGCAACGTATTTGTTTAGAAGCTGTAACTAATTGGTTTTGCCCCAGAATGAACAGCATGCTCGTGGTGGGACTGTGTCTGCAATCAATGGGTGACAGAGAAAAGGGAAGTGGATAGTACAACAGATCAAGCTTTCAGCGCTGGCTGACATAAAATTGGGAGAGTCTGTTCCTGATATCCTTCAATATAGGAAAGCTATATGAGGGAGATGTTATTGAAGAAGGGTGTGCATGAGCCAACGGAGGGGGAGAACCATGCTTTCCGGTTATGCAGCGGTCGCGGTATTTGGTCTGGTAATATCGCAACTTTTTTTCACTTTAAGAAGGTGCTAGTCTGTCATACGTATCACAGCTTAAACGCTTCCTTTCTTTCGCCTTGCTATTCCGTTGCTGAAGTGAACGAATCAGTAGTTCTTTATCATCATATTCTGGACGTCATTGTCCATTACTTTTTCAATCGATAGGAGATCAACAAGGGGATTCTAAGTTGAATTGAGTGTAGATGGATAAGATGGAAGGAAGAAGGGATTTCTGCATGCGTATGTTGGAGTTGAGGTAATTAATGGGTACCCGTTTGTTCTTGATCCTGCTATTCCGCGGATATGCTATAGGGAAGTTTAATCCAACGGAAGCAAATATCTATACGGAAGCGGAACATGTCGGATACGTAGATTTAGTGATGGTCATGGCAAATAATTCATATGGCATCATCATCATCATCATCGTCATCAAGATAACCCCTTGAATGGATTTCCATTTAATACTGTTTGACCTATTTTTATTGACACTTTTTTGGTTCAGAAAATGTCAGAAGGTTCTAGAGCACGTTTTGTCTTTAAATGACGTACAGCATACCTTGACAACACACATTGGGATGGAGATCCTAGTATTCAGTTGTTGTTTCTTCTCTCTGTCTCTCTCTTCCTATATAGGATGGGGAGATTGATCGGACGGGATCAACACGTTTAGACCAGCTAAATGAATATTTCAGGCGCCGCGCTGGATATCGTCTTTTTTTTTTGGTACGGGGAGCCAAGAGGTGACACGGTGTGGAATTCTGACTTTGCAAAATTCATTAAAAGAAGACCTTGGGCACGTGTAAGCTATCCATCGGAGCAGGTGTGCCATCGCGCTCATTGGTGGATTTCATGTGCACAATGGAAGGTGACACAGAAGTCTGTATAAAATTTCATCAGATCACTGCTCTTCACATCACCCCTTCTTCTACTCTTTCCCTTTACCTCACATCCACCAATGAAGTTCACTGCCATTGCCGCTCTTTTCTCTGCCGTCGTCTCCACCGTCGTTGCCCAACAAGCTGCTGGACCTGCCACCGCCGGTATCGCTTTCAGTGCTCCTCTCACTGGTGTAAGTCTCCTCCCTCTATTTCATCCCAGTGCGATCATTCCATATCACCATACTAAACGCATGTCCTCTTTTCACAGAGTCAATTCGAGGCTGGCAAGCCCAATGCTATCACCTGGTAAGGGTCTCTTGATTTTCTTTACCGGGATTCAAAATTTTCCGTCCTAACATTTTAATTTTTTTTTTCCAGGACTGTCCAAAACCCCCAGGCTCCTCCCATCGATGTCATTGAATTGCGACGTGGAAACCCTGCCAACCTCCAAGTTGTCACTGCTAACATCTTGACTGGTCCCGTCAACGTTGACAAGGGTGGCTACACCTGGAATATCCCTGCTAACACCGAGACTGGTGTTGACTGTAAGTGACAACAGAACATCAAAAATCAGAATCAACGGTTGCTTAACGTTTTCCATAGATGCCTTGATGGCCAAGAACTCTGCCAACCCTGCCGCCGCTAGCTATGCTGGTCCCTTCACCATCTTGGGTGCCCCTCCCGGAACTGTTAACAACACCAACACTGGAAGCAACCAGCCTACTGGCGCCACCGGCACTGGCGCCACTGCTGCCACCACTGGCGCTTCTCCCTCTGGCTCCAAGGGCGCTGCCTCTTCTGGCACCCAGACTCCCTCTAGCACACCCACCAATGCTGCCAATGGCTTGAAGGCCGGCATGATCGGTGTTGCTGGCGCCGTTGGTGCTGCTGTTCTCTTGTTTTAATTATAAAAAGCAATAACTTTCCACCCTTTTTTTAATACTATTACATAATCTCCTGTCTTATTAAACGAGTTGATCATTTCCTATTTACGCGTTCAGTAAAAAAAAAAAAAGAACCAGTTTATTTACATAATGACACAGTCATTGTCGGGTTGAAAGCTTCGGTTTTTGACAAGTGGCGGTCGTTCTCCATCTACCGGAGAATCGGACGTACGAGGAAGATTGGAAAATAAGGGTACACTTTTGGCCGCGTCGCGAAACCCATAGGGCTGCTTTGTGGCGGCGATGGCGCTCGGTCTTTTCACGCATGCTAGCATTCTTTGGAACCTGTTGTTGCTCCGACGGTCGGATAACGAAACCTAGCAAGTCCAGTGAGTGACCCTGTTCCTGTTCTCATTACCGCTCAACTAACCCGTACCTGAGAGATTCCGTCCTCATTATTCACAAATGGACCGATCGGAGAGCAGGATGAAGCATTTTTTCGACATTTCTCGTGGCAAATTAACGCACATGCTGATAAAATATAAATTGAATCCTTTTCTTGTTCTGATTTTCCTGTACAACTCATGTCCTACCTATGCAACATACCGCATGTCGCTTAATAGAGTTCATGCATACTCTGCACATCACGGCTTCGGGGAAAAAAACAAAAAAAAAAGCAGACAACGTTATAAACAGATATGTACACATCATTGTGTTCTTACCTTTTTCAAATGTTGTCTTTACAAATTGATGATCTACAGTTTCTTTTTCCGAAAGTTCGTCTTCAACATTCTCTACACTTTCCGTAGGTGAAGATAAAGTCATAGAATCCAAGATAGATGTCAGTGCGGCATCACTGTTGCTCCTGTTATGTGGCAGCCAGGGATGCCGTAATAGTTCCTTTGCTGTGGGCCTATCGGATGGATCTTTCTGAAAGCATGCACGCAGAAAATCTTGCAGTGGCTGCAAAAAAGTGCCTCAAATGATGAGAAAGAAAAAGGGGGGTTGCGCAAAACTTGGTTTTTTTTTTTTTTTTTTTTTCCTTTTCTTGCTTTCTCACCTGAGAAATGTTATCTGGTAATGGAGGACAGTCATCTTCAACAATATGGTATAATGCTGACATAGCGATTAAATTAGAATAGGGTGGTTTTCCGGTGAGTAACTCGACAATGGTGCAACCGAGTGACCACACATCAGATTTTGTGGATGCCCCCTTAAGCTCGATAACCTCCGGTGCCATCCAATTGGATGTGCCTGCAGGACCAGTCTGGGCTTGCTTTAGTCGTAGATTCAGTGATACCCCAAAATCACTAAGTTTCACTGCGCCTGTCTTCGTCGTCAAGATATTGGCCGCCTTCAGATCGCAATGGACAACCTGCAGCCAATCAATTCAGTAGGCAACCATGCAACCGATCTACAAAATCTTACCTCGTGAGAATGTAGATAGACTAAACCATGCAAGACTTTTTCCGCGTAGGAAGCTACAAGCTTTTCAGGTAAACTCCCGAATGCTTTCAGCGTAGATAACAAAGAACCATTTTCGACGTATCTATTTGCATATGTTATGACCAGCGAAATAATAATGAAGGACTCCTTACTCCAAAACAATATTAAGATGATGCTGTTCCCTAGCAAATCCTATATATTGCACGATGTGGGGATCAGCCATGTTCTTTAATAACTCTACTTCTTGCTGCCGTAATTCGGGGTTTAGTAAAAGACGAAAACGACATGATATGTAACAAAGCTTGGCTTGAGAACTCAAAACTTTACCATCATTTCCTGGTTGACATCAATGTCCTCCACTCTTATCCGTTTTATTGCCACGATCTCTCCGGTTTGCACGTTCAGCGCCCTAATTGTCCGTTAGGCCTTTTTTCTTTTTTCTTCGCAGGAGAACTCTATCCTCCTTCCCCCATTTTACCTATAAACTGCTCCAAATTGCCCTTTGCCAATGCAGTTTCCAAGTTGCTACTTTACAGTAAGATTCCAGCGATACGATCCTATACCACTGGACAAACTTACGTATTTTGCATTTGTATCGTCCAGCACCACCACTGTATGGTTTTCAGCTGTGGAGCATCCACTTGAGCTTGACTTAGGCTTATGATTCACTTTCTCTTGCGCTTCACACGTTGGTGTTGACCGGGAAGGTTTAGGTGCGATACATTGATTGGCGACAGCCATATGTTCAAACTCTGTCTGTGAGATAGATGCTTTGTGTACACCTGTAAATGCATCCAAAACACAACTAGACCGACGTATCATAGTGCTGTATCCACTGTCAGTAGTAGGCTTTATCTTCTCTTCTGGGACAACCAACATAGTTTGCAACTCGCGTGCTGAATCGTAGCTGGTGCTTTTCTCTGGTCTTGATTCAGTCCGGTCCTGATCAACCGGTTTTGCTTTGCTATTTGCTCGTGCCAATGACAACAGTGTATTGACAACCTAGCGTTTTACCAACAAAAAGAGAAAAATTAAACTTAGTTACTCTATGAAAGTTTCACCTACGATGTAACTTACAGCAACCATGTCTTTAGCCTCGTATAAATCGACTGTTTGAAACAATTCGGAACTTTGTAAACCAATCTTATTTTATGTTCAAAAAAGGTAAGAGGAAAAATAATGAAGAAG
Organism: Apophysomyces variabilis; assembly: GCA_002749535.1. Taxonomy (NCBI): domain Eukaryota; kingdom Fungi; phylum Mucoromycota; class Mucoromycetes; order Mucorales; family Mucoraceae; genus Apophysomyces; species Apophysomyces variabilis. The sequence goes on along the minus strand of MZZL01000406.1, from coordinate 796,576 downwards.
AAAAAGAAAGTAACACTATAAAAACGCCTTACATCGCGCGCTCCTTGAAGGAACAGACTGATATTGCTCATCTAATAAAGCAAGATAAATGACATGCTCCATTCTATTCACGAGGCATTTGCCTTTGCAAATTTACACCTTTTTCTTCTTACTATTCTTGTTTTACCTTTACAAAAGGGATATTTGTCTTTCTTACATTGCTTACTATTGTTCCGGGTTTTATGCAATTAATTAATCTTCCAGGGAGCTCGCGTCAGCATAGTAACAAAGGTAGGACGTGAGATATGTACACACATACTTGCATAGTAACACACCATCCTGTAGTTCTTTGTGGAGATTATTCGACCCCAGTTTGGAACCTAATGTACTTTCTAGAAAGGACACCACCGCCCTTTGATCATTCCGCTGTTGTTCAATGCGTAACTGGTCACATAACCAATCGGCATGATTGTGAGAGAAACGAGATGCAGATTTGTACATTAGAAAGAACGAAAGAAAAGAAAAAAGAGAGAGAGCAGAAAATAAATGCAGAACAAATAATAATAACAATGATAGTGATAATAATGATCTTTTAAAAGTTTCCCTCTCTTAGTTTCTTTCTTAGGGTGTATGGTAATTTTCCATAAAAGCCCATATCGTAAACAAACGCTTTGAGAATGCAAAATTTTTTATGGGCTGCCTTTTAAGCCGACTGTTCCAAATTAGCAACAATGTCTTCAAACCGGTTCACGTTGCGTAGGAACCAATCCGCATAACGACGTCCAACTTTGCTTTCTGCAATATGGACTACGTCCTGTTTCAAGCAGAAGTCCAGGTCTGAGGTCGGCATATATTCTCCCTCCAATAGATCTCCGCTGACCCACTTGATCTGGCGAGACTTTTGTTTGAACACCAACAGATGGACCTTCAACTCTTCTGGATCTATGTCTAAGAACTTGGCAAGCTTTTCAATGCCCATAGAGGTGTAAAGCTTCATAAACGAACGAAGTGTGGGGAGCATGATCTGATTTCGAATATCGGATAAGAACACCTTGAGCTGATTCTGATGAGGATCCTATTACAAGCATTAGATTGGTCATACTCAAACATAGTAGAGCAAACAAAACGAAGAGACAACGTCCACTGACTATATACATACAATCTGCTGGTCACTTGGTCTTGTCAGGTTCACGCCAGTGGCGGAAATGAATTTCGGGCATGCATATTGCCACAGGTCTTCAAAAATAGACAACGCTTCTTCACTGTTTAAAAACATAATAAACATAACTGTCATATGGCCCACCATCCTAGTAATTCTTACCCTTTTTGCATCTTAAACAACTGTTCACCATATTTTTCGCGGAGCTGAGAATGAATATTTTCATCCAGGCGGGTAGGACAAAGTGCAATGCAAATGGCCAACAAAGCATACATCTGATCTCCCTTTTTCGCAATCTTTACAACGGGTCTTAATCAAAATAATGTTCGCAATTTCATCCGCCCTTATTTACCTGATCGAATTGGTAGGATCTCGAATGATATTGCTTTGTTCGTTGAATAAATGAAAGTACCGTCGAGAATGCTTTAATGGCATCGGCATAGCGACGCATCATCATGTAGGCAAAACCGACATAATAGTAAGTTGTGACATGACAGGCAGTCACCCGGGCAAACATGGCCTAAAGAACAGATTGGAATGACTTGATTTCACACAGTTTCTCCCCAAAAACCTTACCTTTTTGTTCAATACGATGTTATCCATCATCTTCAATGCAAGCATATAATCACCAAGTAAGCAATGGACACGAAGCAACCCAATGATAGAGAAATAACCTAACGTCTTATAAAGTGGTCTCGCTCCGTATTCACCGGCTGCCTCCCTAACAAGGTCTTTCTCATCAATACACCATTTTACCATATGGTTTTATCCACTCACATCATGTCGCCACCATTCTTACTGATGAGCAACTGCTCATTAATACGGGATTTTTGGATGAAGGAGTACAGCACATTGAGCACGCTGTAGCAACTCCAAATCTGAGGGTTATCACGTAATAACTCAAGTTCCTGCTCGGTTTTCGATTTCAATCGGTCGCGATAGTTGCTGAAAGATTGGAATTGATAGATGAATTCGTCAATGATGTCCCACAGCCATTGATTAGGTAGCTCCAAATTCACAGGGCCATCCGAGTCTAGGATGAAAAATTAAAATCTATGCTTATACAATGCGATAGCAATACTTGCTCAGGATGTAATTGAACAGATCGCAATAGTTCTCATACGAGTGGAATCTGTTCTCCAATGTCGGTGTCAATCGGGCGTAAATATGGCGATAGTACAGTTCGCGATACAAGGTCAAAAACACTTGGTCTATAAATCAGTGTAAAAAAAACAAGAGACTCCGCAAAGATGTTATAGTTAGTCTACCATCATTCACCAAGGGGGCGATAATTTCTGCCTCGGGCCAGGTCTGCTTGGTGTAGTATTTGTCCGTCAACTTATTGAATGAGCTGTCATAGATGTTATGCAACTCGTAGACGTTGTTCTCCACCACGTTGCGGTAGAAGTACAGGATAAACTTTGTTACACCCTCTGGGATCTGCACAGCGGTCGATGGAGGGGTAGAGACGGCTGATCATCGTATATTTTTCTTTTAGATGACACGTGGCACGTAGTGTAAACGTACCTTCACGAACAAAGCCGTCATCGATGTCCGACTTTGGTGAATAACAAGCCTGAGCTACAAGCTCAACCTCAGCAACCAAATCATCATCCTCAAAGGTATCCTGGTACATCGTTTCAGTTACGCGCGATTCCCTAAAGGCAAACACTGCAACGAAAAACAATTTTCCTCTGCCGTGGCTGGCGTGACGATTAATTTCAAATACCGCACACACTTTTTTGCCATGGAACCAAACAAAAATATCTTTTTAACCCTGTATCTAAAGCTTCAGTTTTCCGTCTAGCTACCAACATCACCTATCTTTAAAAGGGAAAAAATAAAGGAGGGTTTTCTCATAAGTTATCAAAACCATTTATATGTTTGGCTTCGCTGATCGATGCTTGTTAGCTCCGGATTGATCTGTAGCTCCGTTTAGGACTAGATGATAGAGATGATAGGTTGTCTGCTCAGTAAGATTGAACTTAACTTTTTATAACTCTCAAATGAGCCGATCAGGAAACATATTTTATGCCATATTGCAGGTTCAATAGGGTGCAGTAGGACTTCGAAATATATATTCATGCAGACGTGTCACTGTTGCGAACCAAGAGGCTGGATAAAAGAACAAAGATACGAGGTATCTCGGGATGAATCAGTCAAGGTCACGGAATTTTCATAATTAAGCCAAATTTCATATAATCGAACAACGCAGACATGCACTTCTTATATAATGCCGTGATCTTTTTGAAGAAAATAAAATAGAATAAATAGATAAAGCTCTCTAGGAGGCTACATCTTTAACAAAAGAAAAAGAAAGCAAAGGAATAAATTTACTTGCAAACTATTGAGAACTCTTACAGAGCTAGTTATTGTGAGTTGAGAAGGGCGGTCGGCGTGCATTTTCGCCTTGGGCAAAGTCGGAAGTTGTAAATGCTTTACTCAAGTATGAGTAACCGTGTATATAAGTCAGGGGATCTTTATAACGGACAAACGGAGAATCACCGAGATATCTCTATTCTAAGGTTGTTTCCTATTTTCTTTGCACGCGAGGATGGAAATCGGGTGCGGGATCGAGCTTTCAATTTTGGACAAGTCACGTCAATCCAGAAGTGGTTGAAACGTTTCAGCATATTCGACCCGCTTTGTCTCTGACACGATGAAGTACACGTTCGTTTCAGTGCCTGCTTTGGGCCATAAGCAAAATACCTTTTTTAATATCAAAGATAAGCTAAGTGAATACGCTGAAACGTATGCCTTTGATATTCCCGAGTTCAAGGTGACCATCCGTAAGCATGTGCCTGTATTTATTCCCCAGTCTCCATCTAGGTCGGCACTCTCGATGCCCTGGTCCTCCTCTCCGACGACTTGGTCAAGTATGACACTGCATTGGAACAGTCGGTGAACAAACTTGCAGACATTCTCAACAGTCTTGTCAAAGACAAAGTGCGAGACCATCTCCTTGTCAGTGATAGTAAGTAATTCCCGGCGAATGGGTTCCTCTGACTGACACTCTTCGTCTATCCCAGAGACTATCGATCAATATATCCGAACATTTCAATGGAACAGTATGAAATATCGCACCGATAAATCACTCCAGGAAACAACGGCCTTGTTGAACCAGGTTAGAACCTCCTTGCTAATACCGATTATTCTAGAATGATTTACGTGTGCTGTTTTAGGAAGTAGCTTCCATCGATGCGATTATAAAAGCAAAGCTCAATAGCTACACGCAAAACAAGAACGTTCTGCAGACACTGCAACGTAAACAAACGTAAGATGCTTGATGATTCGGAGCAAAGACCGTCGGGGTAACATTTTGATATTAGCGGTAATCTCTCTGTGAGAAGTCTGAATGGCATCGTCAAGAAGCAACACTGTGTTTTGAACTCGGAGTATCTGACCACACTTATTGTTGCTGTGCCAAAGTAAGTTTAGACATAATGATACATCCAGATATTCATAACATGGCAAACCAAAAAAAAAGGAATCTTTACAAGCAGTGGAACGGCAAATATGAAACGCTAACTTCTATGGTGGTTCCTCGCTCGTCTGTGTAAGTCCGATTCATTCCCACAGCGAAGATCCCACTAAAACATATGTGCGTAGCAAAATAGCTGAGGACGATGAGTTCGGGTTATTCACGGTCACTTTGTTCCAACGTGTTGTTGATGAGTTTTCCCACAAGGCACGCGAAGAACGGTACTATAATCTCATAGAAGGACAAAAAATGGAGCAGCGAACATATGCTTAGACAACTTCGGTTTTTACTAGATTCATCGTTAGAGACTTTAAGTACGATGAAACCGCGCTTCAGACGCAGCAGCAGGAGCTAGAGGAAGCCGCCGCCACTGAGCGTGAGCAGCAAGCGGAGTTGCTCCGTTTAACAAGAACAAACTTTGGAGAGGTGTTTGCATCATGGGTCCATTTGAAAGCTTTACGTGTCTTTGTCGAATCCGTATTGCGTTACGGTTTACCAGCAGACTTCACCGCTGTTTCCATTGCAGTAAGTTGCGAATACCTTGAGAATACCGAAGGTCGTCGTGTTAAGGGCAGCATTTATGACCAAATTGTGTTATAGGCGAAACCAAAGGTAGAACATAAGGTAGATGAAGTCTTGCTTGCCCAATACGGTGGTCTGGGAGGTGTCCACGGTCAAGCCTTGAAAAAACAGTCAGAAACCCACGAGGAACTCTTGGACCATGAGCTGCAATCGGTGAATGATAGCAACTACCGACCTTATGTTCAATTTGAACTTAATTTCGATGCGGACCGCAGCAGATAGGGACATACCAAGTCAAAGATAACAAATGTACTAAATAAATATCAGGAAAGGATGCTCTTGTAGCGTTAGGAAGTTAACAGCGAATGAAAGGGTAGTTGCATGATAGTTTCTAGCACATCATCTTTTAAATACATGCAAAGCCGTGACAATATGACTGGACATTTCATCAATGCTGAGCTTCTCCAGTTCTTTATCTTCTGTCTGGGTTGTGGACCTGGAATTACATTTCGTTTTCCAAAAGATCCCATCCATGCACTGCACAGATGGGTAAGTCCTTCTGCCAATAAGGTAGCCATCACTGTCCTTCAGTCTAGTCATTTATCTCGCGTGTTTTCTCCCCACACGGGTGGCCTCCAAGCTTCCGCCCTGAGTTCCCGCCTTTATCCCCGTTATATTAACTCTCTTTCAGTCCTCCGTTCCTTAGCTCCACCCTGTAATGACACCGACTCTGTATATCCTTTCTTTAATAGATCGGTGTAGCCTACATAGCAAGCCCCATTATCTTTAATAATGCAATGGCATCCGATTTTTGATCCAGGATTATGCTATAAGAAGAAGCGTCATAATTCCAGCGTTACATCACAATTGCTGAAGTCAGGTTAACGAGCATACTAGTAAAAAGCAACAGCACGAAGTAATGTGAGATAAACAAAGGAAGAACGAGTGGATAAGCCATGGGAATGAAAGGACGTTTTTCGTGATGTAGCATTTCTGCTTAAAAGCCAATTAAGCATAGAATTTCTAACATAAATGATGATTGGAGTAGTTCAAAATGAATTCCTTCTTTAATAAACCGTCAGTCGTAATAGTATCCTAGTGAGATGACAGGAACGAGATCCTTTCATGTCATTCAGAAGCTTAGTTCTTTGGTTATTGTAGCGATATTTCTTGGTCAAGGTTTCGTGGCCCTCCTTCAACTTTTGCATGGTTGCATGAGCCCCCTTTAGCATGATCTTTCCCAAAGCGAGTACATAAAATCATGGACGGTAGTAATTGTAAAAGTGAATACTACAGGTAAGTCTTATTGGCCTTGTGTGTGCATTGGTCTCGGGCACAGAGGACAATCCAACCTACATTTTCTTTATTTCACAGTAGTCCTCGGGATGGTCCATTACCACATTGTAACCAAATAATCCTACCTGATACGAACATTGCTCAGCACAGAGGATATTTATTAAATCAGAAACCGGTTTCACTACATCCTGTAGTTCTTGAAGGGATTGGCACTCTCTTTCATTCGACATATACCATTACAGGTCATGTAACATATTGCATGTCATATTGTATGCTCATCGTGTTTCCAATCACCGTTCAACCAATGCGAACGTGGAATTTCAGGGCCTCTTCACGTCCAGAGTAAGTTTTTTCGCCGTTGCTATACTACAACTGTCACTGGTTTCTAACGTGCAAGTTGACTTGTTGACCGCCTTGCAACACTCTTTGATGTTGCTCAAGTGTTTGAGGCCAGGAGCAGACTTTGTTAATGTCAGTACGCAATTAACAGAGTCTCAACCCTTTTGAAACAACCTTGTAAGAACAAGAATGTATACCACTAGACCTATAACTAGCTGGAATGCTATTAATCTAAGCTGAATGCATTTACGTAGAACTGTAAAATACTTTTTTACAGTCTCAATGGAGTTTCTCAAGTCATGGATTCTGCCATCTTGCAACTGTCAATTCAAACCATCAAGCGTTGCAAATGTAGTAATTATATGGAAGCTCTGAAAACAAAAAGAGGTAAAGAGTAGACGGCATTGTATCCTATGCTCTGAAACTATTGTCCCTTCTTCAAGATGATGGAACCTTTATTTATTTGTTTTTCAACTCGTTCAATTCCTTCTTTAGAGCCTCATTTTCTTCCTGTTTCTTTTGAAGCTGTTCTTGCATTGCTTTCAATTTTTCAGCATCCTAAGAGCAAAACAAGTGTTAACTATTGCCAAGAAGGCTCAGCGCGCATTCACAACGTACATGTTGCCGTGCCCAAATATTCTCGGCCGCTTTTTCCTTTTCACCAAAGTCCTTAGTCTGTGTAGTGGCTCCTTCCGTCGGACCGTGTATATATCTTTGCATCATGGATCTGGCTGGAGACAGCTGTTTGCTGATAGATATACGTGAACGTATCATGGTCAAAGAAAACATACAAGTCGCAAAGTAAGGTCGTGTTGCATTACTTTTTCTCTTATGCTCACGTTACTTGCTTTCTGAAACCGAAACCTTGTGACGACCATGAGTGAGACACTTCTTGAGCCATGCTTCCATTTCTTTCAAAGGAGATTATGCTTCGTGCTGGTTAAAAGAGCGTACAGATATTTTAAGGGTATAGTAAAGCAGAAGAAACAAATATAAAGTGGGCGAGGCTACCTCTTTAGTTCAACACGCAAAAATGCGCCAGTTGGATAGTGTTTTTGGGGCGTTCTATAGAACTGGCAATAAAAAACAAACCCATCCCCTTCGGTTGTCGGCCCGCCAAACTTGCTTGTAGCGCATTCATGCGTATCAAAGGTCAAGTTCAACCTATGATACAGCAGGTAGATTCCCTTAAGATATTCAAAGATTGACATATCATTGATTAGCATCCGCTAGCCACTTCCTTCAGGTTACCCACGTGTAGCCATAGTTAAAAAGGGTAGATTATATCCGCCTCAGTTTTCAAGCAGTTATGATCATTCGATTTATTCTTGCAAAGAAAATACAATTACACTCATAAACGATCTTGTCCTCAGAGAGAAGCACATAACCATAATTTCCGCTTTTAATTAGGCAAACAATAACTGCCATATGTTAGCCACACGCACGTCTTGACACGGTTGAGCTACAGCAAAGATTGTTCTGTTCGATAATCCCATTTATCCTCTAGCTTACTTCACTCCTTCTTTCCGGATGCATCCATCTTTTCTTTGTTACGAAGTTGTTCTTGTAAAGCCTTTAGCTTTTCGGCGTCCTTGGAAAATGAAGCCATGTTTAGGAAAGAGTGAGTGCACATTTAGAACTTACCCGTTGCTGCGCCCAAATATTCTCAGCTGCCTTTCCCTTCCCACCAAAGTCCTTTGTTTGAGATGTTGCTCCTTCGGTTGTACCGTGTGTGTAGCTTTGCATAATCGACCAAGTTTGGGTTTCTAGTTTGCTGGTAAGAAATAGGGAATGCATCATAAGAAAACGGTAAGGAACCAGCGAACAATGCGCATGTACCTGTCCGTCTTGGTTTACTTTTCGTGTTCTATTCCCAAAATCGCAGCCTTTCTTCACGGAATAAATATGCGCGAAAGGAAAAGAGTTGGTTAGGTAAAAGGGGCAAATAAAAAAATAAAATCCAGCTTCTCCCGGTTGAGCCATCGCACTTTTGTAAAGCCCGTGGACTCCCGAAAACTTGGACCAATCAACACACAGGAGTCTTCCCCAACGTATCACAAACTGAAGCGCCACGGAAGTGGTTTGTCATTTAGCAAAAGGATATGTGCTATTTCTCCAATGACGATACTTTGCTACAAACGTACACTGCTCGATGGTCTACAGAGACTATTCATTTAGTAATATTGTTATTCTATTCTCAGTGTGAGTTCAGGTAGATCCCATATCAGCCATGGACCGTTCAGGAGTGGCTGGAGTTACAAGCAGTGGCTTGAATTCAGCTAGTATCTTCTGGAGTTTTCTTGAACTGCTCTAAAGCAAATCCATCTTTGCTTTTGTCTTTATTAATAATATGAGCATTACCTTTTGATGTTGTTACATAAATATCGCAGTAAAACCATGATTATACCATTATTCAGCATTTACCGTTTTTGGAGGCTTACGACTAACATTGTCCCGATTAGCTGCACCACGTCATACCGTCCCGAAAGCAAGGATTCGTTGACGCATTTCTTTCTTGAGCCCGCAGTTCTCCGGATTCTTAGACCAATCAAAAAGCAGCAATTAAGCAACAAATGATCAATGCCGATCGTGACTGCATTCCGAAAGGAAATGTTATATAAGGCAGCAGGTCATGGATCGAAACGGCCAACTTTCATATTACATACACACAAATCATATACATTTAGCAATGCCTCGCTCAAGACAGGTAAGTTAGTTAAACAAAAAGGTATCATTTCATAATAACATTTGTACAGACTCGTCGTGCTGGACCAACCACCCAAAAACGCCAAGCTCATACAGTCCCTACTCGATCAACCCCGCCTCCTGCTCCTGTTTCTGCTTCTGCTCCCATGTCTCACAGTCAACCCGCAATAGCGCAGCAGGCTCCCCCACAAAGACAACCAGGCTTATTCGCACAAAGTAAGCTACTTTTTTCAATATCACGTAACGAAACTGACATACAAATTCTATCTAGTGGCCTCCACAGCGGCAGGTGTCGCAGTTGGCTCTGCTGTCGGCCATACGATGGTAAGACGAAAGCTTGACAAATTCTTTCCCTTCACATTCTAATCACTATGTCCCATTTGCTTACTTAGGCTAACGGTATCTCCTCCATGTTTGGTGGATCAACGCAACCAGCCGACCAGATCCAAGAACAACCACAACAAGCATATCAACAACAAAATACAATGACGGCAAATAACTCTTGTGAAGCAGATGCAAAAGCGTTTACCAAGTGCCTTGAACAAAGTAACAATGATATATCCGCGTGCCAATTTTACCTCGAAGCTCTGAAATCATGTCAGCAAATGGCTGCAAAATACTAGAATCTCTTCTTCAGGTCGCAAATTAACTCTAATAAAACATTTTGTAAAAAGAACTTAAGAACTGAAGATACTGATTATCAGACTTTCATTGATAGATGAATCTGATAATCTCCTTTCATGTTTTATAAAAATATGCTTACTCCAAAGGGATCCATCCATATCTATCCTACGGTAGAATGACTTCATTGAAAGGTTTCTCACGGTCGATGTCGAACTGTTCACTTTCTCACAAGGCAAATGATTGTTTTCATTATTTAAGGAGAGGACAGAAATAGGGATTATTATTAGAATCAGGACGGAAAAGGCTCGAAAGATGGAGGGGTTGTTGTCAGGGTTCTTTTTCGCGCTACATGTGCATAGGCACCCATCTTAGCGAAACATGAGGATTAATAAAGAGTAGATGATGATTAAGCAGAAGGCGTTGCTGCTTCTCTAGGCTTGAAGCTCATGATGCACCCGTCCTGCGGATAGATAGTAGCAAAAATACTACGAAAGAAAAAGATCGCGTCAATGATTGCTAACTACAAGTTTGTACTGATACTTACGAAATATCGTCGCTCTTATCGGTGCGGTAGTGGGTCCATTCTAATTTGAGTGATGCTTGTGCAAGGATAGCCATCAAGTGCATAATAGCATATTCCCTGCCAAGACAATGGTGAGGTCCATTACCGAAAACCATGAAATTCTTGGGAGATTTCTCAGCGGTGCCTTCAGGTCCCCATCGATCAGGATCGAAATTATCAGGATTAGGATAGGCCACGGGATCATGCAAGGCAGGGTAAGTTGTAGGGATCACCATGGCTACATGAGAAGATAAGAAGTATGAGCGTTGCTGATTCTAAATTGAGGATGGCAAGTACTTACAGCCCTTGGGGACAGTATAATTTTGAGTGAGGGGCCAATCGCGAGTAGTTTGATAAGGTACTAGGGATAAGGTTAGGACTGCGTACTGTTGACTTCAGAATAATTTTACCCATCAGCACCGGTGGACGAAGTCGCAACACTTCCTTAACAACCTGGCGCAAGTAGACGGATCGTTCCATCAATTCTAGAGTTAATTCCTGGTCTGGGTTGTCTTTGCGCAATTCAATTTGCTCTTGACGAACTCTTTCAAGAACGTCAGGATGATCGGCCGTAAGTTGGAAAGCCCATGTCAAGGCAGACGAGGTGGCATCTTGGCTGGCGAATAGGAAAGTCAGGATCGTCAAAGCAATTTCGCGGTCGTCGAACTTTCTGGGCGCGGGTTTACCGGCCTCCTCGCATTCTTTTTCGTAATCCATCATGGACTGAATCCAGGCATCCATCATAGATTTGATTTCACCATTCTGGGCCATGCGTACGCGACTGTCCTTGACGCATTCGATAAAGTGCTTTACGATGAATTTACGGGACTGAATAGCTTTGTACACTTTTGTGCCTGGAAGGGGAATAGGGAAGTTGACCAGTTCTAGAGCGGCAGTGATGTTGAAATACTCCTCTGAGATTTTTGCTGCCACTTCGTCCGACATATAATATCCCAGGAAGACACGAAGGGAAGATTCCATATTCACTTCACGGAAACGCCACTGATACTGTTCGATTTTGCCGTTCAAGGAAAGCCACTCTTCAAAATGCTTCTTGTACACTTTTTCTTGGACTGGAATGTAGATTCTACCTCGGATACCTTAAATAAAGTTTGTAATGTGGCGCAAACCTTACCCAAGAGCCTTCCTCGTGAATAGCACGTTCAATCCCTTGCGATAATCAACGTGAGCTTTTCCGCTCAAGAATACCCAATTGTCGGGGCATAGAATATGTTTCATCGAGTCCACCACAGCGGGTTCTGCATAGACTGGGGTGTTTAAAATCTTTCTGCTCAGTTCGCAAGTAGAAGCAATGACGACGAATCTAGTTTATCTCTGCAGGTAAGCGACGCAGGTCGCGGACATCCAAACCTGCCTACCTGTCAAAAACGCTCACACAGGACAGTTCTCCACTCTTCCATTTCTTCATATATCCCTCAAATGTCGGGTACAAAGAATCCATGAATGCTCCAATGATAGGAATTTTCAACTTTGGGCCGGGGAGCGATTTCTTTTTGGAAAGATAAACATATTGCTCGTAAACAAACAAACCCACAACAGCCGAGCAGACGATAGCAGTTGTGGACAAGTTTGGTTGAGCAAATGCGGCTCCCAAGGATTTTGCCATGGAATTCTTGACTGCCTCAAATGTACGAGGATCGAAAAAGCTGGAAATAAACGGGATAAATGATTAGATCGCTGATCTGAATAATCGATGACTATCTATGTCCATTGATAAATTGTGCGCTTTTATTGTCATTACCTGGTGGCCATGCTTTCTAAAGATATATATTTATATAGATATATGATTCAAGCTGTTAAGATATCTGAAAATCAAAATTCTTAGTCAGCGTGCAAACGAAGTTTTTTTTTGGTCATTCGCGTACTCTTCAAGAAGATGGAGTTGAACAACGTACAAATGAGCTGCGTTCCCGTGAGCCAAAAAGAGAAGAGACAAGGAAGGAGGGGGAGAAGGAGAAGAAGCAGAAGACTGCCAGACCTGAAAGAAGGAAGAGGAAGAAAACAAAAAAATTGGCTTAACGATGCAAAAACCCACCAAAAAAAATAAGAGCGGAGAGCGGCTAAAAAAAAAGGCACGCGAAAAAAAACCGAACAAAGGAACTCGATGCCGCAACCATTTTAGGTTGTTCACGTACAAGAACATAGCATCCGTATGCCTACAAAACATAAAGCCATATAGCATCCTACCCTGATGGTAGTCTCTATTGATTTATCGTGCATATAAATGTCATATTCTCTTAAGGATTTGATCAATAATCCTTTTATTCGTGTCTGCAAACGCGTCCGTACAATAAGTTACACAAAGAGCACTATCCTACTGAGTTTAGATACTATGGTTACTACGACCTCAAATTTCATGATACACTTTGTCTCACCCCGTCCATAAACACTCCATCTTCGCGTTTTATTCACTTCCTGACTATCTTAATCTCAATGACTTCGAAAGAGCAGATCAAATAGGGTGCTGAACGAAGATGAAAGTCTGACGATTGGACTGCCATAATCGGGGCTATACGTGGATGTGCATACCAGGGACAATAGAAGCAGAGATCATATGAGCAACTGCGATTCCCAGACTTTTCCCACACGACTACTAACACTGTGCTTCTCTGCTAGTTTTAACTTTGTTCTTCTTGATTAGTGAGTGTAGAAATTATGGTATGAAAACCTTTAGTTTGGCGCTGTGTTGCAATGGATAAACTGTTCTTGCCGGGTGTTGGAACTCTTTCTCTTTAATCACCCGGGAATATCGGCTCTTGTTTCTCCAGGTTTCAACATCCGCCAACGATCAAAAACGGTGAGATGGGGGATACAAACCCCGGTTTAAGCATATTCATTCATGGTAAAAAAAAAAAAGCTTTTTTGCCAACTGCATCACAAACTTACCTGCATAAGCTCTTAGATAAAAAAGAAAGACCGGTGATAAATACAGTAAGACTTGATTGACACAATCTATCGGACAGATCGGTAAAATTTTGATTGTAGACTTGAGCGGTGTTTGAATGGATCCTGTCGATCTTGTCCCCGATCATAGTATCAGTAATCGGGTACCTTCATGTCTTTCTCTGCTGTTGTTGCTTCTGAAACCAAGAATAATCAATTGAAGAGCTAAAATACCTTCACCTAATGACTTGGTAAAGTTTAGTTGTTAACGGATATACTTAACTAAAAACGGAGTTCTTCTACAAGTGAAACGTATTACGGCAACAGAACGCTGAGAAAATCAGGTACGATTAAGGAGAATCTGGATCTGCAGACTGAAGATGATATGATTTCTCGGTATTTTCATATAAAGACATTCCATAGTTTTTCGATGACTTGTTAAATGGGTTTTGACCACGCTTGACATGAGAATGGGTAAAAAAGAAACGCGGGTGAAACGAACAATAATCGTTGTTGCTGTCAGAGTTGAACAAGTGGAGATTACTTAATTTTACCATAAGCTTGGACCAGAGAAGCTCAAGTGATCTACCATAAATAAACTGGTTTTTCCAAAAGACGTCCTCGTATCTATGAATGTATACTGTACAAGTGCAAGATTACTTGCCATGGTCAGGAATGCTGAACATAAAGCATCGAGCAAATATTTGCGCCTCTAGGCCATATTCTTTACCCCTTTCGTGTAGGAGCATTATCATATACTAAAATGCCTTGCGTCTGTATCTACGATAAATTTGGTATGCGTAAAAAAAAACAGGTATCTTCATGGGAGAAAAATTCTCACGGACGAAATCATCCCCAGATACTAGTTGTTATTCCGATAAGTTCGTTAATACGAACTGTTCATTATAACCATATAACCAGGAGCACACCTGTTTGTTAATTCTAGCAGTCTGAAACAGGTGTTCATGTGTATAAGTCTTAATGATAGAAAAGTAACATGCCTTCTGATATCAGCGATACATAAGTGGTCATGGTCACGCCTGCGCACGTAAAAGGAACAATTACCCTATAGTCATCGTAATGCAACATAGTGTTTATATATAAGCTCACTGGAAAAAATCTTGCCATGCTTTTCCTATTCCTACTTTTTAGTGGTCAATAAGCGCAGCACGAAGGATAGTCATCAGTAAACAAACGAAGACGTCAAGGTACAGTGATCCCTTTTAGGTCCTCGACCATCCTGAACACGGCCCAAATCAGCTTACGGCATATAGAAATCACCAATGGTTCAAACAACAAGCACGACACATTGCGATATCGTCATCAGAGAAAAGTTTTCTAAGGAATGCTTCTCTTGTCTTACTTCGTAGCCTGCAATCATATATGCCTAGCTGCCCTATCTGCATCTGATCCAAACAGCCTGCTTTGCATTGTTTTGCAGCTGTGTCAACCAAAAGATAGGTAAAGTGGAGCACTGTTGATGTTGACATCAGATATATGCATTGATTGACGATGTGTTTGTTCAATCCCTTGGTCAAATTCACATGAAAAGAGCTTAGCGGACTTTGTCATCCAACCGTTAAACATTATTCAGCAGAATACGCACCTGATCCTCTCAAGCTTACTGCCCATGAGTCCGAATTCATACAAAGCTATTGCTGTAGGAAAGCAGCATACACAAGCTCATCGTATTTATATTGGTAAAGTCACCAGCCAATCCCAATGAATAGCAAAATCGCTGACATAGACTTGTCACTGAATCAGAGCGCGATGGTGATATTATTTCGCCATTCCATGACATCCCGCTTTTCGCCAATGAGGATGGCACGGTGCTTAACATGGTAGTTGAAATTCCACGATGGACCAATGCTAAAATCGAGGTAAGCTGGGTTTGGCGGGCGTGTGGTTAACATAGTCCGACGGGCTATGCTCACCTGCTTTTCGTTTCTCTTTCTTTCTGCAGATAGCCACCGGCGAAAAGCTCAACCCTCTTAAACAAGACGTCAAGAAAGGCAAACCTCGTTTCGTACGCAATTGCTTTCCTTACAAAGGATATGTATGGAACTATGGCGCCCTACCACAGGTAAGATGAATAGATATAAACACAACAGACCCTAACTGGCAATAGACATGGGAAGACCCGACTGTGGTCAATGCAGACGTGAATGCCCGAGGAGATAACGATCCTATCGATGTCTGCGAGATTGGATCCCAAGTAGGCTACACAGGCCAGATCAAGCAGGTTAAGGCTTTGGGTGTATTGGCTCTTCTGGATGAAGGGGAGATGGATTGGAAAGTGATCGCGATCGATATCACCGACCCGTTAGCAGATAAAGTCAATGGTAAACAAAAGCATGTGTTCAAGGACTGGTTACTCAACTCTAAACATTAATACTGCATTCTTTCAGATATTGACGATGTGAACCAATACTTCCCAGGACTTCTTGATACATCTCGTCAGTGGTTCAAAGTATATAAGATACCTGACGGCAAACCTGCTAATCAGTTTGCATTTAATGGCGAGTTCAAAAATAAGGTAGGTATTGGATATTGAATGTCCCTGTGTCTCATGCTAGTTTCACCTATCCAGGCCTATGCGATGTCTGTTATTCACGAGACACATGAGGCGTGGCAGTGTCTCATTCAGGGCAAAACACCTTGCAAGGCTGACACCCATGATATTGCTGTGTAAGAGAGCTTAGCGATTTGTGTACTTTACAGGATTCTAAAACAGAAATCTTCTTTAGCACCAGTATCAGCGTCAAGGACTCTCCTTACAAAGTAGGATGTGTGTTGAACAAGTCACAGTTAGGCGAGGTAAAATGATCTGAAGATGACCGTTAATGCGATATTCACCTGTACCTTGGCGTTTTGTTATTGAAGTACACGGAGATTAACGATGACGACGTAAAAGTAGATGGCAAGGATAATACGTGGTATTTCATCCAATCCAACCTATAGGGACTGTTTAGTTTGTAGTAGTAAGGTCTTTTTTTGTTTGGCTGACATAGAGTACAACATGTAAGATAAACTCCCTCCTATGGGAGCTGGGCAACAATGAAGGAGTGTACATGTCATAAACCACAAAGCGGTGTGCTATTTGATTTGCTTTCTGTATACGAACGATATTTCGTTATGTAAGAGGGTAAAACACCATAGTGGCAAGATGCAATGGATCGCCTGTAAGGGTACATGCAGGGTGACAGCGGTCAGAATCATATAGTTTGACAATGGAGTTAGAAAGTAGCTAGGGACATGACAAGATAGATGTATGGAACAAGGCGCAGGGCTACTTTAAGGGATTCTGCACAGTATCAATCCTTATCAAGGCACCTTATGAAAAAGAACTTCCACTCATACTGTGGAAAGAATGTTCTCGGATAACTGGGGATAGCAAAAGTGCTGGTTACCATGCGCTAGTGCAATTATACATGCATTCGTTGTATGTATCAGTTATCAGGGCCATTGATCAAATTATCTTTTGGAAACCCCGTTTGGTTTAGACGTGGTTAGGTAGACGGGGGATCTGAACTGTTGAGCCCTGCAGATGAAGAAGATCTACACTCGATGGTCTATCTACGCTTGATTCAGTTAATTTCAGTTGACTTGTTCTTGGTTAGAGAAAGTGACAGCAAAAATGGGTTAAGGTTATCAATAGGTGGCGATGACCCGTGCTCATGTCAGCAGTTCACTTTTGGTGTTATGGATTTGCCATGCTCCCACACCCTCTTTCGGTTAAATTTTTTACAGAAAGGAGGCGGAAGTTTTTGGTTTCAAAAAGCTCTTTGCCCGCTTCAGCTTTTCCCCCACACAGTCTTTTAACTTCTTCTTCTCATTCTCTTTCTTTTTCTCGTCCTTCTTCCGCACCGCATATTACCGTTAGCTATTCCTTTGAGTAAAGGGACCTTTTCTTGTTTCTTTTGATCTTCGTCTTCCTGATCTTGTTAACTCTCACCATCCTAAGTGTTAAACCCCATTGCTCTTTTTTTTTTTTGAATCCATTCCTTTCCTTTTACCTCGTGCCTCCGGTGATATCAAATGAGTTTATCAACAGTTATTAACATTGCGCTCGTACTTAAAAAGGTAATTCTATTTTAATTACATGCTGTATCTTAACGTACACACGTAGATTGCTCGAAAAGGCTCTTTGGCCAAGCAAAAGCTACGCTCCCGAAAAGGAAGGCCTCAAGACGATACTTCCGTAAGCTCCTGTTCGACAAACGAGAAGGCAGATCCTGTCTTTCCGGGATCCAAACAGACATTACAGGAAGTCGATCGTGTATTACCAAATAAACAGTGCTCGGCGAATGGCGATTCAGTAGCGGCCGAAGCTGTGGTGCCCTCACCACCAAAGGAAGAATCAGCTCGCACCATGACTGTTTTGGAAGAAGAAAACAGGCATTCCCAAAAACCTTGCTTGGACATCACTGACAGGATTGAGTCGAATCAAGAGAATGAAAGAGCAAATGAAGGATCTGAATACGCGGAGCTCTCTCCAGAAATTATCATTCGCGATTTTGCCTATCCAGTAACCTCTCCGCAACATTTTGGACAATCTCCTACACTTTCATCATCCTCTGCTATATCATTGTCTTGTTCGGAATTCAATGGACAACAGGCGCGTGTTTTGTACGATTTTGAACCAGAGACTGAGTATGAACTTGCACTGAAGGCAGGTGATGTGATTTGGGTACAATACCGCCAATGCCCTGTAAGTGAACGTCATGCCGCAAAGTATTCCCGAAGGAAAAGGTGCTTATTGTTTTTATTTTTGTTAGGGATGGCTGATAGCGGATATTTGCGACGAAACAGGCTTGATACCCGAATCGTATGTGGAGCTTATATGAGCAAACGTATTTTTCCTCTTCGTTTTTTCCAAGAGCGGGTCTGGTTTACCTCATTCTATGGTTTACATTGCTATTACTTGATATTTCTTTTAATATTAATGGTTATTGCTTCATTTTTTTTTTTTGTAATTCCCATTTCTACCAGTACTATCTGTATTGTTTTATTTCAAGATGGATTAGAAAAACATGTGCCACATCAGCTGGATTCTGATAATAAACGTGTTTGTTCTGGTTGCCGATCGTGAAACTACTTGCATGCTTAGCCAAAACGGTTCAAGGATGTAATCTGCTTTTAATACCTATATGGCTCAAACTATCTTTTCAGTAGCAGCACGTTATTGAAGTAACGTGTCGTTAGTAATTGCTGCATTCACCTAATGTTTGTAATGATGCACGCTCAGCCATTGTCTACTTCGTAAATGATCTGGCGTATTCTTAACCACAGAAAAAGGAGGTGTTTGCAGCTTAAACGTTGGTCATATATCTCAATGTGGCACCTCTTCCGAACAGAACCGTATGTGCGGCAGCAGGTTAAGCCGAAGAAAACTTTGCCGCGTTTTAAAAACGAAAATAGCACGTTGTGTTCTCATCCTAGCATGTGCCAAATATATCACAATATCACAACACATCATGAGAAAGTATTCTTCCCGCCAATGACAATTGATTCGTGCTAATTGAGCTATTGAACGCTTCGATAGGATCATTGAAAAAGTCTTGATGAATTACACAAAACAAACTTCAGCATATAATCAATATCTATGTCTATCGAACAACTTGTCGGCACTTTATCATGATGCCACTTAATTTGCACATAGTATCCCTAGCTGTGGAGGCTATCACACGATCATAAATAACTTCACTGCACGGAAAATGTCCTAGGAATCCATTGGACTGAACAAGCACAGTCCTGTAGTATGAGGAACCAATCAAAAAACAATAACCTTGTATATAAGCCCTCTAGCAAGTTGTGAATCAGGGGTTTAGGTTTAGAAAAAAAAAAGGAAGTTAACCCAAGAAATATGCATTATTTTCGTCATCGATCACCTACGCTGGCTCCTTCAACTTGGTCACAAGGTTTCCCATCTCGCAAGTAGAATGCTACCTTTTTAAGGCTAGTTAGCTTGGTTGCGCAAAGGACACTTCTGCTTCAGCCACTAGAAGGTTTCTTCCAGTTTGCAACATAACAGGAATGACACCACGAGGGAGCATCGTCCTTTCCGTTTCCAATCTCTTTCTTCTATTTAGCTATAGACAGGCTCAGGTGAATTGATCCATTCGATCTCACTCTATCCATTGGAATGGGTGTCTTTCTCTTGAAATCAGTGGACATTCAATTTATCTGGCTTTGTTTCCGTATGATATCCTCTCCTTTACAATCGCTAAAAGATAGAAGCAAAAAAAAAAAGAAGAAGAAAACTTGGCTAACAACTAGGTATTGTGGGGGATGGTCAGCGAAAGACTAAGGTTATCTGTCTACTTGTCTCTTTAATAGAGAGATGCTATTAAGGCAAACCTTACATTTGCGATGCGTGTATTAAACTGTAAGACAGCGCTAGATCAACTCGAGTGTGGCTCTTAAACAATAATACTCGGTGTGGGCTTCATCCTGAGCGATAAAGACGTTCCATTCTGATTAACATTTTGCATGTCAATAGACAAGTTCGTTTGCAAGTATGAGGAGTGTGTGCACAGCAGATCAGGGATTGATGTCATTTAAAGTTGTCATAAGAACAAGTTGTCTGTCCTAAATGAAGCTAAAAACAAAGCGACTTACTCTGTGTTTGGATTGACTAATCTGAAAGAGACTTGTTATAGTTTGGTGTGCATCTTTGATTCTTTGGATTATACTATGTATGATTTTTTGAAACCGATTTTGGATGATGAAAATGCGATTACCAGGTACATGGGACAAAAAGTAGTTTTGTTTATTTCCAAAACGAACAATGTCTTCTGCTTAATGCAGGCTTTCTCGGTTCTTTTGAATCAGCATAAGACAAAATGAGCGTTGATAACAAAGACAAGAGAGACCAAAGAAAGAAAAAGCACAATACAATAGAGAAAAGATAGCATAGGTTAAGATAGAGTAGGAAAACCCGTCTTTAATCATACAGCGTCATACTAAAAGAAGAGCGAAAGCAGCATATACATTTTTTTTTGCAAAGGTAAAAAAGGGAGGAAAATATCACAGTGGGTTTGGTAGTCAATCAATGACGGTGGATATGGATAGAGTTTAGTTCTGGATAGATTAGCGATGGCTGTGGAGAAGTAAATGAGGGAGGGGGTAAGCGAAGAGGAGGTAGAGAAGTTTGCGGTCTTGGCGTACAATCCATGTCCAGATAGGGCGGTGGTGAGAATGGAGGAGTGATGGGTGGGGGCAATCGATGGTTACATTGGTGTTGTTTCTGTAGAATACGTTCTTGGGTTCGAATGGATTGTCGCTTATTCTGGAACCAGATCTGGACAGTACGTGGGCTCATGCCTAGTAGTTTTCCAAGTTCAATCCGCAATTCAGTGGATGGAAAGTATGTCTGGTTGAAGACATGATTCAAAACAGACAATTGGAAAGGTGATGCTCGTTTGCGTTTGACCTTGGGCAGGTGTGAAGGAATGGAAGAAGATGATGGTACAAAGTTGGATACATGGAATACGGCTGATTTTGTAGCGACCTGTTCATGGTGAAGAGGCGGGAAGAGGTCCGAGAGGGAAGGTAGAGTACAGCGGTTCGGCTTCATTTGATCTTCGGACGAATAGTATAAAGTAAGACTGGGTTTTTCATTGTGTTTAAAAGGTTTTCCGACGTTTATATAGAGATAATGTAACGAAGTTAGGATTTCCAAGCCAGTAACTCCTATTTTCTTTTTTCTTTGTGTTGTCTTGATGAATGGGATGATGATCAGCTGGACAAATTTACTTGCAGTCAATTGACAAACGGCTTTGGACAAATCCCCTTGACTTCATCTGAAAGAATAGGAGAAAAAGGGACACCAAAAAGCAGCGCAATCTGGTAAGTTCATAAATTGGTATCTCCAAGGGAGATAAAAGAGTACAGAGAGAGGCACATTCATCCACCCACATAGCGACAGAGAACAAAAGAGAGGGGAAACAAAATCTAGATCAGCAAGGGTCAGTGTATTTTTTGCCACGTGGGGGGAGCTTTCTCGATATCAAAAAGAGAAAGCCTTCCTAAGTAGAAATGAGGGTCCTTTGCACACAAGCAGATAGAATCAACTGATTTGGCAATTTTCTTCTTGTCCTGCCGATCCCAAAAAATATCATATTCACCCTGTTCTTTTTGTCTTGTTACCGGAAATGATTGCCAAGTCTTTTTTTCTTTTTGGCTTTTTTTTTTTTTTT